>OX377618.1:59101853-59701853 GCA_947397865.1 Polietes domitor
AATAAATAAATAAATAAATAAATAAATAAATAAATAAATAAATAAATAAATAAATAAATAAATAAATAAATAAATAAATAAATAAATAAATAAGTAAATAAATAAATAAATGAGTAAATAAATAAATAAATGAGTAAATAAATAAATAAATAAATGAATGAATGAATAAATAAATGAATAAATAAATAAAATTAATAAAAATAATAATACATAAATACTGAAAAATAATCACTTTTGCATCGCTTGGCCATATTTTTATAAGTCTCTGATGGTACTGGGGTGGTCTTGTGTTTTCACAAATTTCAAAAAATATAATTGCTGAAAAGTAGGCAATTTTTCATCAAATTTAGTCTATTTTATCTTAAAAATAAGATTTTAAAATACGTAAGTGGTGAAATAGTAAGCACTTTTTCACCACTTTTCAATCTGATTCTATTTTCATTTCAGAAAACATATTTCAATTTCAGAAAACAATATAAGTGCTAAAAAGTAAGCACTTTTTCATCACTTGTCATTTTTATTCGATTTTGTTAAAACATGTAAGTGCTGAAATGTAAGCACTTTTTCATCACTTGTCAATTTTACTCAATTTTATTTAAAAATAAAATCGTGGTGATATTCAATTTCAGAAAACAATATAAGTGCTGAAAGGTAAGCACTTTTTCATCACTTGACAATTTTACTCTAGTTTATTTAAAAATAAGATTGTGGTGGTACTGTGTGGTCTTGAGTTTTCTTAAATTAAAAAAAAAAAAAATAAGTGTAGAAATGTAAGCACTTTTTCAACACTATTCAATTGCATTCTATTTTATTAAAAAAGTTACGTGCTGAAATGTAAGCTCTTGTTCATCACTGGTCAATTTTACTCTATTTTATTGAAAAATACGACAAGGTACGGTGGTACTTAGATTTCTAAAAAATGTAAGTGCAGAAATGTAAACACTTTTTCAGCACTTGCCAATTTTGCTCTATTTTGAGTTTACTTAAAATTCTTGTCAACCTAACTCCTATTAAAAAAGTAAAAAAATCGGTGCTGAAAAGTAAGCTCTTTTTTATTCTACTAAAAATATTTTCGAGGTTACTTTTGTTTTCGTTTGTGTTGTTTGATAATCTCCGCGAACTGATTTCTTCTATCTTCAATCGTAAAAAGCTGCAAAATGCAAACCAGAATTATATGAAATTGTCAAGATCTTAAAAATGAGCAGACATATGAACTCAATGGATACCATACCTCGAGGGTCGAGGGTCGTATACGAAAAACCTTGCTCTTGGTCTTGTTTTGTTTTGGAGGCAACCAAATCACAATGCGCTATGACGCGCATTCTGTCCTGTTCGTAGCACATGAACCATAACATAAGGTAGGTACTTAGACGACGATATTATATATATTATCGTGCTCTAATTATAAACAACAACAACTTTTAATGAACCTGTCTGTCGTCGTTTAATTTATTCGTCGAATCTCAAAAATTACACTGGGCAACAGAATGGATGAGAAGAGGATTCTGCTGCTGGGTGATTGAACCTTGAAAAAATCGCAGTTAAGTAGCAACTGGGTTGCAAATGCAATTAAGTTGTTGCAAATATTGGAATTTTACTATGACAGATATTGCGCAGTCATTTCACACCTTCAAAATTGTATTAATTTCTTGAGAAGACATAAGGTCTCTTCTAAAGAATAAATAAATTTGATGTTAAGGTTGACTTCTAATTTTTCGATTTTTTAATATTCGTTGAAAAGAAATCGATTTTTAGGTGATTTTACAGAGTATGTCCATTAACAACAGTTCAGGATTGAAAATGAACGAAATTCTGCCAGAGGAAAAATATATATTCTCTCACAAGGTCTTAAAATATACCCCAACTTGCAAAAAAGCGGGATTTTGAAATTATTTTACATTCTTTTGTGGCCCCGTGTTGCCTTTACAACACAGAATCTTTCCACCGGAGTTTGTGTGGTGGTGATAATCAAATATTTGTATGCGAATGCATGACGTCCATAACATTTTATATATTCCAAATATGTGCTTGCTTCGAGCAAACAAAACGTGTTATTTTGCCGGCAGCGAACATTTTTGCTCTGAATTATTAGATAACCATCTGGCAAATCTTGAGAAAAGCCAAGCCTTTTAACAGAAATCCGTGCACGAGCTCTGTTAAAATAAAAATCGTTTAAAGTAATATCAAATAAAACTTTCAAAAGTTGCAAGTACTTTCTTATATACATATATATTTTTTTAATAAATAAACATTACAAAAATCTATAAATATACAACAACAAAAATCTACCACCTTCGTAATATAAGATAAGAACTTATCTTGTGAAGCACATGTGCCGGAAAATCCTCTTTCAACTATAACCGACACCCCGGGGTTTTTAAACGAAACCTTGATAATCTTTATCATTTGGAATGATTTTTTCCAATGTTATTGGAAAGTTCCTGTTGCATTGAGTTAATAATATCAATAACATTAGACAAAAAATGCTCAAGTAACTTCACATATAGTTCGTTCGCTTCGTTTACTTCAATATTTCATCAATTACTTCGAAAGTTCAAGTTTATGGATATGGATCTTCAATAATCATTGGGTACTTGCCTAATTTAAATTTTTTACAAAACTTTAAAATGTTTACTAGATCGAAAGTTGTTGAATTTTGGCCGTTGGTATTTGTGAGTTAGTGTACTAATTATTTTTTTAATTTCAACAGTTCGAGTTTTAAAGATTACAGTGAATAGTGTTTCAAAATAAAGTTCATTAAAATAGAAAGAGTATAGGGAGAAGAAATTGTAAATATGGCATAAACAAGGTATTAGGTATTTAAGAAAACATTTATTTTTATTAATAAAACAACTAAATTATGGGTTTCAAGGTCAAATACATAAAAATTGAAAAAAAATGTTTATATTTAAATTATAAAATCAAAATACATGGACAAAAAATAATTTTACTAAATTCCAAAAAAATAAAAAATCAGTTCTGAAATGTAAGCACTTTTTCATCACTTGCCAAAGTTACACCATTTTGAATTGTCAGTTTTACTCTTTTTCTTCTTTTCTTTGCACTTTTTTCCAATGGCAATTTGTGTTTTTTTTTTCAATTTCAAAAAATGTAAGTGCTGAAATGTAAGCACTTTCTCATCACTTGTCAATTTTACTCTAGAAATATATGTCTTTTGCAATAAAAAATGATCATCAACTAGGCATAGGGTGTCTTACACATCCCCCAATGACCGTTTAAGTAATTTATTTTGTTTTTCATCTTTTTCGTTTTTTTTTCTTTCAATTTCTTATTTTAATTTTCTGCGTGGTTTTCATACAGAAAACATGAAAAGATGACATATCTACTTCCAGCTATACATACATATATTTAAAATAATATAAAATAAGAAAAAAATAAAAATCCAGAAAATGACTGAGAAAAAGTATAACACACAGACGCACAACTTTATTTAGCAAAAAAATACTGCGCAATTGTTAAAATTGAAATATTTTGTTGTTCAAAATCTCCTCAAGAGCAGGAACGCTTCACAGAACTTTTTTGTTTTCGTTTTTTCTTTAGAGGAACGAGGGAGAGTACAGGCAACCGGGACTTCAAAAACTGCATGAAAGGTGTGGGTCGTCTGTCTGTCAATCCGTTGCCGATCCATTGCTCCGGCTCTAGTATGTATGTTTGAAATATAATTTTCAGATATGAAAATGAAACGCAAACACCCGGGGTAAGACGTTAGCCGTCGGTGCCACCCGACAAACACATGTGGTTAAACCGGTTGCATTTTTGGTCTTGTTCAAATAAGCGCTTTAAAACTGTGCACGAGCACCAAGTGCTTATTGACTGGGGGTAACCACACATATGTATACTCGTATTTATCTACACTAGAGTGCTAGCTAGCTAGCTTCAAATAACAAAAGGGTGTTGTTTTTTCTGGTTATGTTAGAAAACCAGTATTCATTTAGAAAATAGAAGAGTTAAAATTGGTGGACATGTTGAAAAATAAAAATTGATAACTTTTTAGTGATCGATAACTGCCTCAGTAATCAAAATTTAGAATTAGAAGGTCAAAAATAGATAACGGCCTCAGTAATCAAAATTTAGAATAAAAGATAAACAAGACGAAAAATAAAAATCGATAACTTTTCAGTGATCGATAACTGCCTCAGTAATCAAAATTTAGAATTAGAAGGTAAAAAATCGAAAAATAAAAATCGATAACTTTTAATAATCAAAATTTAGAATTAGAAGGTAAAAAATCGAAAATTAAAAATCGATAATATCTTAGTGATCGATAGCTTCCATAGTTATCGACTGTGTGAATTACTTTTATCACAAGTTTATGGGGTGATGGTCTGCACTGACCACATAGAAGAAAAAATTGGAGTACATTTTATCAATATCTAGCTTAGTTCTCGAGATATCGCAGGTTCAAGATTAATTCATTCATTTAGTCATTTATATATCGTTTTTTTCGTTTAGAATTCCAAAAAAATAGAATTAAGGGGTAAACAAAACTAAAAATAAAAATCGATAACTGTTAAAATCTCTTTTGTCGCAAATTTTAGGGGGTAGCGTGCGATCTGACCACATTGAAGAAGAAAAATTGCTGGATATTTTATCGAAATATCGCTTAGTCATTGAGTTTGAAAAAATCGACATAATGGTATCAAAATTTAGAAATAGAAGGTAAAAAATCGAAAAATAAAAACTGATAACTTTTTGGTGATCGATAACTGCCTAAGTAAACGACAACTTCCATAGTTATCGACTATGAAAATCACTTTTAACACAAATCTGACCACATAGAACAAAATTTGATGGGCATTTTTATCGATATCTCGCTTAGTTAACTAGTTATCGTAGGTTCAAATTTAAAATCGTTTATTCTCGTCTCAATGGTATCAAAATTTAGAAATAGAATGACAAAATCGAAAAATAAAAATCGATAACGTTTTAGTTATCGACAACTGCCTTAGTAAACGACAACTTCCATAGTTATCGACTTTGAAAATCACTTGTATCACAAATTTAAGGGGGAGTGTGTGATCTGACTACATACAAGAATTGGTGGTTATGTTAGCGATATCTCGCTTAGTCATCGAGTTATCGTAGGTTCAAATTTGAAAAAGTAGTTATTTTTTTCGTTGTAATGGCATCAAAATTTAGAATTAGAAGGTTAAAAATAGTTAACTTTTTAGTTATCGATAACTCAAAAGTTATCGAAATTTTTAAAAAATATTTTTCAATTTCGATAACCATGGTAGTATCATTTTTTCTACTTTTTTCATATTGAGCTTATTTTACACAAACGCAATATTTTTTAAAATTTTCGAAAGACAATTTTTTTCATTTTCTTCTCATTTTACAAAAGATGCTATTCCTGTTTGATTTTTTTTCAAAGTTTAGGCTGTACTTTGCTATTTTTTCTTTAATGATCTGTTTATTGGATAGTTTTATTTATTTTTAAAATTTCTGAAAGTCAATTTTTTTTTTGGTGCGATCTGACCACAGAGAAGAAGAAAAATTGATGGACATTTTATCGATATCTCGCTTAGTCATCGAGTTATCGTAGGTTCAAGTTTGAAAAAATCGTTTATTCTCGTCTCAATGGAATCAAAATTTAGAAATAGAAGGTAAAAAATTGATAATTTTTTTGTTATCGATAACTCAAAGATATTTAAAAGATATTTTACAATTTCGATAACTAAGGTAGTATCAATTTTTTATTTATTTATTTTTTTTCCATTTTTTCATATTAAGCTTATTTTACAAAAATGCAATATTTTTTAAAATTTTCGAAAGACAATTTTTTTCATTTTCTTCTCATTTTACAAAAGATGCTATTCTTGTTTGATTTTTTTTTTTTTCAAAGTTTAGGCTGTACTTGGCTTTTTTTCTTTAATGATCTGTTTATTGGATAGTTTTAGGGTAGATAACAAGAAAATATCAAAATAATAATAATGTAAAAATATCGATTTTTCAATTTCGATAACTAAGATAGTTATCGAAAACAGATCTATTAGTTATTTTTTCGTTTTCATTTCGTTTTACAAAAACAACAAAGGAGATTTTTGTTATTTTTTAACTTTAACGTTCGATAACTCGATGCATAGGTCTGAATACATCGATAAACTCAATGTTTTTTTATTTTAATAATTTATTTTTTTATTAATTACTTAATAATTTTATTTATTTTTTTATTAGTTACTTAATAATTTTATTTATTTTTAATTAATTAATTTTTATATTTTAATTGCCATTCATTTTTTATTTTATAAAATCGATTTTTTTTCTTTGTTTATTTTTGGGAATTCACTTGGAATAAATAATATCGATAAATTTGGACAGATTTTTTTTATAATTCTAACGGGTGATTTTTTAAGAGCTTGATAACTTTTTTTTAAAAAAAAACGCATAAAATTTGCAAAATCTCATCGGTTCTTTATTTGAAACGTTAGATTGGTCCATGACATTTACTTTTTGAAGATAATTTCATTTAAATGTTGACCGCGGCTGCGTCTTAGGTGGTCCATTCGGAAAGTCCAATTTTGGGCAACTTTTTCGAGCATTTCGGCCGGAATAGCCCGAATTTCTTCGGAAATGTTGTCTTCCACAGCTGGAATAGTTGCTGGCTTATTTCTGTAGACTTTAGACTTGACGTAGCCCCACAAAAAATAGTCTAAAGGCGTCAAATCGCATGATTTTGGTGGCCAACTTACCGGTCCATTTCTTGAGATGAATTGTTCTCCGAAGTTTTCCCTCAAAATGGCCATAGAATCGCGAGCTGTGTGGCATGTAGCGCCATCTTGTTGAAACCACATGTCAACCAAGTTCAGTTCTTCCATTTTGGGCAAAAAAAAGTTGGATATCATCTCACGGTAGCGCTCACCATTCACAGTTACGTTACGATTCGCATCATCTTTGAAGAAGTACGGTCCAATGATGCCACCAGCCCATAAACCGCACCAAACTGTGACTTTTTCTGGATGCATTGGTAGCTCTTGCAATGCTTCTGGCTGATATTCACTCCAAAATCGACAATTCTGCCTATTTACGTACCCATTGAGCCAAAAATGAGCTTCGTCGCTGAACACAATTTCTTTCTTTCTGAACTTTCTTAACAGAGCACGCATTTTGATAATAAAATTCAATGATTTGCAAGCGTTGCTCGTTAGTAAGTCTATTCATGATGAAATGTCAAAGCATACTGAGCATCTTTCTCTTTGACACCATGTCTGAAATCCCACGTGATCTGTCAAATACTAATGCATGAAAATCCTAACCTCAAAAAAATCACTCTTTACATTTACATCATTGTGTTGCAATCTGTTAGCTAAATTGCTTTGTTTTTGTTTAATTATTTTTAAATAATTTTTATTTATTTAATTTTCGTTATTTTTTAATTTTTCTTAAGAATTTATTTTGATAATGGAAATATGATTTTCTAGCAAAATTTATTTTTGTTAATTCGAAAGCGACAAATCTCCCATCCCCTTCCATTCCCCTAGCACATTCTGAATATTAGTTGACATATTTGTTTGCTGGTCAGGCCGTTTAACAAATTATTTTATTTTGAATACTAATTATATACAGCAAACATACATACAAATATATGTGAGTATCTACAAACATGTAATAAATAGCCAAGCGCTTACGTCAATTACTCTCCATTCGTTGTGATTGATCAGACATTTTTTTCGCTTTGTACATAATTATCGAAATGTAAATTTTAGTATAGAATTATGTAAACCGGAATTGTCATGAATATATAATAAGTTTATGGCAAATTGTCCAAATGGTGTAACCTCTATGAGAAGAGTTAATACCACCTTCATGAGATTCAATCCTCCTTCGCTTGCTTTAAAATTTGGCGGCTCCATAAAAGAAATATTGAACTCTCAAAAGGACGGGTTTCGATACTTTTTTTGGGGGAAACTTGTCGCTACCATAGGATGGGGCATATTAAAATTGCCTTGACGAAATATTTATCTGAGGCTGTTTGTGTCGGCCGATCGCCTATTTAACGCTACCGTTCAACTGAAATCGAATTTTACTTGTATTGATATTTCGATTTGTGATGAGCCTCATCAGGTCTGAGAATAATCTGAGACTACCAATCATTGACAACATAGTTCTGAAAGTAATCTAAATAATCTCTGGCAAATTAGCCGACTATGTTCAGACAACTCTGTGAATAATCCCGCCTTTTTGCCGACAATGTTCGAATAGTTCTAAAATTAGTCTGTCGGTCTATTCCAATGATTTCCGATCTGTGTCTGACAGAATAGCCGACTACGTTCAGACAACTCTGCCAATAATCCGGCGTTTTTGCCGACAATGTTCGAACAGTTCTGAAAATAGTTTGACTTTGTGCAGACAGCTCTAAAAATAAACGTTGACTAAACAATATCTGATAAATTAGCCGATGATCGACAACACGACAACTTTGCGATTAATTCGTCGTTTTTACCGACCTCTTGCAAAAAATAGGTACGACAATGTTCGAACAGTTCTGAGAATAGTCTCTTCTGATCTGTGTCTGACAGAATAGCCGACGATTTGCAAACAACTCTGAAAATAATCAGAGATTATTGTCGGCTTCTTCCAACGCTGACTAAACAATCCAACGTTGCCGGAAGATTCTTAGAAATAATCCTGTGTTTTTGTCGACTTCAACCAACGATGGCTGGGACAGCCGACTATGTTCAGGCAGTTCTGGAAATAATCTAACATTATTTTCTGCCTCTTCCAACATTGTCAAGTTTACAAAATATCCGACAATGTTCGGACATTTCTGAAAATAATCAGATAACAACTATTTGTCCCTGCCAATGACTTCTGACCTATCTCTGTCAGAGTAATAGAATATGTTCAGACAGCTCTGAAAATAATCTGAGATTATTGCCGGCCTCTTCTCACGTTGGCTAAACTATCTCTTTCAAAATAACCGAAGATTCTCAGATAATTATGGAAAAAATCCGGTGTTTTTGTCGACTTCAACCAACAATGGCTGTCCTCTAGCCGATTATGTTCAGTTAGTTTTGGAAATAAGCTGACATTATTTCCGGCCTCTTCCAACACTGCCTAAGTGACAAAATATTCGACAATGTTCGGACATTTCTGAAAATAATCTGGAATCTCTGTTTTCTGAAATAGTTCTGAATATAATCCCATGTTTTTTTTGACCTCTTCCCCTCTATAAATATAACAGAATATTCTCAGACACTTCTCATAATAGTCTGACATTATTTTCAGCCTCTTCCAAAATAGCCGATAATGTACGGACATTTCTGAAAACAATCTGAGATTATTGCCGGCCACTTAATAATTCGGCATTTATGCCAATATCATCCAACGTTGTCTGGTCTTTCTATCTCTTACAAAATGTCGGACAATGATCCGACTAGTCTGAAAATTATTCAGTAAATAACGTTTTATTTTCAATTCCTAATTATTAATTCTGGTCACATTGTGTTTATTAATATTAATTAATTACATCCATTTATGGACTAACAAAAATATAATTAAATAGATATTTTATAAGCAAACAAAATGTTAAATGTGGATGTAGATGTAGACGAATGACCATAAATTAAAACCCCATAAAAAATATCTCAAGTTCTCTTAAACGACCGGTTATAACAATTAAAAAACGAGTACGTGTAAATGGGTACTTTCCATAGATGCTAAGTCTAAAAATTGAAAATTTTCAAGGACAGGTGTTCAGATTTTTTTTTGTCAAAATTCAATCAAAAATTGTTTTCAGATATAGAATATTTCTTAAAAGTCCATTTATTTTTTACTGTTTTTACAATTTATACAACAAAATATCAACATTGCACTCTCTCAAGTCTACATAAATTATGCTTGATATATATATATATATATATATATATATATATATACTGATCATAAATATAAAATCTTTCTTTTTAATGTGTTAATTTAGAGCAAATGTGAGTCACATGATTTCATTAAATCACCAACCAATAGGCGAAGTGTGTTAATATAAAAAAGAAAACTAAAACGAAATGAGGTGATGGCCACTGACGATGATGGGGATGGGTGCTCTCGCGTCGCCATTTATTCCCACCAACCCCAAAAAGAAAATACAATTTTCCCCACTTGTTTCGCACTCAACGAAAAAAACTACACAACTTTGGCTGAAATGCAAAACAATTAAATTTCTAAAATAAATAAATTTATAAACAAATTTCTGATTATTTTTTTTTGAATCTTTATTAATATATGAAAACAGAAAAAAATTCTAAGAAATATATTACATACTAATATATATTATCTTGACATCCTATACGTGTTAAGCGCCCTGGCCACACGTCAAACTGTTCGTTCAAACTCTTGTATGTATAGGTAATATTTTGTTTTCCTTATCACAGCCACACATCAAACTCATAGCAACAAACTTCATTTCAAAGTTGTCATAAAAACGAAAGGACGGTGTTTTTTGGACGCAAAATAGTTTGTTTATTGTGAAAAAATTCGCTTCGAAAATTAAAAAATAAAGACAATTGACGTTTTTTCGTGCACACACTCAAACTGACTTCAAACAGGCTTCATATCTCTGCTGCGACGAAGCAAATATCTAAATGGTTTTGATTTTCTTCAAACTCACACAAACCTATCCGTGTGAGTTTTTTTTTTACTAACACAATCAAAAAAATGGCAGTTTGAAGAGTGAGTTTGATGTGTGGCCATGGCGCTTTATTATTTTGTTATTATTTTTTTTAAATAAAATATAAATTTTAGTTTTTTCGTTTGTATTTTTTTTGTCTGTAATCAATAATTGATTTGAACTGGGATATTGTCCTGGCTCAAGCCCATTTTGCATCTATATTTAACAGAATGCAAAATAATATAATATATATATATAGAATAAAAAATATAAATTTTCATTTCTCGATAAAAGCCAATGAAGAGCTGAGGTGTGTGTCAGCCTTTGGTCTTTAGCATCTTTAACACTTGAAGATTTAATGAACATAGATTATGACCAAAAAATAAGTTCTGTCTTAACTTAAGCCTTAGATCTACTAAATGATGCAATTTTTTAAATATGAAAAGCCTTCTCAGAACTAGAACCGAATTTCAAGATGTACAATACATATGTATGTGTAAACAGCACTTTAGAGATATTTTTGGTGTTTAAAACTAACGAACTAACTGATTTGTGCATATTTCACAAAGCAAGAATTTGACTATTTTTGTTATAAATTTTGTAATAATAATTTTTACAAAAAAAAAACACGAAATGCGCCAAAATTGCCATAATCAAGGAAATTGGTAAAGCAAGAGTTTGATATCCGAGGCCCCAACTGGTTGACTATATTTTTGGAAAGTCGACCTCAAAATAATGCACGGCATGTTATCGATATCTCGCTTAGCTATCGGAATTTATAATTTGGAAAAATCGAAAAATTTAATTTTATGTAAAATGAGATCAAAATAAAAAAACCAAAAAAATATAAATTCTTTTCAAGCGCTATCGAAATTGAAAAATAATTTTTCAAATTTTTAATTATTTTTTGAATGAAAAAAAATTACGATAACTCTCGAATTATCGAAACTTAGTTATCGTGTTATCGGAATTTAAAATTTGAAAAAATCGAAAATTTTGGTAACGCAAGACTATGATATTCGAGGCACAAACTGACTGGATCTCAAAATAATATCGCTTAGTTATCGGAATTTAAAATTTGGAAAATTCGAAAAGTTTATTTTTTCTGTAAAATGAGACCAAAATGAAAAAAAAACAATTTTTACAATAACTATCGAAATTGAAAATTAAAAAATTTTTTTTTTTTTTAATTATTTCTACAGCTCATTTGAGTGGAAGAAAATGTGTTCAAAATTTGTGATAACTTTCGAATTATCTAAACTTAGTTATCGAGTTATCAGAATTTAAAATTTGGAAAAATCAAAAAAATTCATTTTTTAAATGAGATCTATACGAAAAAACCCAAAAAAAAATAAAATAATTTTTTCGATAACTATCGAAACTGAAAATTAAAAAATTTATTCTTTAATTTTTTAATTATTTTTCGTTCATTTGAATGGAAAAAATTGCGATCAAAATTTGCTACAACTTTCGAATTGGCGAAACTTAGTTATGGTGTTGTCGGAATTTAAAATTTGGATAAATTCGAATAAATAAATTTTTTTGTAGAATGAGATCAAAATAGAAAAACAAAATAAAATAATTTTTTCGATAACTATCGCAATTGAAAATTAAAAAAAAAAAACAATTTTTTATTTTTTTTTTCATTATTTTTAGCGCATTTGAATGAAAAAATATGCGATAACTTTCGAACTATTGTGTTATCGGAATTTAAAATTTGGAAAAATGGCATTTTTTGATATGAAAATAAAAATAAAACAAAATATTTTTTCGGTAACTATCGCAATTGAAAATTAAAAAAATGATTTTTTTAATTATTTTTGCTCATTTGAATGAAAAATGCTGAAAAAACCGCGTAAAAATTTTCAATAGCTTTCGAATTATCGAAACCAAAATATCGAAAAATTACTTTTTTAGGAAACACAAAACTATATATTATATTAAAGAATTAGTTTGTGTTGATTTATTTTGATTTAGTCTCGATAACCACAAATTTTACTTAGTTTAATTTTTTCCTCAAAATAAAAAACTTGATTGTCGCCAACTAATTGTATTAAACCAAATTTTCAGAAAATTATTTTAAAATCGATTTTTTTAAACTTTATCGTCCGATAACTCGATAACTAAGCGAGATGATATCGACAAACTTAAACATCCGATAACTATGCGAGATGATATCGATAATACGATAAGCAATATTTCTAATTTGTATGGCAGTTAGCGATAACTACGGAAGTTATCGATTACAAAGGCAGTTATCGATAACTAAAAAATTATCGATTTTTCCCTTCTAATTTTGGAACGAAAAAATCGATTTTTTTAAACTTTAACGTCCGTTAACTAAGCGAGATGATATCGATAGTAGGCCAAGCATTTTTTTTTTTCAAATTTTAACATCCGATAAATAAGCGATATGGTGTTGATAATAGGTCAGGCAATTTTTTTTCCAAATTTTAACATCCGATTACTAAGCGAGATGATACGCTAAGCTTATTCTCTTATTTTTGAGGTCTTCTATTAATATAGTCACATATTGGGGCTTGGAATATCATACACACCCACCCAAAAAGTAGCAATAAAAAATCGAGTTTGGACAAAATGTGAATTTCTAATTGGAAGTTTTAAAATTCACAAAAAACTTTTATTAATTATGTCTGTTTGCTCTTCAGCTAACAGACTGAGTGTGTCTAGGAAATGAAATTTATTCTTTCCCTTTTCTCTAATGCTATGAATACATTTTTCAAATAAAATATAAATAAGCAAATAAATTAACATTTTAGGAAAACATGTCAACATCATCACCACCACCACCAGACCAGCTAGAGCTAGCGCTAGTCAGACTGCCACCGGCCGCCTCCCCATTAAAGAACGAAAACGAGACAAACAACAAAAATCAAGTGGATTTTCCGCATTGAAACCAAATTCAATTCGAGCCGGCAAAAAACCGATGGCAGCAGGGAAGGGGGAGGAGATTATTTGCATTTCATTAGAGGAATGACAGGTGGGTGGGGAAGGGGCCCCCCTACCCTATTTGAGATGACTAGATTTTTAATTGACAAATACGGTTTATCCAACGAGTGAGTATCTCCATCTCCATCTATCTATCTATTTATCTGTCAAATGAATATTCATGCACACACACGTCGGACGAGCGGGCCGGTCCGGTCCCCGCCCGTGGCATAACTTTAGTTTGTTTGTTTTATTTAAAATTTAAAATAAATAAAAAACACGCTGGTTTGTTGTATGTTTTTCTTGCGGCAAAATATGAAGATTTCGAAGAGCAAAACACATGGCGTAGGGGAATAAAAAGAACTGAAAAAATAAAATAAAAACCAAAACAAAACTTACGTAATTTATTATTTCGTCTTAAAAGTATCACGAATTAGTGCTACCTGCAGTGAGGAGCGACCCCTAAAGAAATTTGATCTTGAATTTGTTTTTTCTGGTTTTCTTATTTTCAACGCTGACTTAGAGTTTGGGCGTTATTTTTTCCGCTGGTCACAAGCACTGATCACTTTCGGAAATTTGATAATTGTTCAAGATTTAAAAAACACGTTCTGATAAAACCTTAAAATTGGTTGTTGCTAGTTTTTTACATTACACAAATTTTTTTAATATTTATATTTTTTTTTTTCAAAAATATATGTATTTTGTGTTATATTACACGAAATTTTCAATTTTTTTCTATATAAAAAATATTTTTATTTTTTAAGAGAAAATATTTTTATTTTTTTTGTTTTAAACCAAATTAATTTTTTCTTTACTTTATATCAAAACAGTAGCTATTTTTTGTAGGCAATCTAAATTTCCCATCAACTATTTTTTTCATTTAATTTTATTTCAAATCAACTATGATTTAAATTTATCTTTATTGAAAATTCCAATTGGATTTCCCATTGAACTTTATCAATGTAAATTTTCACCTTTAGATTTTCAAAATCTCTTTCGTATTGTTTACACGACGACAACTTTTCTTTTTTTTATTTTGTTACATTCAAGATTTGGTATTACAATTACAATTTTCTCTTGTTCTTGTTTTTCTTTTATTTTTTCTCGTTGGTGTCTTCTTGTAAGGAAGTATTTTTCAGAATTTTCCCATTCACTGAGAACTGAGAGATGTTTTTCATGCGGTTGTTCGGAATCAACTGATTCTTTATGTCGAATGCGTTTTATGATAACAAAACAGAAAGAAAGGTAATGGAATGGAAGAGAGAAGAAAAACAAAATCCACACATACACATGGTTGTTGTGTGAAACTGGTATTTTTGCTCTCGCGCGCGTTCTTTCTCTCTCTCTACCGAGAGAATTCCAGAAGATTTCAGCGGTGATGCCAACTTTGTGTTTTTTTCGCCAGATTTTCCTAACCCTTGATAGCCGAAAGTGAATGTTTAGCGTGGTTTAAGGTGAGATCTTGTGGAAAATGGAATAAATGGCTGTTGACACTTTAAGATTTATTTATTTGATTTAGGTTGGTCGCTAAAGTGCTGTTTACACTTAAGATTTATTTATTTGATTTAGGTTGGTCGCTAAAGTGCTGTTTACACTTTAAGATTTATTGTACAACTGTGACCATGAGGATTTAGGTTGGTCGCTAAAACGCTGTTTACACTTTAAGATTTATTGTATAACTTGAAAAGAGATTATGATGACAGTTTAACAAATCCTTAATTTTTCGACGGAAAATAAGTTTTATCTGGAGGAGAGTATGAAATCCGAGGTCCCAAGATTGAGGATGGATAGAGGACGTCAAATTAAGAACAAAATTAGTCGGCGTGTTATCGATATCTAAATTACTTATGAAGTTATCGGACGTTAAAATGTGGAAAAACTAACTATAATTAAAAAAAAATAATTAATTAAAATTGGTAACTATAATTAGAAAATCCATTTTTTGTTTGTTATTTTTAGCTAATTTGAACAATAAATGGAACAAACAAATGTTTTCTATATTTCGCTTAGTTATTGAGTTATCGGACGTTAAAGAGTAAAAAAACTATTTTATTTTTATTTTTCGATAACTATAATTACAAAAATCGTTTTTTTAATTGTTTGTAATTTGTAGCTAATTTGAAATAAAAACAGATAAAATTGGTCGGATTAGTTATCGAGTTAAAGAGTGAAAATTTTTGATAACTATAATTAAAGAAAAACTATTTTTCTTAATTTTTTATTTTTAGCTCATTTGAACGAAAAAAGAAATGAGGTCAAATTAAAAAAAAAAGAAAAATTAAAAGTAATATTTTTCTATAACTATAGTTAAAAAATAGATTTTTTAATTGTTTGCTATTTTTAGCTGATTTGAATTATAAAAGAATTGAAGAAAAACATGGATAAAATTGGTCGGAATCTTATCGTTATCTCGCTTAGTTATCGAGATATCAGACGTTAAAGACATGTTTTATTGTAACATGAGGTCAAATTGAAATTAAAAAACAAAAATTAATAACTACAATTAAAAATTGGGGCCCAATGTTCTTCTTAGGAACCACGGAAATATATACATATATAATTAAAAAATCGATTTGAAAGAAAAATTATGAAAAAGATAAAATCGAACGTTGAGGATTGGAAAATAAAAAAAAATAAAAAATTGCAATCAATATCTCGCTTATTTATCGAGTTATCGGGCATTAAAGATTGAAAAAAACACACGAAAAAACGTATTTGAGGCCAATTGAATGAAAAAAGAACGAGAAAATTGGTCGGTGTGTTATCGATAACTCGCTTATATATCAAGTTATCGGACGTTAAAGATTGAAATTGAAAATTAAAAAAAATTAAAATTTTTTTTACGATGAGAAATAACGAAAAAATCTTATTTTGTAAAATAAGGTCAATTGAATGAAAAAAAATCGAAAAAATCTGGTGAAATTGGTCGGCATGTTATCGATATCTCGCTTAGTTATCGGACGTTACAGTTTAAAAGAATCTACTTTTTTCGTTCATAACAGCCTGAGTAACGATGAGAAATAACTAATAATTTTTTTGTAAAATAATATCAATTGAATGAAAAAATCGAAAAAATCTAGTGAAATTGGTCGGTATGTTATTGATATATCGAGTTATCGGACGTTACAATTTGAAAAAAAAATCGATTTTTTCGTTCCATTTAAAATTAAAAAAATAGAAAAAAATTTCGATAACTTTTTTAGTTATCGATAACTGCCATAGTAATCGATAACTTTTTAAGTTTATTATGTTTATTTTTATTTAAAGCTAAATTAAAAAGAAAACATAAAAAATCGCGTTTTTACATATTCCGATAGAAAACGCTGAATTCATGGAATGGAATATTAATTGGGTAAACAAATATGAGGACATGAGCCTGTTGATATAAGGAAGAGAAATTTGAGGAGACTAACTTTTGAATTCTAACTTGGCATCAAACCACAATCAATCACACTGGCGGCGTACAAGTTATAAGCGTTGTTTACACATAAAGATTTTTTGTACAACTTGGAATCCGATTCTTCACATAAGATATAGATAAAACTTATATTCTCCATCGAAAAATCCAAAAATGGTTAAGTTTTGTTATAATCGATTTGTACAAGTTTTACAATAAATGTCAACATGTAAACAGTGCTATAGACAGCAGTCTCCGCCAACCTGTTTGATTGTGATTTCTCACTCAGGCTATGGAATTTGTTTGTTGTTAAAGCTGTTATCGACTTATCGTGTGAACCTCGTTAACAGCTGTCGCTCTACCAAAAATGTTAATTCGCCAAAGAGTGCATCGACGTGAGAGAGAAAAACGTGCGGAGGCAATGCTTTCCGCGCAAATACGTGACAACAACATTATGAGACCGGCAAAGCTGTGTGTGCATGCGTGAGTACGGGGACATGTGCATTGCGGTGGCAGCGTTGTGTTGCCAGATTTTTGTACTCCAACGAATCCACAAATTATATTTTGGAATCGCCACAAAAATATCATCAACAACATCAAATTTTGAAAAAAAATTTAAATTGTTGTCGTTAACACTGAGCAACAAAAATAAAAAGTTTTTGTCCGAAACCTAAGCAAATTTTTTGTTTTTCATTTAAATCAACATAAAAATGTTTTTATGTATATTTTTTAAATTTAATTTTCCGATTTTCGTGGAAGGTTCCTTTAATATTTCTACTCTCATTTTGGTAATATGAGTCCGATAACATCCTCTTATATGTCCAATGGAAGGTAATTATCGAATTTTTATTTTTTTGGCACGAAAAATGTTAAAAGAAAATAAAAAAATGTTTTTTTTTTCTGTAAAAAATGTTTTGCTGACATGAAAAAAACACAAAAAATGGAAAAATATTTTTGCTTACATTAAGACATATTGAGTCACAAAATCAACATAAAAATGGTTTTATGTATACATTTAACAAAAGAAAAATAAAAAATCTGATTTTCGTCGAAGGTACATTTAAAACTCATGTTTTCTCATTTTGGACATACAAGTTCGATAACACGATATGTTCAATAAAAGATAATTATGATGGCTACCATTGTTGTGATTTCATATAGAAAGAGTGGTTCAGGAATAGTATCAAAAAATTAGAAAAAAGATTTTTTAGTTTTCGATAACAGCCTTAGTAACGATGAGAAATAACGAAGAAAGAATAAAAAATAAGGTAATTGAAAGAAAAAAACGAAAAATCTCGTAAAATTTGTAGGTATGTTATCGATATCTCGCTTAGTTATCGAACGTTACAGTTTGAAAAAATCGATTTTTGTCGTTCCAGGGGTTCAAATTTTAAAATTAGAAAAAAAAAATAGAGAAACATTTCGATAACTTTTTTAGTTATCGATAACGGCCTTAGTAATCGATAACTTCAATAGTTATCGCTTGTGGAAATTCGATAAAAATTATGTGGATTTTTATTAAAATCTATATTAAAAAGTATGTACATGTATAAAGAATGAAAACTAAAAAGGAAAAAAACGCGTTTTTACATAAAAAATTTGAAGAAATGTTTTTTTAGAAAATAAAAAATCCCTTAAAAATAGAAATTGGAAAATACTATTTTTTTATTTTTAATAGCTGACATTATAACTACGAAACTAATGTCTATATGTAAAAAATCTATGGAAAAATAGAATTTATGACCTACTTAATGGAATTAAAAATCATGATTTTCTAAATTTTTGGTTAAATAGCGCGAAAAAGCACTTTGTAAATCACGTTATAAAATATTTACTTTCATTTTCTTTGTGAAGAATATCTATGAATACAATTTAGAAGTTATGACCCTTATTGTGGAAGTAATAGATTTTGCAAAAAAAATTGTGACACTTTTTTGCAAAGTTTTGTTTTAATTGATTTAGTCATCTAATTTTCTTCCTTAAAGAAAAAAAATCATCCATATCGCGGGAGGGATGAAGTGTAAGGGTCCCCAAATTGGGATAATTGGGATAAATCCCCTGAACTGGCAACTCTGTCGATGGTGGCTTCGGCGGATGATGCTATCCCTCCAAATTCTACAAATTATGATACTTTGTTCGTCGACTACTTACACTAGTTTACAGTCGTTTAATGCAGTTTGGCCATCCAAAGTTCAAAAGAATAAAAAAAAAACTTTTGAAACGATAAATATATTTTGAGTCTCTAAAAATTTTTTGAAAAAAAAAAATATTTTTGCTGGATCGAAAAAAAATCATAAAAAATAGAAAAAAAATCGATAAAAATATTTTGTTTTAATTTTTAATAGCTAACATTCTAATGCAAAAAACAACAATGTTTATATGTAAAAAATCTATGGATAAATGTAGAAGTTATGATAGTCTTTGGAGACGCAAAAGATTTTTTTTAAATCATGATTTTTTAATATTTATTTAAAAAGCGCAAAAAGTCACATTATAATTTATATAGAAGAATATATTGTTTTAGTTGGCTCGTATGGCTTCTCAGAGGTAAGGTGGCCGCTTTGCACCCAGAAGGTCTGGGGTTCGAATCGTGGCTCGGGAAAAATAGTTTTTATTTTTTTATGGATTTTTATTTCAATTCAAAAATCCTTTCTCATATTGTTGCCTAGTGTTATCAGTGCAGATCTGTATAATTTGATGAGCCATTCTGAACGTGTGCATTGGAATTTTTGAATATAAACATGAAATCACGTAACCATTAACCAAAAAATCTTGAATCCAAATAAATTTGCGTATTTTTATTACATTTTCACTTTTTTTTATCGTGCTCGTTTCTGTTTTATTTATTTATTAAAAATCTTATACACAAAGATATTTAATATAAACGAGCTTTCGCCTCATATGAAGGATGGAACGGATTTTTCGCATGGCGTCTCAGAGTTAAGGTGTCCGCTTACACTCAGAAGGGTTGGGGTTCAAACCGTGGCTCGGGAAAATCTCTTTTTTTTTTATTATTTTTTATAATTTGTATTTTTTAACAATTCAAATTTTTGGAGGATGTTCCTAAACCACTGGTTCTATGTGAAAGTGTAATTCGCAACATTTGTGGACATTATAATAACCTTTAATTGAACATATAAGCGGGTACGATCGGACCTATATAACCAAAATGAGAGAGCAACTATTAAAGGTACATACGACGAAAATTTTAATTTTAGTAAAAAAATTAAAAAAAAGTCCATAAAAAAATTTTATGTTGATTTTATGAATCAGCATGCCTCAAGGTACAAACAATTATTTTATATATATTTTATATATATTTATATAAAATATATATAATAATTTATTTTATATATATATTTATAAAATTGTTAAAGAAAATTAAATTTAAATTAATAAAATTAAGAAAAAATGAATTTATAAAAATTTACATTAATAAAATTAAGAAAAAGGCATTTATAAAAATAAAAAAAATCCCGAGCCCCGATGCCAGTTAAACATCAGACCTTCTGGTTGCTACTACGGCACTCTAACACATCTATCTAGCTATCTATCCTCTGTTGTGGATGGTGAATAACTAAAGCAAACCAGTTTGTTCGATAGAACTGACAATAGGAAATTTAACAAAATATTTATTTAATATGAACTAATAATATTAAATTAAATAAATATATAATAAAATAAATTTTAAATTAAATTAGTATTAAATAAATCAACATTAATAATTAATAAAAAATTAAATATTTTAAGTACATTAATAGATCAATAAATTTGTATTTCTTTAACAAAAATGTTTAAATTGTTAAAATTATACATAATTAAACATTGTTTATTTATAAAAAATAAAAATAAAAAAATCCCGAGCCACGATTCGAACTTCAGGGTTTAAAGCGGACACCTAACCTCTGTTACCATATACGAAAAATTCGTTCCAAATCACTTGTGAACATGCTACTCTTAGAAAAAAGTTACGGGATATTAACATATTATCAACTTTTTTGGAAGTTCTCCAAAGGAAGTATGCAAATTGGGATTTTCTCTGCTAGAAATACATATCTTCTGGCACATTTACATGTATGCATTTGAAGTATGCAAATTGTTTTTTTTTTTGGATTTCCTGCGGAAGTACTTCCAATTTTTTCTTTGCTGAAAATATATATTTTCTGGCGCGTATAATTTCTGTCGCTTCAAAATGCCAAAGGGTTGCCAAAGAATGTACGTAATCATGCCACTTTCCTAAATCATATATTGACTCTAGATAAGATATTAGGAGTGTTCATTTACGTGCTACTTTTTTAATATATTTTTTGTCTACTGTTTCGTTTGGTTGTTTTTTACAATCACAATAACAACAACATTGTACATATCTTAAGATATCATGATGAGGCATTAAAACGACAGGGGTGTGAGCAAACCCTAAAAAACAAATTAGAGAATAATACAAATTTTTCGGACTCTGTATGGCCAACTCTGCCCTTGTAGGTATCCTAATAAATAAATATCCAAAAATTGAAACTTGATAACTTTTTTATTTCAAATTATTATTCCTAGGAAATGCAATTGTTGATGACGCTTCTCGCTTTATTAATTTAGCTCTACGTGATTTTCTTATGAGCCGGATGAATAATGAATTCGTCACGAACTTCCTCTCCACCATCCACCAAATACTGCGTCAAACGTCTAGCGTCATGGTTGTGTTCAGGGTCTTACGTCACAAAATGCATTCGATTCGATTGCAACAAATCAGCTGATGAACCACCCACGACACAACACAAACGCTTATCTAGTGACGTAGACCTCCATTCAGGTTATCTTAATGATCAAAGGATACAAAAGATCAGCAGATAGGAAAGATATGAAATATCAGAGTTTTGAGGTTTGTTCAGGTTGTGACGTGACGAGTTAAGTAATTATTTTTATAAACAAAGAAACGTGGCGGGCTATAAATGCCAAATAACACTAGGTAACAACAATAAAAAAATACGAAAATGATTTTAACTTGTTTGGATACGCAAAATAGCTCACAAATAAAGGGGAGTTTACACTTAAAGATTTCTCGCAACAGTGGACTGTTGCAAAATCTAAAAAAAAATAAAAAGGTTGCAGAAATGGTATAAATAAATAAATACGGATAACACTATCACTCTATACAGAAGCGCCACTAATGAGTTATCCCCTCACAGGATATGAAATATACTATAAAGGCCATAACTATATACATATATAGGATATAAATCATTTTATAGAATCTATAAAATGATTTTAAACATGGAGTAGTTTAAAGGGGAGTTTACACTTTTATAGCACAACTGGAGAGTGGTTTGTGGGAAAGTCTAAAAATTAAAAATGTTGTTAAAAATAAATATATAAACGACAGATAACAGCATGGCAACACAAGCATTCTATACAGAAGCGTCGGTGATGAGTTATCCCCACGCAGGATATGAAATACAATGACATTCAATTTGTGGATCCTCAAACTAGTCCTATAACTAATTTCATAGGATATAGAAGGGGATAATACTAAAGGGGAGTTTACACTTTTAATATTTATCGCACAACTTGAGAGTGGATTGTGGGAAAGTATAAAAAACACAAGCACTCTATACAAAAGCGCCGCTGATAAGTTATCCCCACACAGGATATAAAATACGTTTATGGTCGAAGTGTGAAAAAATCCTCCATAAACAAAGTTGATCGATATATAATATAATTTGGAGTATATGGATACCGCACAGTGATACTTTTGCTGGCATTTTTCGACAATTTCATATGACATACTTTAAAGGGGAGCTTACACTTTAAAGATTTAACACACAACTTGAGAGTGGATTGTGGGAAAGTCTAAAAAAAAAGATAAAATGTTATAAAAATGTAAATATGTATACATAAGGCTGATAAGAGTATGGTAACACAAACGCTCTATACAGAAGCGCCAGTGATGAGTTATCCCCACACAGGAAATAAAATACGTTTATGGTCGAAGTGTGAAAACATCCTTCATAAAAAAAACGTGATCGATATATAATATAATTTGGAGTACGTGGATGCCGCACAGTGGTACTTTTGCTTGCAAAATAAGACATTTTTCGACAATTTCATATGACACGGAATATTTACTTCAAAGGGGAGTTTACACTTTAAAGATTTCTCGCAACATTTGAAAGTAGATTGTGGCAAAACCTAAAAAAAAATAAAAATAATGTTACAAATATGTATACATAAGGCTGGTAAGAGCATGATAACACAAACGCTCTATACAGAAGCACCAGTGATGAGTTATCCCCACACAGGAAATGAAATACGTTTATGGTCGAAGCGTGAAAAACCCTTCATAAGAAGTAGAAAAACACTACATCGATATATAATATAATTCAAGGTATGTGGATGCCGCACAGTGGTATTTTGCTGGCAAAAAAAATAAATTTTTGGACAATTAATTTTCCAAAATCTAATAATGCAGATCATTAGGAAACTGTTTCACTAAGAAATTTCCATAAGTTTTAGTAAAAAGTAGTATTTTGTCTTAGAAAAGATTCAGTGAAATCACGAAAACTGATCAAAAATTGTCATGCAACTCAATAGTTTATGCATGTACGATATTTGCACTGCCAACATACTAATGTTTTTTTATTGAAAATTAGGTACTTTTATTTTTTTCTTGAATTTTTCATCGTTTTTATACCTTGTGTTTATGAACTAATGAAAAAAATATAATTTTGATGATTTTTCGTTGTAGTTCTGGTTGTAATTTGTAAAAAAAATCGTAAAAAATAGAATCCATCATTTCACCACTTTCAAACTCACACAGTCGCTTACAAATAGACCTAAGCACACTACTTTAAAATTTCAACAAAATGGATTAGTGTAAATTGCACAAACTTTAAAAAATCCACTCACATCAATATTTCAAAAATAATTGAAATTACCTTCAAAACAAGGTATAAACAATTTAAATCGGTAAAGTATATCAGGAGTTACAGGCGATTGAATGAACACAACTTTTTGAAAAAGTAGCATTTTTTCACTGTTAAATTGGTCATAACTCGTGAAAAAAATCATTTTTTTTTTCCAAAAATACGTATACAATATATTTATGAGATCAAAACCGTTACATGGGCGGTATGTGTTGATCGTGGTCGATTGTGATGAAATATGAAATGTTATATGGGCGGTATGTGTTGGGCGTGGCCGATTTTGATGACACTTCATATTTTGCTTAATTTCGTTCAGAAAATGCTCGGTGCTAAGTTTCATCAAACTGCAAACACTCCTTCTATTTTTTGCACTCAAATGTGGCGCATTCAGGAAGTTATATTTACGACTACTTTTTCTATATAGTCTTACAAGACGTCTAAAGTCTTTAAGGAAGGATTCCCAGAGAAAATAATCTAATAAATGTCTAATAAAAATAATTTAATAATAATAATCGCACGATATCCTAAGGAAATATTTAAAATAAAATAAAATGGAAAATGTTACAAAATGGCAGAGATATGGCTGTCAAATGAGACCATGTTTTGAGAATCTTTGCTGTTTCTCCGTTAGGCATCGTCTTAAAAATTCAAACAATTTTTTTATTATGCAGGAAGGAAATTTAGTATTTCGACTGTCCCCCTCACATTTTAAGAGATTTTGCACTCGATTTTGTTTTATTAGAAATTGTGGTTTCTTAGCTTTATTATGATGCCAAAACTGTGTTGTTGGCAAAGGAAGTTTTTTTATGTCAAAAAATCCTTTAAATTTTTTATAGAACTTAAAAATTTCTACTACGATTAGACGATAGACAATACTGTAACGAATAAATAAATTTGAGCCAAATTGGTTCAGTAGATTCGAAGATATGCACACGCCAGTTTAAAAAAATCGTTTCGAAAAAAGCGCAAAAAAATATAACGACACTGCCGCGTCAATTTCTAACTTGAATTTCGCTATGCGGAAAAGCATTAAATATTCTTTAAAATATATAAGATTTTTAAAGGAAACCAAAAATTTAAAAAATGTGAATCAAGTTGGTGTATCCCCTTAAATCACAACTTCTTCGATAATGACTGTTATCCAGTGTAAGCTAGGCTTAAAAACAACTTTTTCCATAATGACATTTGTCCAGTGTAAACTAGGCTTACGCTACGTCGCCACATTAATTCAACCTGAAGACAGGATTTGTTAGATCAACAACCCAGAAGTCTCAAGCAATGCCAAATTCATGTTCAATTCGTTGCAGCAGATAAGGCGTTGCTACGCAGCATAGGTATGATGATGGTCCAACAAAATCCATAGTGTACGTCGTCCGACATGAGCAATGTTGTAACGGGTAATTACATTTAATGGCGCTGCCATGTTGCGTTCGCAAAGAGATGTGCCGACATGTTGTTGGAGTGCCACGCTACAGGGGGCTTGTCTGTGTTATGTTGTAAAATTGTGTTAATATGTAATAGCACTTGTAAACAGAGAGCACAGAGCAGAGCAGAGCATGAGAGGCGAGCATACACTTCACTTCAATCACTCATTCACAGATTCTACTTTCACTTGAGTGAGGTTTTCTAACAGGGCAGAGTGAGTATTTGGGGGGATAGATGATGTCAAATGCCAAGAGTATGGGTAGTAAACAAACAATTATTAAGGGTGTTTTCCAGAGAGAGAGAGAGAGGAGCGCATGAGAGACACTACACTAGACAATTCGAGAGAGAGCACTTGTTTTGGCGCTTTGTTAGGCAAATTCGTTTACGTTCAAATTGGCACGTAATCCAAGAATGTACATATGTTTGTTTACCTCTGACCGGCAAAGAACAATTTGTACATACACGCGTGTGTGTGTATTTGTGCTCTAGAGTCTAGACATAAAAGGGAGCTACTAAAACACACTATCGTTTACCAGAATACTAGGTATGTGCGCCATTTCGGGTATGTCTGGGAAAATCCAGAATGACTTAATTTCTCTCTCCAACTCCAACCACTCCCAACACACCCATGTTCATTGTATGGTAGGAAGGGGAGGGAGGTGATTGTGAATACAAATATTTTTTTTGGTGACTTAGGTAAGGGTTGGGCTTCCATTCCAGGAGATCCACAAATTATAGAATTACAGATAAATGGATGAACGTACAACACAACACAAAGGATTTGGCAACCCTGTTGACATATGTAAACAAACAACTTCTCCTACACAAATATATGAGCCATTCCAGGTCACAAACAACCAATACATTTTATACCCTCCACCTCCAGGATGGGAATATATACTAACTTTGTCATTCCGTTTGTAACACCTTGAAATATCGACCTGAGACCCCCTATAAAGTAAATATATATATTCTTGATCGTCATAAAATTCTAAGGTGATCCATCCGACCATCTGTTGAAAGCACGCTAGCATCTAAACGAAAGGAGCTAGCACGTCCCCATTTTGCATAAATGTGTCTTATAGTCGTTGTGATCGGTTGGAATTGAAACTGTGCGAAATCGGCCCAAAGGGAAAATGTTTTCCCTCACAAGGACTAAAAATACCCATAATAGTTGGGGTTACTATTTTAGAGCATTTAAGCATATTTTTTTAATAGGTTTGCTTGTACATACTTGATATTGGGTACGCGCATTCCCCCTATAACAAAAACGTGCACCATAAAGTGATTTTTATGGGACAAAAAGGGATAAAAATGGTACATATTAAACGACAATAGCTAGAAACATGAAATTCGGTGTGTACATTCCTCTAATTGAGTTGATACATAATGTTAAAGTTTTTTTTTTCCAAATTCGTACTTATAAGGGCTAAAAATGGTACCAACCAAACGGCTGCTTCTATAATAATGAAACACGGTGAACACATCCTCTGTAAAATAAACGGATTATGCGAAATTCGTACTTTTTGGGGTTAAAATGGAAAAAGGGGATACAAATAGTACCAAACAAATGACCGCAGCTAGAGTCATGAAATTCGGCGTATACATACCTCTGACTGCGTAGACACAAAAAATAAATGTTTTTTTTCCAAATTAGTACTTTCAAGGGATATAATGGGTACAGAGAGATAAAAATAGTACCAACTAAACGACTACAGCTAGAATGATGAAATTCGGTGTGTACATTCCTCTAATTGCATAGACATGTAAAATAAATAGATTTTAGAAAATCGTACTCTTAAGGGGGTAAAATAGGAAAAAAGGGGATATAAATGGTACCAACCAAAGGGCCGCAGCTAGAATCATGGAATTCGGTGTACACATTCCTCCGACTGTATAGATACGCAAAATAATAAGATTTTTCCAAACTCGTACTTTTTACTTTTACGGCAGATATTGGTTGAATCATAAAGTTAGGCTATGTACGTGAGATAAAGGATTTTCAAAATTTTGGAATTAAAATAGAAATACAACCCATTGTAACACCCACTAATACAAATATTTATGGTATTTAAGCTTTTTTGAAAATATAAATATAAGAATATTTATTTGTTGAATTGACTTGAAGTATTATTTCGATATGTAGTTTGAAATAATAAAAATATTATATTTATTTATAAAATTAATTTTTTTTTCAATATTTGTATATGTTTTGGTTTGGTTATATTAAAAAAAATATATATTTTCCTGTAATGTTACTGCACTTCTACGCAAATCGACCACCGGTTTTATTTGTTTTAAATATTTAAAGTCGTGTGAATTTACATGACTTTTTTTCTTTAATGGTGTGTTGAAAATACTACTAGAGAAAAGTCGAAAAGTCCCTCAAATTTCCTTTTTAAGAGTTTTTTCTGGCCCAGAAGCTTCACTACGTCGCACAGTGGTTCCGAAACAAAATCCATTTGCCAAATTCAATAAATTTTGTTCTAGTCGACATTATTAATTAAATTAATGAGAAGAAAATGCTAATAAATCTGACTTTTAGCACTAAATGTATCCTATCTTCCAAGAGGGCAATTTCGGGCGGGAAAAAGTTAACCGGGGAACCTATTAATATTTGGCACAAACATAGTTTTGTCATCTAAAAATAAAGCTAAGAAACTACAATTTCTAAAGAAATTGAGAGCAAAATTGGGCAAAGTCAAAATAAAAAAAATTACGATTATTAAATTTTCAAAATCTGAAAAAAGAGAGAATCTATAATGCCAAAATATATTAAAAATTTTTCATCGCATTATGAGCAAATGCGTAAAAATAAAAAAAAAAAAAAAAAAACAAAAAAAAAATAATTTTCTTTAAAATCGAAAAATACGAAAAGTAGTAAACTTTGAGCCGGTTTTTGAAATATATCCGCTTGCACCATTTTTAATATTAATATCTCAAAATAGTCCTTGGGTACTTGTGTAATTTTGGTTTTTTACAGAACTCAAAAATGTCTACTAGAACAAACGTTATTGTATTTTGGCCGATGGATTTTGATTCTGAACCACTGTGTGTTGCACAATGGTATTTTGCTGGCAAAAGAAGACATTTTTCGACAATTAATTTAAATAAATCTAACAATGCAGTTCTTTAGAAAAGTGTTTCACTAATTTGTATGTAACTCAATAGTTTATGCATGAACGATATTCGCACTGCTAACATACTAATGTTATTTTTTTATTGAAAATTGGAAGCTTATTTTTAATTAAAAAATCTTATGTGGGTTGTAAGTGTAGTTTAGTAGATATGAGCGAATATAAAAGTGCTATATAAGATTCAGCGTTTGTATAAAAAGAATAAAAAATAAAATAAAGTTGGCTTCGTGGAACTCCGTATTATCACTGCTACAGAGTTAAGCGGGAGAATGTGTTCTTTAAATTTAGCCAAAAAAAATCCACCAACTTTTACCAATCGATGGAAATTTTCAAGATATTCAGACGAAAACTAAAAAATAAAATATGAAAAAATCTCTTCGAATTATATGGGCGTTATATGGTGGACGTGGGCGATTTTGATAAAATTTTCATAACTTTTTTCATTGCCAAATTTCAAGCCATTCGGTCCAAAACTAACAATTTTCTATGCAGAAATTCGCTTTGAGTTATATGGGCGGTATGTGATGGGCGTGGTCGATTTTAATGACATTTTCAGAGCTTTTTTTATTTTGATAATTATGAACACTGTGCAAGATTTAAGGGAATTCGGAGCAAAACAAAAAATGTATGAAAAATGCATTTTAAGTTACGTGGGCGGTGTTTGATGGGCGTGGTCGATTTTGATGAAACATCATATTTTCCTTAATTTCGTTCAGAAAATGATCGGTGCCCAGTTTCATTACTCTACGAGTACTCCTTATATTTGAGTCGTTCGTCAACAAACACGAAAGTGATGACTTTTGAGTCAAGTAAAAAAGTCACCGTGTAAATTGGGTCCTAGTCTACATTTAAAATTTTTTGCGTACAATTTGTCTGCGTTGTACAGACATCTTATTGTGTGAACTAAGCGCCTTGTGTCAAATTTGCCAACTTCCGAGAACTATTTTGTAATTACAAAACGGGGTAAATATGCAGGGGGTTTCATAGACTCCAATTGTGGTCGGAATGGGAACCGATAACGTCTCACATAAGTTGAGCGTGTAAAAAAATGTTTTTTCTTGCAAAAAAATTTAAAATAAGTAAGTCAAGTGTTTTTTTCCGTCACTGTTTATTTACCGGCATTTTGTTTAAATAGTTGTGTGTGAATAAAAAAAAGAGTTGCACAGTAGTCGAGTGTAAACAGACCTTAAGAT
Organism: Polietes domitor; assembly: GCA_947397865.1. NCBI lineage: Eukaryota > Metazoa > Arthropoda > Insecta > Diptera > Muscidae > Polietes > Polietes domitor. The sequence goes on from OX377618.1 coordinate 59,131,499, forward strand.
TTAATAGACCATAACATGTATATTTGTACGCGGGTATTCCTAAGATAACTTGATGTCTTTGAAAAGATTGAAACTTCTTTTTTCTGTCAATTTATCTATAAACTTTTGCGAAATTGTTTATGTTCTGAAATTTTGTTAAAATAAAATATTTTTTTTCTCAAACTTTTTGCTCTTCTATTCACTATCCCAGCAAAAAACGAACACCTGAATATATGAAAAAGATGCTTATCTTGTGATTCGGAACTATTAAAAATAGGGATCTTCACAAATGAATTTAACATGGAGTTGTCATAGGAGAGATGTCGTTTATTTTGACATACTTAAAAGTTACTTTTTCACTAAATTTGTTAAAATTATACAAAATTAAACATTTATAAAAATAATGAAAGACACAAAAAGTTTTTTCCGAGTCGGGTTACGAACCCGAGAACTTCTGGGTGCAAAGCGGACACCTTACCTCTGTGGCCTCATACTAAAAATTTGTGCCCATTAACTTGTGACAATGCTATTCCTTCCCCAAAAGCTGGAAATTGCACATTTGGATTTTGAGATGCGATTAAAAGTGCTTCCAATATTTTTCCAGGGTATGTTTAGAGTACAATTGAAAATGAAGGTTAAATAAAAATTTCAAAATATAGTCAAACTATCCCGAAATAAATTTAAAATGTGTAATTTTCAAATGAAAATTGATCAAAAAATAGGTTTAATTAAATCTGACTTAAATTTTCTCAAAAATAATTCGCTATGCTGTGTAATTGCTCATATATTTACTTCAAAGACATTGCCTTCCTTACACATGGACTGTCTCATATACATACTGCCAAAGAATTGCGTCATGTGGAAAAAATAAAGCATTAGTGCGTAATTCAATATGGCCAGAGCAGACCTCACGAACAACAGCCACTGAGTGACTCACTTCAAATATTTTGACGATTTTAAATGGATATCGGACCTAGAAGAGACATGTGAACGACACCTAAAAGGTCTACAAGTTCACATAGTCCCTCACCAGTTCAATAAGAATGCAGCTCATTAATAACTGACTTATTTTTAGTGCTTCTTTTTTGGAAATTAAGTAAAATGACCCTGAATATGAGGAGATTCATTAAATTGGAAGCACGTTCCAATCTCAACTTATTCCATAATGACTGTTGTCCAGTGTAAACTAGGCACACGCTGCGTCACTACATAAATGCAACTTCAATGCAGGATTTGTTGGATCAAAAACAAAAAGTCTGAACAACAGCTCAAAAAATATCGATTCATGTTCAATTTATTAGAGCGGGTAAGGCGATGCAACGCGACATACGTGCTGTATATAGCATAGGGTGATAAGTCCATAACTTTTATATTTTTCTCTGTTAGGATGGAAGATAATGAGAAAAACAATTAAAACAAAAATGCTTTACACGAAGTTTTGTGATAAAAACTGTTTTAGAAAAAAAACTTTGTAAAAAAGATTTTTTCAAATTACTATTTTCAGAGCCTACACAGTTACTATAAATTGAGAGTATATTGTGAAAAAGTGTAAAGACTAACTGCGAAAATCCTCTCGAAATACTCTAACGTCAGAAAATAACTCTTACTCCGAAGCAGTTGAGTGTCAGCTCGGATTTTTCATTTTTTGTTGTTGTTGATGTTTTAAAGTCGAAATGAGTGAAAAGAAACAGATTGCTATCGGCTCTTCATCATTACAACACATCTGCCTGCTTACTCACAGCATTTGCAGTGACTGGCAGAGCAAATATCTGTTAATGAAATTATTTCATAGATTATACATTTAAATAATTAAATTAGCAATTTATGCAGGGTGACTAACAGGAGCTGTTTACATTTATCCTTTATCCTGTAGAAGTGTTTACACATGAAAATGTATTGTTCAATCTTATAGCCTTGTCACACTGCATGAAATCAAGTTGATTTCTTGAGAAATCGAGTTGCTGAAATCGAAATTTTTTGACATTTGGTCGATTTCGATTTGACAAACGATTGTTTGTAAACAAAGCAAAGTGTAAACAATAGCCACAATAGCCGAAATGGAAAACTCTAATAAAGAAAAACTAAATTTAAAAATTAAAATGTGTGTTAATTTTCATTCGAATATGAAGTAACGAAACTGCTGCGAAAGACTATCCGTCTGAAACGGAAAAAATGCAATATTATTATTAAAGTTTACTATTGTCCAACCGTTCGCTATAGACTCCTTGCTTCCTTCCATCACTGATTCCATGTTATATGTGAAGGATCCTATTATGGAATGCACTTATTGAAAATATTTCCAATTTGATGGCGATCCTCTTTATGGACCCATTGACCATTTAGCATCTCTAGAAGGCAAAAAAAAACTAAGTAATATGTCGACAGGATTTAATAAACCTATATTTAGTGCTGAAATTGTGTAATTTAGTTTGTATGTCAGATGGGGAAAATACAAATTCAATTTTCAGCATTTCGACTGTCATTATTTGATATATGTTTCCGTTTATATTGTCCTCCCATAGAGCTAACAGAACACATTCCTGATCTGAAGTCTATTTTGTTTTCGGCTTATAATGTCGTTTTTTCCTGAAAATTTGAATTTAACAACCACTTTTAAATATTTCATACTTCTTACTTCTCTTCTTCCATTTTTGAATTGCCAGAGAAATTAGAAAAAAAATCAAATTCAAAATCAATTCATGTGTAAAGACCCCTATGAAAGCTTTTGCGTTGTTGATACATAAATGGAATCTGATGCTGCTTCTGTAAAAGTAAAAGCTGGTTTTCAGATATGTATCAATTTTTCTTATTTTTTGCGTGTCTAAATATTAGATTTCGAGGTCGATTTTTAAAGAATCGACTTGGAGTTCGATTTTAAATTTTGTATGGAAAAAGTACTAGATTTGAGTCGATTTTGCTCGAAATCTAATTAAACTAGATTTTCCCTGCAGTCTGACAGGCTATTAAGTAATTTAATGGTGAAAACTTCAAAATTTAATCATTTTGTGATGGAAAATATTTTTTTCATTTATTTAATCATAATATCTATGAAATGAGGTAATCTGTTCACAGAAGTAGAATCAGATTATACGTTGTACAATAAATCTTCATGTGTAAAGACCCCTTATGAAACAGCGCGGGAGAACAACATCAGCTGTTGCGTTGTTCATGCATAAATGGAATCTGATGCTGCTTCTGTAAAAGCTGAAGATAAAATATGTATCATTTAGTAGATCTAAGCCATGAGTTACAGAAAAAAAACACATTTTCCATTGAAAAATACTAAAATTGTTAAGTTTTCGTAATAATCTATTTTCGAGTTGTACAATAAATCTTAAGGTGTAAACAGGGCCAGTGAATGCAGAACAGGGCTGCATTTTCCGAAAACATATGGAAAAAATGGTTGCAGTTTTAGAATAGAACTGCTGTAAACTAGTGTAACTATTGTTTTTTTTGTTTGTTTCCAAACATATAAAATTGTCCAGATGAAGACAACAACTCCGAATGGTTGCTTATGCTTTCATTTAATTGGTTCCAAAGATCGCGATCACCGCCGCCTACCAACTACAGCAAACCAATTATACCACAATGATGAGGAGAATTTGATTCATTTTTTTTCAGTTTTAGGGGAGACAAAATTGAAAGCAACGAATGAAATCGCTACAATCACTCCGATATGCCAACAGCCAATTATAGGGTGCAACTGAACACGACAGGCCAGCAGTATCACTCTCAAAGGAGGAAAGAAAAACAAAACAAAAACAGCGGCTGCTGCCTCGTGCATTCGGAAAAAAGAATGCAAAAACAAAAAAACAGAATGGATTTTTATCAGCAACATACCCCTATTTTTGAAAGAAAGAAGAAGAAGGCGATGCAGCAACAAAATCAAACACAACCACAGACCAGACCCACACCAGAAATGAAACTCATTAAAAACCAAGATTATTATGAAAGAGCAGCGAACTGCGGCTGCAACGCCAACCATCCAACAACAAGGAACACACCACACACATATAAAGCAACAACAATGAAATGCATTGTTGCGTTGCGTTTCGTTGTTATGTGTAATGTTGATGTTGCTGTTGCTGCTGTTGTTGGTTGGTTGGTCGTTTGGTTTATTTGTCGATGCGCAATATATTTCTACCATTTCAAGGTCAGTGCAAGGTTAGCATACACGCGCACACGCACACACACACAAAGATTACAAAAACCAAGGAGGTAGGGAGGGAGAGTAATTGAGATTGAGAGTAAATGTAAAAAAGGAGCAAAAGGAACAACAAATGAAACAACAGCAGCGTCCAAAGAGATACACCATGTTTAGGGATTACATGCGACTTATTGGATTTTGGGGATGAGTCATTTCATGTGGCTTAAAGCCTTTTCAGACTGCATGGGAAATCAAGGGATTTCAGCTCACGGTTGATTTACACATGTCAAATTTGTGTGGGTTGTGACACATTTGTAAATGTCAGTACAGCTGGATATCACATGCAGTCTGATAAGGCTATATGATGGTTTAACAGTAAAAAAAAAAAAAAAAAACAAAAATATCTACGGAATAAACTGCATTATCTTGTCCGATTCGCTGCATTTAAAGCATCTTTGGAATTTTGTCCCTTCACTTTTTGGTGTCATAAAAATAGTTTTGTTTTTTAAATACATAAAATTATAGATTTTTTCTAATTTTCGATTTCGTTGAAAGTTATCGATTTCTAATGCAGTTATCGCTAACTAAAAAGTTATCGATTATTTTTCGATTTTGAGTCCATTGGAGCGGAAAAAACAACTTTTAAAAAGTTATCGTTTTTCTTTTTTCTAATTTTCGATTTTGAACCTGTCGATAACTAAGAAGTTATCAAAATGTTTTCTTCTAATTTTCGATTTTGAGTTCATTGGAACGAAAAAAATCTACTTCTTCAAACTTTAACGTCCAATAACTCGATAACTAGGCAAGTTACCGATAACATGCCGATCGATTACTAATGCAGTTATCGATAACAATAAAGTTACGAACATTTTTTTCTAATTTTCTATTTTGAGCCCTGTGGAAGTTATCGATTAGTAATGAAGTTTTCGATAACTAAGAAATTATCAAAATTGTTTCTTCTAATTTTCGATTTTGAGTTCATTGGAACGAAAAAATCTACTTTTTCAAGCTTTAACGTCCAATAACTCGATAACTAGGCGAGATATCGGTAACATGGCGAGCGATTACTAATATAGTTATCGATAACTAACAAGTTATCGAAATGTTGTTCTTCTATTTTTCGATGTTGAGCCCTATGGAAGTTATCGATTACTATGTATTTATCGGTAACAAAAAAGTTATCGAATTTTTCGATATTCAATGAATGCCACCAATTACTAATGATAGTTATCGATAACTAAAAAGTTATCAAAGATTTTCTTATTTGCGATTTCGAGCCCAATGGAAGTTACCGATTACTTATGCAGTTATCGATAACTAAGAAATTATCGCAATTTTCTTCATCTAATTGTCGCCATTGGAACGGAAAAAAATCGAACGAAAGAAAAACCTACTCTTTCAAACTTTAACGTCCGATAATTGGATAACTAGGTGAGATATCGATAACAAGCCGTTTTCCTAATTTTATAATTTCCAGAATCGATAACTACTGCAGTTATCGACATTTTTTTTCTAATTTTCGATTTTGAGCCCCGGAAGATATCGATATCTAAAAATTTATCGAAATTGTTTTCCTTTTTTTCTAATTTTCGATTAGTTATGAAAGTTATCATGATGTTATCATTAACTAACATTCTCGATTTTGAGCCCTTTTGATACTGTTATCCATAACTAAAAAGTTATCGATTTTTTTTCTAATTGCCTCTAACAAGGCGAGATATCGATAACATGACGACCAATGGTTTTTCTCATTACCAATACAGTTATCGATAACTAAAATGTTAACGATTTGTTTTGCGTTTTTCTAATTTTCAATTTTGAGTCCCATGCAAGTTATCGATTACATATGCTTTTATCGATAACTAAAAAGATATCGATTTTATAAAAATTTTCTTCTTCTAATTGTCTAATGGGCTCAAGGCCAATTGGAAGGAAAAAAGTCGACTTTTTCAAACTCCAACGTTCGATAATTTTCTAATTTCCACAATCGATAACTATGGATTATAGATTAGTAATGCAGTTACCGTTACTATAGATTAGTAATGCAGTTACCGGCAACTATAAAGTTATAGATTTGTTCGTTGTATTGTTTATTATCGATTACTAATGCAGCTATCGATAACTAGAAAATTATCGTTTTTTTTCTTGTTTTCGATTTTGAGCCCATTGGCTTTTGCTAACTTTAACGTCCGATAACTCGATAATTACCACAGTAGGCAACTGTGGATGTTATCGATTGCTAATCCAGTTATAGATAACTAAGAAGTTATCGATTACCATGGAAGTTATCGATTACTAATGCAGTTACCGACAACTAAAAATTTATAGATTTTTTCGTTTTATTGTTTATTATCGATTACTAATGCAGCTGTGGAAACGAGAGAATTATCGATTTTGTTCTTGTTTTCGATTTTGAGCCCATTGGCTTTTGCTAACTTTAACGTCCGATAACTCGATAATTACCACAGTCGACAACTGTGAATGATAACCAAAAAGTTATCGATTACTAATGCAGTTATCGATAAATAAAAAGTTATCGATAATTATTTTATTATAATTTTCGATTTTAAGTCCATTGGAACGAAAAACTCTACCTTTTCCAACTTTAACTCGATGAATCAACAAAATATTGATAACATGCCGATTAATTTGTTCCTTCTAATTTTGAGGCGCTCTTGCCAAAAATATAGCCAGATCTTGAAGGCATCGGATATCATATTCTCCCCATAAAACACACACATTGAGATGCGGAAAACAGCAATTGTTTTTTATCTTTTCTTTCATACAAATTGTGGCTAAATGTCCGAAAAATCCCATCTCGCACAAAAGAGACTATGTAATCTCTTGCTATGCTCTTCGTTTTCCATCGATTGACTGTAAAGTGGGTAGCGAGCGGCACAGTAATCGCATGTGCGAATTGCCAAATAAACAAAACTAAAAACAGAGAAAAAAGACAACAACAAAAATTAAAAACAAAAATCTTACAAAACAACATATAAAAGAACAATTAATTGTGAATGGGGTTTGTGACGACGGGCTGCGATTGGAATAAATGGAACGGGGAGGAGGCAGACGATAGACGGTGTCAGACGATGACGAGACGACGAAGAGTGGGATTTGGCACATGTTTTTAGTGTGTCCGCGGCGCGGCGTAAGTTTTTGGTGGCGCGCAACACCAGCAAACAATTCGAAAATTTATTTTCGAGCACCAAAAAAACACTATAAATTTAACAAAAACAAAAATTATTTATGAAGTGGCAAATGCAAATGTAACTGCAACAGTTGCATCGCAATGGAAAATTTTTGGCGTATTTTAGTATCATTTAAAATAAATGTTTTTTGTTAATTAAATGGATATTTAGTTTAAATAGAATGTTGTGGGGTGGGTGATGTGTTTTCAATTACATCGTAAATTTCAAAAGTGGAAAATGTAAACTGCGCTTGAACAACAACAAAAATCGGAAATTAAAAATTCAAATTTCAAAGAAAAAATAAATGCTGCTATAGAGCCTTTTCAGACTGCAAGTGAAATCAATCGATTTGAGCGTGAAATGACATAAATCCTTTTTGCTCCCTACAAAGAATCTATTTCTTATCCTCTTTCTGGCTTCCACTAATTGCTGTTTATATACGTGTTTTTCATTTGCCAGACCAGTCCAGTCTAGTTCCATGCCAAGACAAAATCCATCGCAATTGTCTTCAATGTATGTCTAGACAAATATATGCCATACGCCCGCCCTACAATGCGCGGATGATCCAATGGCCCGTGAACTATGACCCGTATACATTTGAATAAATCTGCGGCACTAGAAATCAAACAATACCCATAAACTATCAATACCATCGAAACTAAAAGTTTACATACATATATGGATAGAAATGTCGTTGTAAGAGCCAGAAACAACGCAATAGTATCCGGTAAACAAACAACAAAAGCGGCAAACGATGGAGGAGAAATGGTTTTATGGGTGGGTGAGTGAAGAAAGGAAGGAAGACATTATTGCTGATGCTTGGATATGGAAAGGGTACCTCATTTTCCACAGCAGAGCGGGAATGAAGAATACAAAATATAAAAATGGAAAATAAAATCAAATTTATTGCAAAGAAAATAAAAACGTGATGTTATGTTGTTTTTGCGAATTGTTTATTTTTATAGGTCTAGGAGGATGATTTTAAAATGCCGGTCATTTCGACTGAAAGTGATTCTGTTAATTTGTTAAATGATATACATTAGGGTGGCGCCAGTGAAATTTCAGCTCGAATAATACCAATGACTTGAAGGACTGTGTGCACCTTGATGTTTAAATAGGCTGTGCAAATTTAAAATTTTTTACGTTTTCCACAAATATGTTATATTTCCAATAGGTAGGAGTTTGGGTATACCAAATATTTTTGAAAAAACATGCGAGGTAATACATTTTGGCAAGAGTATTATATCCAAGGCAACAATTTTTTTTTGTAAAGAGGACCTCAACATAAGAAAAAATGGGTCATTTAGTTATCGAGTTTGAAAAAATCGAAAAAAATTATTTTTTTTTTGTAAAAAGAAAAAAAGCGGAAACAAAATAACATTTTTCGATAACAATCTTAGTTGTCGAAATTGAAAATAAAATTGATTCTTCTAAATTTCTATTTTTTTAGCTCATTTGAATGCGAAATATCGAATGCGAGTTATCGAAACTAAAAATTATTTTTTTTTGTAAAATGAGGTCAATATGTAAAAACGGAAATAAAATAATTATCGAAATTGAAAATATAAAGAAAAAAATTTTACTTTTTTTAATTTTAATTTTTAATTAATTAATTTTAATTTTCTTTTTTAATTTTTCCATAACAATCATAGTTATCGAAATTGAAAAATAAAAAACAAGATTTTCTTTTATTATTTGTAGCTCATTTGCATGCGAAAATGCAAATAACATTTGTAACATCCGAGTTATCGAAACTAAAAATTTCGTTATCGATCCTCGTTTAGTTATCGAGTATGAAAAAAAAAATAATTTCTTCTAAAGGGTGATTTTTTAAGAGCTTGATAACTTTTTTTTTAAAAAAACGCATAAAATTTGCAAAATCTCATCGGTTCTTTATTTGAAACGTTAGATTGGTCCATGACATTTACTTTTTGAAGATAATTTCATTTAAATGTTGACCGCGGCTGCGTCTTAGGTGGTCCATCCGCTTAGTCCAATTTTGGCATTTCCACGTTTTTGAGTAACAGAGACCCAATTGGTGCGAACGGCGACGAATCGAAAATTGGTGGTCATCATTAACACTGGCCGATACAGCTGCGATATTTTCTTCAGTTCGCACTCTACGTAAGCGTGTTGGTGGTTTAATGTCCAACAATGTAAATTTGGTGCGAAATTTAGTCACAATAGCCCGAATAGCCGCTTCAGTGGGTCGATTAAACTGACCATAAAATGGAAGCGCGCAATGAACTTTCTTAACAGAGCACGCATTTTGATAATAAAATTCAATAATTTGCAAGCGTTGTTCGTTTGTAAGACGATTCATGATGAAATGTCAAAGCATACTGAGCATCTTTCTCTTTGACACCATGTCTGAAATCCCACGTGATCTGTCAAATACTAATGCATGAAAATCCTAACCTCAAAAAAATCACTCTTTACAATGAGGTCAATATGAAAAAGCGGAAAAAAATAACATGACAATCTTAGTTATCGAAACACCGAAATTGAAAATATAAAGAAAAACGATTTTTATTTTTCGATAACAATCTTTGTTAGCAAAATAGAAAATATAAAAACGTTTTTTTTTTAATTTGCTTATTATTTTTTGGTCGTTTGCATGCGAAAATACAGATAAAATTTTTTCGATAACATAACATAATTTTTCCAAACAATCTTAGTTAACGAAATTGAAAATAAAAAAAAGATTTTTTATTTTTAGCTCATTTGAATGCGAAAATACATAGAAAATATTTCGATAACATCTAAGTTATCGAAACTAAAAATATTATTATCGTACCTGGTTTAGTTATCGTGTGTGAAAAAATGAATTGCTTGTAAAATGAGGTCAATATAAAAAAACGGAAACAAAATAAATTTTTTCGATAACTCAATCTTTGTTAGCAAAATAGAAAATATAAAAACGTTTTTTTTTTAATTTGCTTATTATTTTTTGGTCGTTTGCATGCGAAAATACAGATAAAATTTTTTCGATAACATAACATAATTTTTCCAAACAATCTTAGTTAACGAAATTGAAAATAAAAAAAAGATTTTTTATTTTTAGCTCATTTGAATGCGAAAATACAGAGAAAACTTTTCGATAACATCTAAGTTATCAAAACTAAAAATATTATTATCGCACCTAGTTTAGTTATCGTGTGTGAAAAAATGAATTGCTTGTAAAATGAGGTCAATATGAAAAAAACGGAAACAAAATAAATATTTTCGATAACAATCCTATTTATCGAAACATCGAAATTGGAAATAAAAAACTATTTTTAATTATTTTTTTTATTATATTTAGCTAACTGTTTTAGCGAAAATACAGAATTTTTTTTCGATAACATCCGAGTTATGGAAACTAAAATATCGTTATGGAATCTCGTTTAGTTATCGAGTATGAAAAAAAAATCGAAAAAATTAATTTCTTTTAAAATAAGGTTAATATGAAAAAAGCGGAAAGAAAATAACATTTTCGGATAACAATCTTAGTTATCAAAATATCGAAATTGAAAATATTTTTTTTATTCTTTTGATGACCCGCAGGCCCATGAATTTGGAGTATCACCGCTATTGCTGCCTATTATATTGTGGACGACAATTTGTGAAAAAAGACTGAAAATTACCGAATCATTCTATAACCACTTTACAATATTTTATTATAAAATCGAGCGTTTTTTAAGAAAATTTTTACTGTTTAAAAATAATTTTAAACCTCAATGGACCACCGCAGGTCCTTTTTGTTTTCTTTGTAATAATGTAATTTTTGTTATTGCACAGTGTACATGTAATTTAGTTTGTTATAAAAATACACAAATTTTTACAATCGATAATTATGGAAGTTATCGATTAATAAAGAAATCGTCGATAAAAATAACAATAATATTGAATGCACACAATCGATAACTATGTAAGTTATCGATTACTATGGGAGTTATCGATTTTTTTACTTATAATTTTCTATTTTGAGCCTATTGGTATGAAAAAAAATCGATTCTTTCAAACTTAAACGTCCGATAACTAACAGATATATCTATAACTATGGATGTTATCGATTACCAAGGCAGTTATCGATATCTAAAAATAATTAAAATTCACGAATTTATACAATCGCTATCTATGGAAGTTATCAATTACTAACTAAAAAAAGTTATCGAAATTGTTTCCTTTAATTTTCGATTTTGAGTGTATTGAAACGAACAAAATTTGTTTTTTTTTAACTTAAACTTCCGATAACTCGCCAACAAAGATTGATAACGATAACTGTGGAAGTTATCGATTACTGAGACAGTTATCGACAACTAAAAAATAATAAGAAAAATATAAAATAAAGCGACAACTAAAAAATAATAAGATAAATAGACGAGTGGAAGTTATCGATTACTACGGGAGTTATCGATAACTAAAAAATTATCGAAATTGATTCCTTCTAATTTTGAGTCTATTGGAATGAAAAAAAAACACGATTTTTTGTCCAAACTCAAACGTCCGATAACTCGCTAACTAAGAGATATAGATAACTATGGATATTTTCGATTACCAAGGCAGTTATCGATAACTAAATAATAAAAATACACGAATTTACATAACCGATAACCATGGAAGTTATCGAAATTTGTTCCTTCTAATTTTCGATTTTTCGCCTATTGGAACGAAAAAAAACAAACAAAAAATTCAATAGAACAAAAACATATTGTGCAAATTCCCATCTACTTGGGGTTTAGACACACCACCCAATATTTGGCTAGAAATATAAATCGCAACCTGCGAATTGTCCCACAAACGCAAAGCGGTCACTAAGTGCGAGATTACAACATTTTGTGCAAATATTTTGTGTGTTTAAAAACCTTAATTCACTTTTAAATACAATATTTTGTGCAAAACGAATTTTTGCTCAAATATTTTTTTGAATAAAAAGCTTTATATGTACTTCTATCATATTCATTGATCTCATCAGTAAAAACATAGGATATTTTGCGCAAATATTTTGTGTGTTTAAAATGGCTCTAGGTACAAATATCTCTGCAATTTGTGCAAATGTGGGTGATTTGAGCAATCAAACTTCGCCAGATTTCAATAGTATTGTTGGCTATTTAAATGTTTGTCTTCGTTCCATTTCAAATAAACAAAATTTTTGTTGGTGTTTGACACAAACAAATAAAATATCTCATCATGGCTTGGCTGTCTGGCTGGCTGGATGCCTGACTGACTTCGAATGAAATCATAATTAACACTAAATGGCAAAAGTGTGTGTACCACGGGGTTGGAAGGGGATACGAGTCGGTAGGCTCTGATTGGCAACAGTAAGCTATGGAGGCGTCTGCTGGTGATGGCGGCGGCGCACACATTTGGTATAGGCCATTAACTAGTTTGGGGATTGGATTTTGTTCGATGTTTTTGGTTCTAATGTCAAAAGTAAACAAAATAATAAATAAATATATCAAATATACATATACGGTAGAGAGGGAGTAAGTAGTATCTATGCCCATATCTATATATTTGTTGGAACATTATATTCTAATATTTAAAACAATTAACGTAATTTAAGCAAATATTTATGAAATGCTGACAAACGCAACCACACACACACGAGATATGGGGAAATATTCAAAACAGTTGTGTTGCGCTGTGCTCGCCTTTTCAAAGTCAAGGTTTATTTGGCTGGCTGGCTATCCATTAAAAAATAAACATGAATATAATCAATTGCTGTTGTGTTGTGTTGTTAACACTTGGTACTTGCTTTTTTTGCTTTCGTAAAATATTTATAGGAGATAACAACAATAAACGCTACTTACTTTGCACTGCCAATTGCTGTTGATGAGCCGCGACACGCTGCAAATGATAAAAGAGGGGAAGACATAAATTAGTTATCTGCATTACCAATATATAAACACTCAAAATATTTGCGCAAAACATAGTCAAAATATTTGCGCAAAAACAAAAAATTACTAAATGTGAGGTTATACATTTTAAAGGCTTTGAAATTGTGCCATAAATGGATAATTTTGTGCAAACGTTTTACGCAAATATTTTGTGTGTGTAAAAAGGCCTTTGAGTAAAGTCAAACATGCTCAATGAACAATTGCCAAAAGCCACCAGATACCATCCAACGTGTGAAGTCTGCTTTTTTTGGGAGTTGTTCATCAAACATGTTCGCTAGTGGAAGGGCTTACGCACACCGAAGCTTTTTTATTGCTGAAGCTGGCTATTTCTTGAATAGCCGATTCAATATCGCAAACAAAACTCTTCCATGTGCGTTTTGGGAGTTGTTCATCAAACATGTTCGCCAGTGGAAGGGCTTGCGCGCACCGAAGCTTTTTTAATTGCTGAAGCTGGCTATTTCTTGAATAGCCGATTCAATATCGCAAACAAAACTCTTCCATGTGCGTTAGCCTTAACTCTAACAAGGACAAAAATCAAAATACAGTGAAACCTCCCAATAATGGCTAAATTATCACAAAATAAAGCTTCAATTGTTAATTATTTTTGAACCTCCCACAAGTGGTGATCTCCATGAAATTTAAAAAAATGTGACTGTTCTATATTGACAGGTTTCACTGTATTTCAATGCATTCTCATTTACACTTTGCAACAACGTTTTAATGCCACTCCTTTCCAAGGCCTGGACATCCAAGGACTGACTGCGCGCCCGCTGGTTTTTCGTTTGGGAAGACGACGACGATGATGCATGGGAATGGGCGTGCCGGTAAATCCAACGTTTGACAGCAGACATTTTCGCTTAGTCTTTTTTGTTATTTTATAAATTTATTTGTCTAATTTGTTTTTCAATTTAATTTAAGAAATATTTGTATTTCTCTTTTTTTAACACAGCCTAGGGTGGTTGGTGGAGGTATCACTAGTAATACTTGTCTTTTCTTTTAAAATTTGTACATTTACATGTTGTTGAGACTGTAAGTAATGATGCTGTTAAAGAGCTTGTACATGTTGCCTCATAAAAGCTTGTATTCCCTTTGCTTTAAGAGAATCGCTGGCAAACAAAACAAGAGCTTTCGTTGTCGGAGTGTGGCCAGATTATGATTAATTACAGTTGGTTCTGGGGGTCAATATTTCCCCTTTTGCACATTCTTATGATAGATCTGCATAGGAAACCTTATGATCTTTGCAATTTAAGTATATGATGTGTTCAGCAATGTTATGTACAACGCTACGAGGGACATTTTTGTGGGACATTTTAACCCTCTAGCTCCTCAATATAGGGGTCTTTCAGGTAACTTTTGTACAAAAGACTAAAAAACACACCTAAAACAGGATTTTCAAGGGTCAAAATGTTCTACAAAAATATTTGCCACACAATTCTACTACAAAACTTTAAATACACCAAAAAAATTCATCTTAAAGGCCACAAATAAGTCAAAAATTAAAATTCATTTTCGGGTCAAAATTACCTTGTTATCCTTAAATTTTTTTAGAGGATGTGTTCAGCAATATTTCGTAGAACACTACGAGGAACATTTTTGCGGAACATTTTAACCCTCTAGCTCCTCAATATAGGGGTCTTTTTCGTCTCTTTTGTGCGGAAGTGTAAAAAACACCCCTAAAACAGTGTTTTCAAGGTTGAAAATGTTCTACAAAAATATTTGCCATACAATTCTACTACATAACTCTGAATACACCAAAACTCATTATTAATGCCAGAAATAAGTCAAAACTTAAAATTTATTTTAGGGCCAATATTTGCCCCTTTTACACACTCTTATAATGAATCGACATATGAAACCTTGTGATCCTTACATTTTAAGTATAGGACGTGTTCAGCAATATTATGTAGAACACTACTGGGAAAATTTTTGTGGAACATTTTAACCCTCTAGCTCCACAATATAGGGGTCCTTTAGGTCCCTTTTGTACAAAAAACTAAAAAACACTCCTAAAGCAGTGCTTTCAAGGGTCAAAACGTTCTACAAAAATATTTGCCAAAAAATTCTTCTACTGAATACATCAAACCTCAAAATTCAACTTAGATGAATGAAATAAGTCATAACTTAAAATTAATTTTAGGGTTAATTTCGCGCTTTTTTTCGAATTGATGCAAAATTGTCCCACAAAACTAAATTTCAGGGGGATGGTGTGAATGGAAAAAATATTCTACGTCAAATTTCACTATAAGTCACCGAACAAAGGAAAGCTGTAGATATGATATATATAAATAAAATACCAGCAACTATTTTGGTATTTAAACAAGAAATTGTCTAAAAGAAAATTAGCTCTTCACTTTCATATTCTCTCTTTTGGAATCAAACTAAAAAATATTGATTGCAAACATTGATATCCTTCAAAATATGACATATGTATGTTACTTTATAAAATTTGGAAATTAATTTAATTGTTTTTTAGCATATATACAAATTATTTTAAGTCTATATAAGCATTTATTTTATAAAAAAATATTGTCAAATAGCTTCAATAATGTTTTAAGGGTACTGAGACACTTTTACATTTGTACGTAAAATTATAAAAATATATATATTATATATAATATTTTTTAGCTATGGTCTATATATATACTGCGACGAAACAAAATTGATTGATCTAGCCATGTCCGTTTTCTGTCTGCACGTTAGCTGCCGAACGAAATGACCTAGGAAACTCAAATTTTCCATAGATGTGCCTAATGCTTGTAGTTCCAGGGTTGGTATTGAAGATGGCGAAATCGTTCCAGAGGGAAAATGTTTTCCCTAACAATGACATACAATTTTCCCTAATATTTAGAGTATATAAATTATTTTCCTGATCTGGAAAAATATCAAAATATCCGAAATCAACAGTTCGACATTTTCAACAGTTCAACATTTCCAGAGTTACTTAAAATGTTAGGGCGAAAAAAAAAGTCCGCCAAAGAAAAAGTTAAGATTCGAAAACGCCAAAAAGAATTCGTTTTAGTACCTTGATCTGTTGTGAGTGCGAGAAAAAGACTATTGTAATTAATTAATTACGAATTTAATAAAATACTAAATTGTCTTTCGTGAAATGATTTATTCGAAAATCGTTTAATAACTTTTGATTTAAAAAAAATGTAAGGTTAAATTTGATTGAATATGGGAAATTTATATTTTTTGTTTGCTAGGGTGATTATCTGGCAATATCGCTTTTTTATCTTACAGGTAATAATTTGGCGATATCATCTAGATATCGCCGGATTCATCATCCAGACGTAGTGCTTTCGAATTTACATTTTTTAATATTTATAACTTTCCTGCAAAATAGTTTTTTGGAAAGGAAAGAAAAAAATACATATTTAAAAAATATATATTTTTTTAAAAAGTTTTGAAAAAAAATGTTTTTTAAAAAAAAAAAAAAACATTTATATATTTATAAATAATATATATACTTTTTTTAAATTTTTGAAAAAAATATTTTTTAAATTTTTGTTTAACAAAAAAGAAAAAAATACATATTTTTTAAAAAATTATGAAAAAGAATATATATTTTTAAATTTGTGAAAACAAAAATTTTTTTTAAATTAAAAAAAAATATTTTTATAAATTAAAAAAAAAAGTTTTTTAAATTTTTGAAAAAATAAATAACTTTAAATTTTTGAAAAAAAAATATTTTTTTTTAATTTTTGAAAAAAAAAAATATATTTTTTTTGAAAAAAAAAAATACAATTTTGAAAAAAAAAAATATTTTTTAACTTAAAAAATGTACACCGAATAACAAACTAAGTACTTTTTGAGATGAATGGAATTTTTTGACCAAAATTTTGATAAAAATTCGTTTTTTTTTTTTAACATTTTTACAAAAAAAAAAAAAAAACAATAATAAATCGTACTATGACTGAACAAACATGGACTTAAATTTCCCTACTTTTTCTGCACTCATCTGGCATCGCGGGCAACTAAAAGCTCTTTAAGAACTTTCATAGACAACTTTGACCGCCCTCTAGTGCTCTTTGCTCTCTGCTATGAAAAGAAAGTAGAAAAAACACAAACAACAGATGGCTCTGAGAGCATCAAAATGAACTTCCGCCTTTGAATTTATTTTGGGAAGAAGCGTAAAATTCAATCAATCAATCGCAAATAAATAATGTGTATTTACAATAATCAATCAATTTTACATTTACAATAATGTGTATTTATAGAAATGTAATAGAAAAAGAATTGTTTGAATGGATTTGTTTGGTTTTCCTTTGACCAAAATTGATTATGTCAATAACAAAATCACTCGTGTTTTGTTTTATTGCCGTGATTGTTTGCTCTATTTTTATTACATACGAAACACGCGAAATTGTTAACAATACAATGTTAATTTAATTTGATAATATTTATTTATTAAAGGGGAGCAGCAGCAGCAACAACAAATATCATTTAATTTCTTTTTATAAATAGAAACAAAACAAAAACCGGGATATATTGACGTGGATGCATACATACATATGTGGCGATAATTCCACTTAATGAAAATGCTAATAAGCCCATAAATCAGTAGAGTAAAAAAACCAGGCTCATGCCCAATGTTATGACGGCCTTAATTTGTTTTAATTAAAAATTATGCAAATTTCGGTTTGATTTTCTTTTTTTTTGTTGTTCTCAGATGATGATATTTTTATTACAGCCGCAGCAATTAGAGTCTGACCGTGTATCAGCAATTAAGATAGATTTTTGCATGAATGGGTGGATGATGGATGGATGGTTGAATTTGTGGTGGCGTTTATAGAATATCTACCTACAATGGTCAATTTAGAGAAAGAGCTTGAAAGAAAGACAAGTTCATGGCCTAAACGGTTCGAATGTTATGTGCAGTAAGGGTTTTAATTTCTATATGTAGGCATTGTTCACTGCCTTAGAATGTTAGCTATTAAAAAATAGAATAAATGTTTCCGTTTTTTAAGATTTGAGATGTTTTATTTATATCATCTAAATTTCGCGATTCATCATCCTGAAGTTGTGCTTTCGTATTTGTAAATTTTTAAAAACTATTTTTAACTTTTCTGAAAATATTTTTTTTAAATATAAAAAAAAAATAATATTTTTTTTTTAAATATTTAATTTAATTTTTTGAAAAAAAAAATATATTTTTTTTAATTTAAAAAAATATTTTTTTCTTAAAAAAGTGTCGCAATACTTGCACAGACCATATTGCATTTTGACTGCTAGGTGCTTATCTGGCGATATCACTTTCGTATCTTCCAAGCGATAATTTGACGATATCATTTAGATTTTGCCGACTCATAATCCATAGGTACTGCTTTAGTATGTTTTGCTTTTAATTTTAAAAACACTTTCTACCTATTTAAAAAATATTTTTTTATACTTTTTGAAAAAAAAAATATTGTTTAACCTAAAAAAATGTTCACCGAATATTAATCTAATTTCGAAATAGGTGATCATTTGGCGATATCAGCTAGATCAGCTTCACCATTCAGAGGTATTCATCATCCAGAAGTAGTGCTTTCGTATTTGAAACTTTTTAAAGGCTATTTTTAAGTTTTCTGAAAAAGTATTTCTTTAATTTTGGAAAAAAGGAAAAACATAGTTTTTTAAATTAAAAAATATATATATTATTAAACTTAAAACGTGTCCACCGAACAACAAATTAAATTCGCAATACTTGTACGGACCACATATGGCGATATCGTTTTTTATCTTCTATGTGATAATTTGGCGACATCATCTACGTTCGTATTTGCATTTTTTAAATATTTTGTAACATTTTTTTTAATATTTTCCAATATTAGCTATTAAAAAAGTAGAAAAAATATTTTTTTTCGATTTTTTTTATCTATTTTTTTAAAGATTTTTGTAAACACAAACAATTTAGGTCTCGGATACAATATTTTATTGATATCATATAGATAGACAACCAAGAAATAGAGCTTTTGAATTTTGATTTTTTTTTAATTTTTTGAAAAAAGAAAAACAACTATTTTGTAAAATTTTTTTGAAAAAAAAAATATTTTTTTAATTAAAAAAATATTAAACTTAGAAAGTATCCACCGAATAACAAACTAAATCCGCAATACTTGTACAGACCACATATGGCGATATCGCTTTTCTATCTTCCAGGTTATAATTTGGGGATATCATCTAGATTAAGGTATTGCTTTCATATTTGCATTTTTTTTAATATTTTCTAATGCTAGCTATTTTTTAACATTTTTATAAACACAGAAAAATTTAGGTCTCGGATACAATTTTTTATTGATGTCATCTAGATTTCGCCGAATCAACATCTTTTGTATTTTGTAAGTTTTTAACAATTATCTTTAACTTTTCTGAAA
The DNA here is from genome assembly GCA_947397865.1 of Polietes domitor. Taxonomy (NCBI): domain Eukaryota; kingdom Metazoa; phylum Arthropoda; class Insecta; order Diptera; family Muscidae; genus Polietes; species Polietes domitor. The sequence continues at coordinate 59,151,054 of OX377618.1, forward strand.
AAAGTATTTTTTAAATTTTTTGAAAAAAAAATGAAAAAAAGTATTTTTTAAATTTTTTGAAAAAAAAAAAATGAAAAAAAAAGTATTTTTTAAATTTTTTGAAAAAATTAAAAAAAATATTGTTTAAAACTTTTTAAAAAAGAATATTTTTTAAATTTAAAAAAACTATATTTTTTGAGAACATTTTTAAAAAACTATATTTAACTTTTCAGGAAAAAGTGTTTTTTAAACCTTTTTGAAAAATAAAAAATATTTTTTTAAATATAAAAAAAAATAATTTTTTTAAATTAAAAAAAAATATTTTTTTAAATTAAAAAAATATATTTTTAACTTAAAATAGTGTGGTACAGGTCACATTTAGCGATATCGTTTTTTATCTTCCAGGTGATAATTTGGCGATATCATGTAGATTCATTATCCAGAGGTATTGTTTTTGTATCTGTGTTTTTTGGAATATTTTGTAACTTTTTTTAATATTTTCTAATCTTAGTTATTAAAAAATAGAACAAAGATTTATAAGATTTGGTCTCAGACACAATTTTTTTATTTATTTATTTTTAAATATTTTTAATAAATAATTATATTTTCCAATAACGATATTTACATTGAAAAAAATCACTTTTATTTTTCTTCACATCAAATTACTGTATATCATTTACAATTTCGATAATTTTCCAGAGTAGTTACTACTCTACGCCTTGTATTTGCCTCCTCTTCATGATACAACATCTCGTGCATGTCATCATGACTTCTTAAGTATTTGGGAGGAGTAGGAGGACAAGGGTGAATGGGGTTGTTATATTGTTATTTGGATATTTGCTTTCCGGCATTATTTAGGCACTCGACGCTACTTAAGCAGTCGAGTGCTGGCTGACTGGATGAGTCAAAATTTTACTATCGCCCTGGCGAGTGGTGGAAAAAAGCTCGATATTTGTTTATTCGTAGCATTCAGTTAAAAACCCTTGATAATAAATATTTGTTTAGAATGTAGATAACAGACACACACAACACTTTATCGTTCTTTTTTTTGTTTCTTTGAAAAGAAGGCACTAAGAAAACTAACTCTTATAAATTATTTTCATACGCGTGCGACCAAATACATCGACAAAAGGAGTTCAAATGAAGTATGTAGGTAAGTGATGAAATAATAGGTGGGTTTTAATTGATAACAAAATTTACAACTAACAAATTAATAAATTCTTTTTCCATAGATTTTAACAAAACTCTAATAAATATAAAAAAATCAGAAATTTTGTAAACAATTCAATATTTTCAAAGTTATAACAAAAAAAAAACAAATCCGCCAAAATATAAGGAAAAAAATTAAAAATCGAAAACGATAAAAAGTATTCGGTTTAGTACCTTGATTGTAAAGTCACATCACTTGTGAATGAAAGAGAAGACTATAGTATTTAATAAATTAAGAATGTATTAGAATATTTTATCAAATTGTAATTATGAAATTGAGCTTCCTTTAAAATATCAGGATCTGAATAAATACTAAAGAAATTGATGAATAATCCAGGCCGTTGTTGTGTCTTTTTATAATATTTTAGTTGTGTTTTTAATTGAATTTACATTGTCATTCCCTGAAGATGTTCTTTGACTAAGAACGAAATATTGGGAAAAAATAAATAAATAGTTCAATAATGCTTAGACCTTGAGCTCGAGTATTTATGCAGATCTAGATATTTAATAGAATATTAAATTCTATTTCCTTTAGAGATATAGCCGTCGAAAATCGTTGATTAAGTTGTGATATCTCATAAAGCTGAAGGCTTAATATTGATTGAATTAATATATGAAAAATTGTTTTCATTTATCTGCTAGGAGGCTATCTGGCGATATCGCTTTTTTATCTTCCAACTGATAATTTGTCGAACCATATAGATTTCGCCGATTCATCATTCACAAGTAGTGCTTTCGTATTGGTAACTTTCATTAAAAAATATTTTGTATTTTTTTTTTAAATATTTTCTAAACCATTTTTCTAAATTATTTTTAAATTTACTGGAAGGAAATAAGTCAGCTGTGGTATAATTAAAGTTAACCGTTTTTTGTACTAATCTCCCCATCTATTTACTTTGTGACTCTTAATTTTTATAATTCTGCATTCATGTAATTATTAATTTTGATTGAATTACAAAATTAAAAATAATGAAAATTGCATTTGTGCATTTATTACCTGACATTATCGGTTTTTAATCTTCCAGATGATAAATTGACGATATTATTGGGACTTTGCCGATATCATTATATTATAAAAAAATCCACTGTATCCGAATGACAAACTAAGCTCACAATACTTCACAGACTTGCATTGCACTTTGGTGATTTCGCTTTTTTATCTTCCAAAGCCAAATCTAGATTTTGCTTTCGTCTAATATTCGATGAAAAGAATTTTTATTTCTGCTTGGAAATCTAGATTTTGCTTTCGTAATTGTAAATTTCTTAAGAATATTTTGTATTTTTTTAACATTTTCTAAAAATACTTCTTTTAAAGTTTTGAAAAAAGTAAAAAAATATTATTTATAAATTTTTTGAAAAAACAAAATATTTTCTAACTTGAAATTACATCGAATTAAAAATTAAGTTCACAATAACTGCACAGCCTACAGAGTTGTCTCGCAATTTAGGTTAGTGTCTCAATTTTTTTTCAAAAGGCTACGTATATTTTTAAAGAAAAAATATTTTCTCAAAAAGTTTTTTAATGTAAAAATACTTTTTTAAATTATGGTTTACAAATATTTTAAAAATATTTTTTTAAATCATTTTAATTTTTTTTTTAATATTTTTTAATAAAAAAACATTAAATTTTGAAAATTTTTATAAAAAAGAAAAACATTTTTTAACTAAAAAATGTCCACTGTTCAAACTATTACACCCAATTAAAAATTAAGTTCACAATAACTGCACAGCCTACATAGATTTTTCGAAATAAAAACTACTGTCTCTTTTTTTTAAATAGCGCAAAATATACTTTTTTAATTTATGGTTAATATATATTTAAAAAAAAGTTTTGTAACTTTTTTAAAAAAGTATTTTCTAAGCCTTCTATATATGAACCATCCTTATTTTATTTTTATTTTTTTTTTAAACCAAAAAATATATTTTTTTTTGGAAAAATGAATTTTTAACTTTTTGAAAAAAAAAATTTAATTTTTTAAACTTTTTATATTTAAAAAAAAAAAATAATAAATGGTATATTTTTGAACTTGAAAAAAATTAAATTGTGGTTAAAAATATTTTTTTATATTTTCTAGACCATTTAAAAAAATCACTTTAACTAAAAAATAGTTACAAATTTGTAATTTTCATTGAAAAAATATTTTTTTAATTTTTGAAAAAAATATTTTATAACTTTTTTTTCGAAAAAAAAACTTTTCGCTTAATATATCTCAACTACTATTTAAGTAAAAATATTTTGTATTTCTTAAAATATTTTATAAATCATTAAAAAACTATTTTTTAAAAATTGAAAAAGTGTGTTTTTTAATTATCGTTAATAAAAATATTATTTTTAATATTTTCAAAACCATTAAAAAAACTATTTGTAAATCTTTAGAAACAAATATATTTTTATTCTTTATTTTTTTAAGTGTTAACCTTTCGATTAATGTATTAATACTATTGTTTTTTAGTAAAAAATATTTTATATTTTTGCAAAAATTTCTAAATCAATTAAAGAACTATTTTTTAACCATTTTGAAGAAAGTTTTAATATTTTTAATACAGTAATATTTAATTTTAAATAAAAAATATAATTTTCAAAAAGTAAAAATGATTCTTTTAAATTATGTTTAAAAATATTTTGTATTTTTTAATATTTTCTAAATTAAACCTGATTTTTAATTGATTTTTTGAGAAAATAAAATTTGTTTATCCGTTTTGAAAAAGTCGGTAATTTCTACTTACATACTGTATTTAATTTTAACACTTTGTAATTTTTTAATATTTTCTAAACATTTAAAAAATATTTTTTAACTTTTTTGATAAAACATTTTTTAATTTTTTGAAAAAAAAAATATTTTTAAAACTTTGTTTTTTTAATTATGGTTAAAAATTTTTTTAAACATTTTCTATACTATTTAAAAAACTATTTTCAACTCTTTAGAAAAAATATATTTAAAAAAGTGTTAGCTTAATTTATTTAACCTTGCGCTTAATGTATTTCAAGTACTTTTTTATGCAAAAATATTTTTAATCTTTCTGAATTTAATTTAATTTTATGTAAAAATGATTTTTAATATGATTAAAAATATTTTTTTAATTTTTTAAATATTTTCGAAATCGTTTAAAAAATATTTTTGTAATTTTCTGAAAAAATATATTTTTATTTAAACTCTAAATAATACCACAAAATCTGTCTCCTGTTGCAAAATAAAACCTGCCTCATATCGAGCGCAACCTTTGTTTTATTTGTTTGTTAATTAAAGAATCGAAAGAAGAAGGAAACAAACACAGAAAAGCGCCAACAAAGTCAACAAACGGAACGACCGTAAATGGAAATCATGTGATAAACAAATTGAACCTTGACCTTAATCTCTTAAAGACACTCGAGGAGGAGAAGGAAATGTAAAACAAACCTTGCAGCGCCAGTGTATACTCGTATATATGAAAGATTATAATAAAAACAATTATTTGTAAATTCTTACATGAAATTTGTATCGAATATTTTCGTGACGTACTTGTGGTTTTGTGTTTGTGGTAGTGGTGCCAGACAGGCAGTCAGTCAGTCCTACAAGTGTTTGTTTTGTTTCGTTTCGCGTTTTTTGGCAACAAAATCTAACATCAAAAATAAAAATATCTAATATTCGATGAAAAGAATTTTTATTTTTGCTTGGAAATGTTTAAAACGTGCAAAAGGCAAATTTGGCGAATTCTTTAAATTCATTTTTGTGAAAAAAGATCACTTTTTATGGTAAAACTTAGAAGATGGTCAGTTTTTTTTAAACTGAAAAAATTTAAAATAATGTTCTGTGAGTGGATTAAACATTAGGCGTTTTTTCTATATTATTAAATATTATCTTTTGATCTATTCAATTATTAAAATATTGAATTAATAAATTATAAAAATTTTAAATAATTAATATCCTCAATTATTCCTATTGTTAATGTATTCAATTATTATTGGGTTGCTTGGTTTTAACGCTGTTTTTATAGCAAGACTTTCTTATCTGCATTAGGTTCCACGCAGTTGCTGTCTATGGTTTAGATAAGATTACAATATTTGATTTTGAAAGAAAATTTTTCACAATTTGTACAAGAAAGCCCTTGAAAATTGAGTTAAAATAATAAGGCAATCGACTAATCATAAATAACTTTTAAGTGACGCAATTAAAAACATCGCTAATTACACACGAAACGAACGTTATTCTGAGAATTGCTGTTCTGATATATCCTTTCAGAATCCAAATATTATTACAAATATAAAATATTTATTTTTTATTTGAAAATTAATCTGACAGTTATTGTATTATGATGATTTTGACCCCACAACCCCTCCTTTTATATTAATTTTCATTAGGGCACTGTGGTTAATATTCTTAATAAACAGAGTTTAAGTATTTTTCTAAACATTTTCAAAAAAAAATATATAAATAATTTGTCAAGTTTATTGTACTTTTCAAAGCACCATCAAACCACATCGACTGCAAAAAAAAAACAAATCAAACGGATGCTGTTGCACGGTACATAATATACGAGTACAAAATATAAAGTATTTTGGAGAAGTATTGCCAAGGAGAGAATTTCGATTTCCTACATAGACTGGGAGCGAAGAAAAATGATTCATACAAATTTAGGCTCATTTACAAAAATGGTTTATTGTGTTGCATGTGGGATTCTCCGTCACACGATTGAACAATGTTATAAAGAGCGAAATGTTTGTGGATGTGTTTTAATGCCATAGAATGGAGATTTACAGAAATATCCCTAATAGTTCATCCAGAGAAAATATTGATACTTTAAAAGTTAAAAACAAATAATTATAAAAATTAAATATTCAAGAAAGAAAATAAAATAAAAAATCAAAAAACTGATAGAATGTGAAATTCAAAAGAAGTAAATTTCATATAATTTAATATTAACAATTTGATAGTACACAATTGAAAATACCTGGAAATTTATTTACAATACGAAATAAAATTAAAAATCTGAAAGTGAAAATCAAAAAAAATAAAATCGAAAAAAAAAATAAAATAATAGAAAATTCAAAAAAAAATATATAAAATAAATAATTATAAAAATTAAAAGTAAAAAAAATAGATTTGGAAGTTAAAAAACTGACAATTCAGAAAATGTAATAAAATAACAAATTGATAGTAGAAAATTTATAATATAAAAAATTATAAATTTATAAAAGAAAACATAAGAAATTCCCAAATATTACATTTTTAAATTAAAAACTTGAAATTTATAGAAATTGGATATTTATTTATAATACAAAAATTATTTTCAGAAAATTTAAAAACCAGAAAATAAAAAAATATTAAAAATAGAAATTTCGAATTTTTAAATTATAAAAATTAAAAGTTGAAAATAATTAAAGTGGACAATTTAAAAAAAAGTAAAAACCAAAATATTCAATAAAATTTAGAATGGAGAACATTAAAATTCCAAATAGATACAAAATATTCAAAAAATACTGAACACTTATTATTTATTTATTTTAAATTATAAAAAATTACAAAATAGAAAATAAAATTAAAAAAATTGGAAAATGAAACAACATTTGATATTACAAAAATTAAAAAATGCGAAATTTTTAAATTTGAAGAAAATGCAAAAATTAAATAAAAATATATTTTTTAGTTTTTCGTTTGTATTTTTTTTTTTGGTCTTTAATCAATATTTGATTTGAACTGGGATATTGTCCTGGCTCAAGACAATTTTGCATCTATATTTAATAGAATGCAAATTTATTTACAAATGGCATGGTGACATTTATTACTTGACTGCAGACTACCACGATCATGATTTCGGCCATGTCAAAAGTCTTTTCAAGTGGCTTTAAACGCAAATTCGGCAAGTGAGTTGTGATTCTCGTCCGTTTGTGTGCATTATCTCCTTATATAGGTCGGGTTTGATATTGAAAAGTCGCTGCGAAGCCACTTGAAAAGACTTTTGACATGGTCGAAATCATGATCGTAGAATAGAATATTTATTAAAAAAACAAAAACTATTTAAAAAATGAAAAAAATCACAAAATTAACTATAATTCATAATTGAAAATATCTGCAATATAGTTTATAAAATTTAAAAATAAACGAAACTTCCCGGAAAATAGAAAATTCGGAAAAAATTAAATCATAAAAATGAAAAGTTCAGAAACATTAAATTTGAAATTTCAAAATTTATAGTATGAAAAATTTTAAGTTAATAAAGATGAAAGTTGGGACATTTTTATTAAAAAAAAAATCAAGTTCAAAATTGAAAATATCAGGAAATTTATTTATCATATAATGATAATAATTAAAAAAATAAATGAAACTTCCAAGAAACTAAAAAATTAAAAAAAATCGAAAACATCAAATAGAAAATTAAAAAAAAAAGAAACTTAGAAAGAAAAAGAAATTTATAGTATGACAAATTTTAAATTTCAATTAATAAAAATGAAAATAGAAATTTGGGAAATTTTTAAATAAAAATTTAGAAAAAATGAAATTTGAAAATATCAAAAAAAAAACTAAATATTAATGAATTGACAAATCAAAATACCAGGAAATTTATTTATAATTAAAAAATAATAATTATAAACCTCCAAGAAAATAGAAAATTTAAAAAAATAAATTATACAAATTAAGGATTCAAAAACATTAAATTTGCAAATTAAAAAAAAACTGAGAACTCAAAAAAATCAACATTTATAGTATAGGGTCCGCCAAATAACTTTTATTTTAAATGCTATAAAAAAACTACTGAATATTTTCTCAAATTTCTTTTTAATTTGAAAGTACAATCCTCCTTCCGGTTAATAATGGAAAATAATTTCATTCAAATGGCTACTGAGGGCACCCCACAACTAATAGTCCAACGGTTGAATAGTTGAAAAAAAAACGTTAGATGGCGGACCCTATATGACAAATTTTAAATTCCATAAATTTAAATTAATAAGAATGAAAATAGAAATTTTTAAAAACAAATTTAGAAAAAATTAAATTTGAAAAAATTCACAAAATTAACGAATTGATAGTTCATAATTGAAAATATCAGGAAATTTATTTATAGTTAAAAAAATAGATTAAAAATAAAATACTTTCAAAATAGAAAAATTGAAGAAAAAATAAATTATAAAAATTAAAAGTTCAAAAACATTAAATTTGAAAATTAAAAAAAAACAGAAAATTCAAAATTTATAGTATGAAAAATTTAAAATTCCATAAAATATAAATTAATAAAAATGAAAATAGAAATTTGGTAAATTTTTAAATAAAAATTTTGAAAAAATAAAAAAAATAAAAATATTGATCCATAAATTTCCATAAATTTAAATTAATAAAAATGAAAATAGAAATAATAAAATAAAAATTTAGAAAAAATTAAATTTGAAAAAATTCACAAAATTAACGAATTGATAGTTCAAAATTGAAAATACCTGGAAATTTATTTATAATTAAAAAAATAATTAAAAAAAAATAAATGATACTTTCAAAACTGGAAAATTTGAAGAAAAAATAATAAAAATTCAAAATTAATTAATAATTATTAATTAATTAATAAATTACCAAAAATTAAAGTGGAAACTTGGATAAGTTTTAAATTATAAAAATTTAGAAAATATGACATGAAAACTTATGACATTTTGAAACTTAAAAATTTTATAACTTGAAAATCATTAATATTTAAAAAAATCATTGTTCAAAATTGATAATTTCTGGAAACTATTTATATATTACAACTATTTAATATTATGAACATAGAAATTCCTAAAAATACAGAAAAAAAGAAAATTCAAAATATTTTAAATTTTAAAAATGAAAACAAAAATAAATTTGAAATTTAGAAAAATTTAAAACTCAAAAAAATTATAATTAACAAATTCATAATTAAAGGTCACAAAATTGAAAATTCCAAAAAAAAATACTAAAAATTTCTAGTCTATCATTATGAATGCACTCTTTTGTTAAGAATTATACAAGCATGTTGTTGGGGAAACCTTCCCTCCTTAACCCATCTGTAAGTGGACGACCTCAAGAACGCAAAATAGACTAAAAAGTTAAGCAAATGATAGCAAAAACAGCAAGAAAATAAAATAAAATAATTTTCTATTATTTAAACGAAATCTCAGACAGCAGCACAAACACAAACGGTGGCGACAAACGGAACAACAAATCTATCCGTCTGTCTGTTTGTTTGTCTGTCATTACAATTGTTTATGCGACGTGTGTAAATGTGAGAAATGAGATATATAATTGATAAATTATAGAAATGATCACAAAAACAAAGTCTAACATTCTACGCCTTTACGCTTTTAGAAAGTAATTAAAAAAGTGGAATTCATTAAGAAAAAAACTTCCGTTTTTAAGACTTTCCATGCGATTTATGAAATTACGCAGGCAAAAAATATGGGAGATTTTAGGTTTCTTTTATTTTTAGTAAAATTGTGGATTTTCGATAATCTCTTTACACAGATCTGAACAAAACTCGCGAACTAGTTGGACGATGCATAAAAAGATCAAAAAAATCCCAAATCGAATTTTCTTCAAGGGTTCTTCACATATTTTTTTAAAATGACCCATAGTTTTCGAAATATCTTCGAAAAGGTTGGGAGAACAATTTTTTCAAAAAATCTTCATAAATCGAAAACCACAAAAAGCATGCGTTTTGGTTTGTAAATTCTCATCTGTTATGAATGAAATGAGTAATTTTCTAAGTCTAATTCTATGGATAAATTTTGTTATTATTCACAATATCATTTTGTAAAAACTTTATTGTTCCACCGATTTGAACATAACTCGAGAACTAGTGGTCCGATTTGGTTCACATCAACTATTAAAAAATCCAAAATCGAATTATCTCCAAGTGTTCTTAACGTTATTTTTTAATCCAACCAATAGTTTAGGAGCTGGCAGCATGCCAAGACAAGAAGGTCTACTGATGATTTATCCTCACACAGGATATGAAATGCAAAATAGCTAAAAGTCAATCAAAATCTATCACTAATCAAATAATAAAAAAAAAACTAAAAGGAATATATAAACTATAAAAAGATTTCGTTGAGCCAACTGCTGTGAAAATGTTCCCATATTTAAATATGAAAAAAATAATAAATTAAACAAAACAAATTATCTTATCAACGAGCGCACATACTGGGACTTAAATTGTTTAAATGACGACCACTCTTGGGCAGGTTTTCAGAGGGACTTCAGTTTGCTTAAAACTCCACTGGCTGGGTATTAGGGGGCCCGTGTGCTTTATTTGTTTATTTTGAAATGGGAATTTTAAATAATTAACCAAACAAACAACCCAACCACCGCAAATTTGTTATTATTTATCATCAAGTTTTACGATATTTTGCCCAACTTTTAGTAAGTGTTTATTGTGCTTATCTTGGCGAAAGATATTGATTGTTGTATCATATATATATACTCGTATATATATATATATATATATATATATATATATATATATATATTAGATAACAACCAGTATTTTAAAATTTAATTTAGCCGACAAACAAAACATAAAAGTTTATTCTCTCTATCAGCCACTAAAATCGAATGGATTTTTCAGAACTTTTTTTTCGCATTTAATTTCTTAATGAATTCGGACAAATTAATAACATGATTTAACAAGTGTTTGGCAATATAGCGAGACGCCTGCCGCCGCCATCATAACCGAAAACAAAGCCAGAATTTTCTCCGACAGAAATATGAATAGAGTGAGTTGCTTACGTAGCCCATAATTCATTGATAAACAAAGGAGATCTTAATTATGAAAAAAAAAAAAACGCAAGAGCAAAAGTTCAAAGCTGAGAAAAACATTTTCCTTTCTACCCTACATATGGGGGGATACATTCAGTTGGGCATTCCATCTTTCATAGCTCAGTTCATAAAAAAAACTGGAGAAAAAATAATAAAAATTGATCCAAAAAACTATCCTTAATGATATCTTGATTTGAATTTCGATTTGAGTTTGCAGAGATCTATGCAAATCTCTCGAAAATTATCTGCCTTCAAACAGATCATACAAAAACCGGTCCATGAATTTTGCTATATTAATTTTTCATAGCTAGATACGAATCTGTCCTCACAAACTTGTTTTTTTTTTTCAACCGGTTTTTAAACCCGGTTTTTTGAACCGGTTTTGAACCGGGTTTTTAAACTAGTTTTTTAAAACCGGGTTTTAAAAACGGGGTTTTTAAACCGGGTTTTTTGAAGCGATTTTTAACCGGGGTTTTAAACCGACTTTTTCAAACCAAAGCTTCGCACTTGCGAAAACCCGGATTTTGAAAATGTAATATCGGATTTTTTAAGGATATAGGATTTTTTTCAAAGCGGTTTTTAAAAAAGTTATTTGAAACATCTTTTAAAAACACAATTTTTCATAACGGGATTTTTTCAAACTAGTTTTTTCCAACCGGGTTTTGAAAATGTAACATTGGGTTTGTTAAGGATAAAGGATATTTTTTTCAAACCAGTTTTTCTAACTGTTTTTAAAACTCAATTTTCAAACCGGCAGTTTTCTAAAACTGCTTTTTCAAACAAGTTTTTTCCAACCGTGTTTTTGAAAACCGGCTATCTAAAACCGTAATGTATGTACCGAGTCCATGAATTTGACTATATTAATTGTTCATCGCTAATTTCGTAAACTGACCCCAGAAAGTTTATTTGTGGCAAATATCCAAGAAACTCGTTTTTGAGCAAGTTTTTTTAAATTAGTTTTTGAAACTAGTTTTTTCAAAGCGTTTCTTCGGCGTTTTTTTTTTTAACCAAAATTTTGCATTTGCTGAAAACCGGATTTGGAAAATGTAATATCGGTTCCAGAAAATCTGATTTTTTCCAACAGGTTTTTTAACCTGATTTTATAAATCAGTTTTTCCAACCGGGGGTTTCAAAACCGGTTATTTAAAACCGTAATGCATGTACCGGTCCATGAATTTTGTTGTATTAAATGTTAAATGTTTTGTTGTATTAAAGCTTGAATTGTAGCAAATTTCCAAGAAACTCGTTTTTAAACTGTTTTTTTTTTCGAACCGGTTTTTTAAATTTGATTTTTTAAGCCGTTTTTTTAACACTGTTTTAAATCAGTTTTTTTAGAGCGGGTTTTAAAAAGGTTATTTGAACCGGTTTTTCAAAGCTCGGGTTTTCAAACAATTTTTTTTTTCAAAAAATGACATTGTTTTTAAACCAGCTTTTTTGAACGGATTTTAATGAGGTTATTTCAACTGGTTTTTCTTTCAAAACGGTTATTTCAACCCGGTTTTTAAAACTCGATTTTTCAAACCAGTTTTTTCAAACCGATTTTTTTAACCAATTTTCAACTCCTTTTTTCAGACTTTTTTTTAAATGTGAAATGAAAATTACTAATTAAATTAATTTGCATTTGCGAAAAACCGGGTTTTGAATATGTAGTCAGGATTCTAGAAAATCTGAAATGTGACCACTTTGTTAAGGATATAACTAAGTTTTTGTAAAAAAAACTCTAACAAGGTATTTATATTCGTTTTTCCAAACGGATTCTTTCATTTTCGGTTATTTAAAACCGGGTTTTGTAACCATTTTTTCACAAACAATATAAATCACATTTTTTTTTTCAAAAAATGTGACTTTTTTTCGAACAATTTAAACAGTTTTTTTAAATGTAAGCATATATGATTTACTTAAGAGTATATTCATGTTCAAAATAACAGTTTCGAAGAATAAAAACCGGTTTGGTGGAAAATGTGACGTGATATCATTTTGTTAATGCAATACTCATGTTCAGTGTTACATTTTCAACAAAACCGAGTAGAAAACCTTGGACTTTCGATAATTAAAATTGATTTTCTTGAATATGTGTGAATATAAAATTATGTTACAAAATTTGAATCGGTTTTTATGAAAATGTGAAATGTTCGATTTTTTTTTGATGCGAGTTCGAGTTCTGCATCACGCGGTGCTGATTAAAAAAAATGTTAGGACGATATTGAAAATTCTGAACTTATATTAGCAACAATAGCCACTGTCCAAATATGATTGCTCTCCGTCAGTCGTATTTCGCTATGTGTACACTGTCCTGACTGTGGACTAAGTAAGAAACGGAAAGATAAACATTTTGTGTTTCTATTTCCATGAACTTGAAGAAATATATATTAGATTTTTCTGTTGAAGAAAAAAGAAGGAAATTCAAATATTTCCCTTGCATTGCTTTGAATTGCATTTAATGCACTGCGGCCACGCGGCCTTCTTCACTTGCCTCCCTCGTCATTAACATATTGTTGCTAAAATTGTTTAAATTATGAACTTAATTAGATTACAAGCCAAAAAAGACACGGACGGTCCGGTCCGGTCCACACACAAAAACAAATGCAAATGCTCGACTAGAAAATTAAGAAGAAACAAATTTGCAAAAAAAAAAGAAGAAAAGATGCAACTGCGGGCGATACACTCGAGCACTTTTGATATTATGTATATGATATTAGGCGTGTTTTTTTTTTGTGCCAAACTAGTAGTTTTGGTAATTGAGGGAAAAATTAATTTGAGGATGAAAGAAAAAATTAGAAAAACTTTGTTTTCTTATGACAAAAAAACTATCTCGAACCTGAGCAAATAGAAATAAAACCACACAACAAATAGGTTTAATGATAATATTTACGAATAGGTTTTGGGAAATAAAACAGAATATAATATTTTTGAAATAATAGATATATATTTTTAATAATAAAAAATATTTTATGATAACTAGTGATACTAGCCTAACTCGTTTCGTTTAGGTACAAGATGATGCCTTAGAATTTTGTGTCATTCGAGATTAAATGAATATTTCTTACAGGATGGACTCAGATCGATATTTCACGGGGGCTCCAATAAAATTAATGGACATACAAATGTTGACTTTAATTACTGAATTCAAAATGACGAAAACTAAAACACGTTGATTATACGCAAACACATTAATATTTGCATAGGCACCAGAGGTCCGTCCACCCCTTGCGCCTCAGATATTCGGAGGGAAAAGTGATAAACAGAAAACACTTGTTGGGGGAAATATGCATTTCTCGTGTTTTTTTGTTCATCTTTCTTTTTGCGTCTAATCGAAACGACCTTTACTGGACAACATTATTTGTTCTATTTCTAACATCATTATTATTATTTAATATTTTTGTTTTTCTCCGTTCATTCCGTTGTTTGTTCTGAGAGTTTTGTCTGTGTGGGTGGAAAAGCACGTGACACGAAGGAAGTCGAAAAAAAAAACGCAGAGAAACAAAGACGTTGAATGGAAAGCAAAAGACGCGAAGGCAACCCAGCAAAATATTAAAGAAATGTTATAAAAACTTGAAAATTTTAATTATTTATATTTGAATAGCTAACATTCTGTCTATATATAAAAAATCTAAGGATAAATGTAGAAGTTAAGGTAAAAGTATTCCAAATTATAATTAAAATTAAAAGTATCAAAAATTCATTTTTTCTAAAACCTTTGTAAAATAGCACTTAAACCAACTTCACAAATGAGATAAAAAAAATATTTTGATATTTTATAAAAGCTGGCATCTTAATGAAGAATACCAGGCAAAGTTGAAGAAAATCTGTGCATAAATGTAGAAGTTGTGGCGTTTTTGGTAAAAGTCTAAAAAACTTGGTAAAATGACACAAAAACTTGGTAAAAATGACTAGTGTGGATTTTATGTTATCAACATAGTATATTTTATCAATATTTATCCACAGGGGTTTCCCTCAAATGGGCCTGTATGAATAAATGTAAAAGTTATGGTGTTTTTATAGAAGTAAATTTATATAAGATCTAAGGATAAATGTAGAAGTTAAGGCAAAATAATTCAAAAAATCATTATTTTCTAAATCTTTTGTTATATTACAAATGAGATAACAAAATATTAAAATTTTTTATAAAAGCTGGGATCATAATGAAGAATACAAGGCTTAGTTGAAGAAAATCTGTGCATAAATGTAGAAGTTGTGGCGCTTCTTGTAGAAGTGTAAAAAACTTGGTAAAAATGACACAAAAACTTGGTAAAAATGACTAATGTGGATTTATGTTATCAACATAGTATATTTTATCAATATTTATCCAAAGGGGTTTCCCTCAAATGGGCCTGTATGAATAAATGTAAAAGTTATGGCGTTTTTATAGAAGTAAATTTATATAAGATCTAAGGATAAATGTAGAAGTTAAGGCAAAATAATTCAAAAAATCATTATTTTCTAAATCTTTTGTTATATTACAAATGAGATAACAAAATATTTTTTATTTTTTTATGAAAACTGGGATCTTAATGAAGAATACAAGGCATAGTTAAAGAAAATCTGTGCATATATGCAGATGTTATGGCGCTTCTTGTAGAAGTAAAAAGTACACAAAAACTTGGTAAAAATGACACAAAAACTTGGTAAACATTACTAATGTGTGGATTTTTTTATCAACATAGTATTTTTATCAATATTTTTCCATAGGATTTTTGCTTGTATGAATAAATGTAGAACTTTTGACAGCTCTCGTAGAAGTAAATGTCGTTAACTTCTAAAGGTTTTTTTCGCTCTATTTAAACAAAAGTTATAAAATTAAGATTTTTCAAAATCTTTTGCGCCTTCAAAGAGGTTCATAACTTCTACACTTATCCATAGATCTTTTATGTGTGAACACTATTTTCATCGTTATAATGTTGGCTATTAAAACAAAATATTTTTCCGACTTTTTTTAAATATTTTTTTCTCAAATTTGTGAAGTCTTCCTAAATCAGTATTTCTTTGTCCAAGTTATATTCGCAACATTTGTAGCCATTGGTCATATAAGAGG
Source organism: Polietes domitor (assembly GCA_947397865.1). Lineage (NCBI taxonomy): Eukaryota > Metazoa > Arthropoda > Insecta > Diptera > Muscidae > Polietes > Polietes domitor. The sequence continues at coordinate 59,167,011 of OX377618.1, forward strand.
ATGTTATCGGCTGCTTTATTTTCAAAATGAGAGTTCAACTATTAAAGATAACTTCGGCCGATTTTGATTAACTTTTTAAGTGTTTTGAATGTAAAAGTGTGGCAACGAAAAATCACCCAAAGAAAAATCGCCCAAAAATCATGAGTAATTCGCGTTTTGGAAGTAGAAAATCTGATTTTTTGCACAAAAGTTACTCTGCCAAAACGGGGTACCCTTCAACCTTTCTAAATATGTATTTTATTCTTCAAAGGCAAAAATGATATATTGATAATAATTTAATTTTTTATATAATTTTTTTCAAAAAGGCGTATGTTTTAAATATTTATTACAAACAAACTGTATTTGGCACAAACACAGTTTTGTTGGCATAATAAAGCTGAGAAACCACAATTTCTAATAAAACAAATTTCATAAAATGTGCAAAATCTCTCAAAATGTGAGAAAAACAGTTGGACAAAGTCGAAAAAGGGAAAATTAAATTTTAAAAATCTGTAATATGAAAAAATATTTTGTTCTCCGCATTATGAACAAATACGTAAAATAATGTTAAGAACATAAAAACAAAATAAAAATTTAGTTTAAATAAATTTACAAAATTGACAATATCCCGATTCAAATCAAATATTGATTACAGACCAAAAATACAAACGAAAAAATTCAAATTTTAATTTTCTTTAAAATCGAAAAATTCGAAAAGTATTCAGCTTTGGGCCGAATTCTAAAATATATCTGATTGTCCGATTTTAAATGTAATATCTCAAAATACTCCTTGGGTCTTTGTCTAATTTTTTTACTGAACTCAAAAGTGTCTACTTGAATAAAAGTTATTAAATTTGGCCGATGGATTTTGATTCTGATATGTATTATTTGGGCGATTTTTTATTAAAAATTAGTCAAACTTTTGGGCGATTTTTCATATAATAAATGAGACTTTTTTTTGGTGATTTTCCACTCAAAAAACTCCACACAAAAATTGTCGATATTTTATAATAAAAAATCACCCCAAAAAATTTATCCAAAGAATGTAATTTAACATTCAATAATAAATGAAAAATCGCCCAAATCAAAAATGAAAAATACCTACAAATGAGTGATTTTTCATATGAAAAATCGCACAAAAATTGGCGTAATATTTAATATAAAAAATCACCAAAAATATGCCATCAAAGAAGAATAAAATGAAAATGAAAAATCAAAAAACGCCTAAATGATGGGTAATTTTTTATGATAATTTTATGATATTTTTATGATAATTTAAAATATCAAAAATCCCCCAAAAATATATCATCAAGGCAAGGCTAGTAAAAAAAATGAAATTACACTCATTAATAAATTAAAAAATCACCCAAATCAAAAATAGTCTAAAAGAAAATTGGTACAATCGGCCTAAAATTTGAGTAATTTTTCATATAAAAAATCACTAAAAATATATTATCTTTAGTTTGTCCAAACCCGGTTACGCAGATTAAAAAATCGTCCATTTTTGTATGAGACAATGAAAAAATCACACAAAAAATGTAATTTTTCATATGACAAATCGAAGAAAAATGTGAGTAATTTTTCAAATGAAAAATCGCCCAAAAATATATCATCAGGGATCTTTCCAGAAGGCAGAACTCCACACGAAAATGGGCGATATTTTATGATAAAAAATCACCCCAAAAAAATTGAAAATGACCCAAAAACGGAAAATGAAATTACGCTCAAAAATAAATGAAAAATCGCCCAAATCCAAAAATGAAAAATCGCCTAAACGAAAACTGGTAATTTTTGAGTAATTTTTCATATAAAAAAATCACCAAAAATATATTATCTTAGTTTGCTGAAACCCGACTACGCAGATTAAAAAATCGTCCATTTTGTATGGGGAAAATGAAAAATCACCCAAAAAATGGGTCATTTTTCATATGACAAATCGACCAAAAATATATCATCAGGGGTATGCGATTTTTTGGGGTCACTTTTCATAATTTTTTGGACGATTTTTCGTGCACACACCGGTAATGTAGTATTTCCCAGATGATACGTATTTTTGGGCGTTTTTTTGTCAAACTTTTGGGAAAATTTTCATATGAAAAATGAGCCATTTTCTGGGCGATTTTTCATTTGGCTGGTTTTCTCCTTATTTTTGGGAATCATTCTATTTTTAATTTTGGGTATTTTTTTGTCCATTTTTTATTTTGAGCGATTTTTCATTTGGGTATTTTCCACTTATTTTTGGGAATAATTCCATTTTTAATTTTGGGAATTTTTTTCATTATTTTTTTTTTGGCGATTATTCATGTCGTCCCCAAATGATCAATATTTTTGCGTCATTTTTCATTTTAAAAATTTGTAAAACTTTTGGGGAATTTTTCATATCAAAAAGGAGCGATTTTTCATTTGAGTGATTTTCCACTTATTTTTGGGCATAATTTTATTTTTAATTTTGGGTCATTTTTCTTTTATTATCCATTTTTCATTTTGGACGATTTTTCATATCGAAAGGGAGCGATTTTTCATTTGGGTGATTTTTCACTTATTTTTGGGCATAATTTTAATTTTGTGTATTTTTTTTATTTGTGCATTTTATTTTTTTTTGGGAGATTTTTCATATTAGAAATTAGTCAAATATTTGGACGATTTTTCATATGAAAAAGGATCGATTTTTCATATCAAAAAGGAGCGATTTTCCATTTGAGTGATTTTCCACTTATTTTTGGGCATAATTTTATTTTTTAGGAATGATTTTTGGGAGATTTTCTACTTATTTTTGGACATAATATTATTTTTAATTTTGGGTCATTTTTCTTTCTTGTCCATTTTTCATTTTGGACGATTTTCCATATCGAAAGGGAGCGATTTTTCATTTGGGTGATTTTCCATTTAATTTTGGGCATAGTTTTATTTTAAATTTTGGGTATTTTTTTTATTTAAACATTTTCATTTTTTTTGGGAGATTTTTCATATTAGAAATTAGTCAAATATTTGGACGATTTTTCATATGAGAAAGGAGCGATTTTTCGGACGAAAAAATAAATTACAAATTAAGAAATTAAAAATTATTTGGAACACTTAGAAAGGAACAAAAAAACAAATTACATTTTAGACTGATATCCCAAAATGCAGACTCCTTTCCATCAATTAGGTTTATATCAAATATATTGATATATTATTATATTATCTATATATTATATTATCTATTATATTCGTTTTAATTATTCCTGGCATCAATAGCAAATTTTAGACGCTACAATTTTTCCTGCTCAGGTTTTGGGGTTATTCCTAGACATGTCAATAATCACAAAATTTTTCTAAAGCCAAAAAAAAAATCATTTTTTATAGAAATAAAGGCCTGAGAATTTTCATTAAATCTTATTTATATTTCTTTCTGTTGTCTTATAAAAGCGGTGTTATTATTAATGTTGATGGTGTAGGGTATAGCATTTTTCTTTTTTGAAATTTTCACTTGAGAGACATATTTCAACACATGCATCGATTTAATTTAATAATAATTTTAAATCGATTAATTTTGACATTTTCTTAATTTAAAAATATTAACAAGAACATCACAAGTTTGCCAATACAATGTAGGACGGCCGGCACCATCATAAAAGCTTGGTTAGGCTGGCTGACAGAACAATGAATACGACACATGTTAAAGGGAATTAATCATATTTCTCTTGACAATTATTAATTTTCATTAGCAGAGGCACTGACACTTGTTTTGTGGCCATTTTTTCGAAAAAAGGATTTTATTTTCGTCGATTCTCTTTCACAAAAGAAACAAAAACTCTTGCTCACTAGACACGAACAATTCTTCGTACACAACACTGTGATGTTGTTGGATTTATCTTTTCACCAGAATTTCTGCGACAATATTTTATTTTGTTATTCGAATTTGTGTTGGGGTTTTCCTGTTCCACTGGTAGTTTAAAAATTATTTATTTACATAGATAGGTATATGCACGAGTATATTTTGCTATTTTTTTTTTCAATAATTTATGGTTATGGGTGGCGCATGTTTTGTTTTATTTATTTTTTCTTATTCTTCTGTATATTTGAGGGCACTTGTAGAGCGCTTTTGCTGAATAAATATTTTATTTTTTTTTAATTTTCAGCTTTTTTGGGGTTCTCTTCTCCTCGAGTGCGTTTAATTCAATTATAAATGTTTAATAAAATAAATAATAAATAACACACGGAAAGGCACGTAGAGGAAGAAAACAGATCACAACAACAACAAAATTATAAACAAAAAAACACAGCCGAGACAAACGGTATTTAAAAAATATATCGGAATTCAAGAAAGAATTTTAATTATTCTGCCGTTCACAAGAATCAACGCAAATATCGAGGCAACCGCAACAATTATAATCGACGCGCCGCACACTGTGGCCGTCTTATGGATGGATGCAACAAATTGGACTAACACTTGAATGGCTCGAACGCTAGGCCGAACGACAAAAACTAGGTGGTAGAAACGAAGATAGCAGTAGACCAGCTCTCTAGCAAGCGGACAGGCTGGCTGGCTGGATTGTTTTGTTTGTTTGTTTGGTAGCTGCTTGCTGGCTTGCTCTTTTCTAGCTCTCTGTTTGTTTTCTTTGCCAGCAGCTGGCTGGTTGCTGTTTGAGCAAAAGCAGTGACTGCTTTTGTTTTATTGTTTTCTGCCATTTGTCTAATAGAAATGAGGGCGGTCTAATAATTAAGGCATTTTATTTTCTCTCACCGCAGAAAAAAAAAACATTTTTTTGTTAAAACAATTAAAAAATAATTGACTCAGTTGAAATATAAATTGAATATATTAATCAACATTGATTAATTTTGATTTTATCGAATAAGGGTTTTTATTTAAATCAATCAAAAAATTAATTGAATTAATTAATATATTAATCAATCATCAATTAATTTATAATTGAGGAAATTAATTTTTCCATTGAAAAAATGTTCAATTAAAAATTAATTTTTAATATAATAAATAATTAATTTAGTAATTCATATAATAAATTATTTTTTAATTGAAAACCTTTACATCTATTAACTAAATAAATGAAATAATTAAATTAATATTATATTAATATTAATCAAAATTAATATTTTATTTTCCCATATTATTTGTATTATTTAATCAAAATTTAATTTTCATTAAATCAATTAAAAAATAATAGAATTAATATATCAATCAACATGAAAAAAAGTTTTTGTTTAATTCAATTAAAAATTAAATTGAATTAATTAATATACTATTAAGCGGAAGTCTCGAAATAACTTGTATCGCTTATAAATAAATAAATAAATAAATAAATAAATAAATAAATAAATAAATAAATAAATAAATAAATAAATAAATAAATAAATAAATAAATAAATAAATAAATAAATAAATAAATAAATAAATAAATAAATAAATAAATAAATAAATAAATAAATAAATAAATAAATAAATAAATAAATAAATAAATAAATAAATAAATAAATAAATAAATAAATAAATAAATAAATAAATAAATAAATAAATAAATAAATAAATAAATAAATAAATAAATAAATAAATAAATAAATAAATAAATAAATAAATAAATAAATAAATAAATAAATAAATAAATAAATAAATAAATAAATAAATAAATAAATAAATAAATAAATAAATAAATAAATAAATAAATAAATAAATAAATAAATAAATAAATAAATAAATAAATAAATAAATAAATAAATAAATAAATAAATAAATAAATAAATAAATAAATAAATAAATAAATAAATAAATAAATAAATAAATAAATAAATAAATAAATAAATAAATAAATAAATAAATAAATAAATAAATAAATAAATAAATAAATAAATAAATAAATAAATAAATAAATAAATAAATAAATAAATAAATAAATAAATAAATAAATAAATAAATAAATAAATAAATAAATAAATAAATAAATAAATAAATAAATAAATAAATAAATAAATAAATAAATAAATAAATAAATAAATAAATAAATAAATAAATAAATAAATAAATAAATAAATAAATAAATAAATAAATAAATAAATAAATAAATAAATAAATAAATAAATAAATAAATAAATAAATAAATAAATAAATAAATAAATAAATAAATAAATAAATAAATAAATAAATAAATAAATAAATAAATAAATAAATAAATAAATAAATAAATTAATTAATTAATTAATTAATTAATTAGTTAATTAATTAATTAATAAATAAATAAAGTGCTTAAAAGTAAATTATATATTAATTAATTGACATATTAAACAACATTAATTAATTTATAATTGAGATGATTAATTTTTAATTGAAAGCAAGTTCCAGTCGAATACATTTAATTGAATTAATTAATATTATATATATTCCTATGTGGAACAAGTGCCGCAATTAATATATTAATCAACATTAACTAATTTATAATTGAGGTGAATAATATTGATAATTATTTTTATTGCAAATTTTTGTTTAAATTTTGTAAAAATCAATAGAAAATTAATTGATTGAAATATCATTTGTATTTATTAATTTTTAATTGAGGCAATTAAATAATTAATTGAATCAATTGAACTGTATATATTACATTTTTATATTTGATTTGCCTTCTTTTTTTGTTTCTCCGCAACCAAATTTTTTGACAAATTGTGGTCACGAGCGATAGTGGCCAAACTTCAGTTATAGATCCGAAATTTGGCAAGGATATGCATAATTCTCTTTCGCTTCTAGGGATATAATGGCGTGCAAACTGGTACAGTTCAAAAATGTCCCCCTCATAAGGACCGAAGCAACCTTGAACTTGCCATAAAAAGTCAACGTCTGTCCTCCTGTAGAAAGCACGATAGCGGTCAAGCCATAACAATTAAGGGTCAGATATTTGGCAAGAATATTTATTCATTATACTCCTAAGGTTCCAGAAATAGTTAGCAGTCCAAATGGGTTCATTAAAAATGTCCCCCTCACAAGTTCTGAAGCAACCTTTCACTATGTCATAAATTGTCAATGTCTGTCCACCTCTTGAAAGCTCGGCATCGGTCAAACGACATCAACTGGAGGCCTGCAAGTTGGCAAGAGTATGCATTATACTCCTAAGATTTCACTGATAGCTAGCAGTCCAATTCGGTTCAGACAAATATGTACAATTCTCCTTCGCTTTTAGAGATCTAATGGCGTGCAAATCGGTTCAGACAGAAAAATTTCACCCTCACAAGTACTGAAGCAACCTTTCCCTTTGCCATAAATTCTCAACGTCTGTCCACCTGTTGAAATCACGGTAGCGATCAAACTACATCAGCTAGAGGCCTGATATTTGGCAGGAATATGTACAATTCCTCTTCGCTTCTAGGGATATAATGGCGGCCAAATCGGTTCAGTCAAAAAAAAAAATGTCCTCCTCACAAGGACCGAAGCAATCTTTCACTTTGCAATAAATTTTCAATGTCTGTGCACCTGTAGAAAGCATGATTACGGCCAAACAATATCAGTTAAGGGTCAGATATTTGACAGGAGTATGCATTATTCTCCAAAGATTCTAGAGATAGTTAGTAGTCCAATTCGGTTCAGACAAAAAAATTTCCCCCTCACAAGTACTGAAGCAACCTTTCACTTTGTCATAAATTGCCATCGTCAGACAACCTGTCAGGATAGCGGTCAAACGACATCAACTAGAGGTCTGATATTTGGCAAGAGTATTTATTATTCTCCTAAGGTTCCAGGGATAAAAAGGTGTCCAAATTGGTACAATCAAAAAAATGTCCCCTCACAAGGACTGAAACAGCCTTTCATTTTGCCATAAATTGTATCCGTCTGTCCACCTGTTGAAAGCTCTACAGCGCTCGAACCATATAAGTTAAGGGTCAGATAATTGGCAAGTGTGTGGATTATACTCCTATGATTCTAGGGACAGTTTGCAGTCCACATCGGTCCAGACAAAAAAATTTCCCCTCACAAGTACTGAAGCAACCTTTCCCTTCGCCATAAATTGTCAACGTCTGTCCAACTGTTGAAATCACGGTAGCGATCAAACTACGTCAGCTAGAGGCCTGATATTTGGCAAGAATATGTACAATTCTCCTTCGCTTCTAGGGATATAATGGCGTCCAAATCGGTTCAGTCAAAAAAATGTCCTCCTCACAAGGACCGAAGCAACCTTTCACTTTGCAATAAATTGACAATGTCTGTCCTCCTGTTGAAATCACGATAGCGGTCAAACTACGTCAGCTAGAGGCATGATATTTGACAAGAATATGTATTATTCTCCTATAAACCATATATCACTCATCCAAACGTAGTTATGTCTTTTGGACTTCTTGGGTGTTTATCAACAGCCTGAACTTATTTCTGCAGATCCTATGAAATTGATTTGTCACTAGAAATGTTTCTTTCCCAAACTTTGCATACCACACCACACGTCCTCACCCGTACAGAGACAACAGTAATAGACACAAATGAAAATAATATAATAAATGAACATTTATGACGGCTACGCGCCGCGCCGCCTTCATTTAAAACCGGCAAAATAAACAAAAGCAATGACAAAAGCTTTCCTTGAGGTTCTCATGCGAACCATTAGCCGGAGAGACACAGAGAGCGAGATTAGATGAATAGAGCGATCCGCCTTCTGATCATATGGGAAAAGCGGAAGTGAAAAGCTTTCTGCTTATTCCACTGGGTTTCGGTTTTTGTTTTTAGTTTAATCGCTCATTTGGTCTACGATAGCAGTTAAGATTATAAGCGTTTATTTTTTTAAATCACATTGACAGCTGTCAAAGTTTATAGCGCAGCGGAGCAGCGTTATTAGCAAATGATCAATGACCACAAAGCCAAAGCTTATTTGCTTTGTTAGAAGATTTAGCGAGTCTGGCGGATTTATTGTCGAAACAAGTGAACAATTTTTTTGGAGTGCGTGTTGCCTGATTTTCCTTTTTGGAAGTTATCATCTTGGGTGGCGCAACTAGATTTATATGGCTTTTTTTCTGTATTGTTGGGATTATGTTTTTCGTATTTTTTTCTGACAACAATTTTAGATTAATTACATTTTGATTGTTTTGCTAAAGAAAGAAATGACGCGCACGGTTTGATTAGTCGGGGCGATAAGGAAAGAAAAAACACCATGTTTTGATTTCAATTTGATGTCATCGAATAATGGCTGATTTCGATAGAGTTCGTTAGAGGTAGATGGTACGAGGGCCATACAAGCATTCTGGGGAGAACATGTAAATATAGAATTGTCGGTACAGGATATGCTTAAATTTATTTCAGCCTTTAGTTTTCATAAGCTTTACATTTAAATAGTTTTTTTTGTTTTTATAAAAATCCTGAACATATTGGGTTGTGAACATTGGGTGGTATAAGTAATTCAGTTTTTTCCTATTTAAATTACTCATACCACCCACTGTACATTCTACATATGTACGTTTACATATATACCACCAGTTCTCCATACATAGGCAAATAAATATTGATTTGCATTTTAAACGAGTATACGAATTGATAGAGAAAAGCGGAAAGCTGTTATTATTTCAGCGTTAATGTGCCTTTTAGACTCCATGGGAGTTTCCCATGTGTGCAACAGATATATTAACAAACCAGGGAAATAAAGACTATTTTTTATAGAATCCTCTCCTTTCATGTTCATATTCTCAAAGTAAGAGTATTGAGAACTTTTTGATTTTGTTTTGAGCAATTTTTGATAATGTTAAGTTTTTTATTGAACTCAGTGAGGCTAAAGTTTATTATTATATTATGTACAAAAATATATATTAATTTATATAATTATATAAATATAAAATATATCAGTTCAGGCTGTTATCAGTTCAGGGATGTTATCAGTTATCGGGATTTTTTCATGATTTCAACCTAAACGTTATTCACGAATGTTTATAGTCACCTTCTCGAAAGCTGAGAGTAGGTTTGAGGTACAAAGAAAAAATATATACTTCAATCTCAATACGAGTCATTCCATGTCAAACGGTAAGATTTTTGACCTCGATTGTTTTGAAAGTTTGTGTATGTATTCTTCTCATAACACTCATACTCATAACGTATTTTTGGAAAAAAATTAAAAATTATTTTTCACGAGTTGAGACTAATTTAACAGTGAAAAAATACTACTTATTTCAAAAGGTGTGTTCATTCAATCGCCTGTAACTCCTGACGTAGTTGACCGATTTTAATGTGTTATAGCTTGTTTTGAAGGCAATTTCAATTACTTTTAAAATATTGATTTGCTGTGTAATAGCAGGGTTAGATTTTTTAGAGTTTTTGCAATTTTAATTCTATTATTTTGATTTTCGAAGTGCTTACACTAATCCATTTTGTTGAAATTTAAAAGTAGTGTGCATAGGTCTATTTTTAGGCGACTGTGTGAGTTTGAAAGTCGTGAAATTATGGCTTCTATTTTTTACGATTTTTTTTTTGATTTTTTTTACAAAATCAACAAGAATTACAGTGAAAATTCATAAAAATTATAATTTTTTTCATTAATTCATAAACATAAGGTATAAAAACAATGGAAAATACAAGAAAAAATTGATTATGGAAAAATATATTTTTTTCAATTTTTTTTCTGACTTTTTTCACTACAAAAAAATTAAAAAAAAAATAAATTTTTCCATAACAAAAATTTTCTTGGATTTTTCATTGTTTTTATACCTTGCGTTTAATAACTAATGAAAACAAGTAAAAACGGCGTTAAGTTCGGCCGGGCCGAACTTTATATACCCACCACTATGGATTACATTCCACAGAGGTTGTCGGTTTTCGTAGAAGTGCAGTAATATTACAGGAAAATATAATTTTTTTAATATAGCCAAACCAAAACAAATACAAATATTGAAAAATTACTTTTATAAATAAATATAATATTTTAATTATTTCAAACCACGCTTGTAAGGCAAGGCTACCAATACGTCAATTCAAAAAATAATTATTCTTCTATTTATATTTTCAAAAATATTTTCAAAGCCATAAATATTGGTAGATAGTGGGTGCTACAGTTGGTTGTATTTCCATTCTATTTGAATTTCAAAAGTACAAATTTTGAAAATCCATTATCAGACGTACATGTGCAAAGTGCAAAATAACCTAACTTCATGATTCAACCAATTTTTGCCGTAAAAGAAAAAGTACGAATTTGGAAAAACTTTTTATTTTGCGTGTCTATGCAGTCAGAGGAATGTATACACCGAATTCCATGATTCCATTTGGTTGGTACCATTTTTACCCCCTTGACGTTTCTACGCAATTAGAATTTTATCATTCTAGTTGTAGTCGTTTAGTTGGTACTATTTTTATCCCTCTGTACCATTGTATCCCTTGAAAGTACTAATTTCGAAAAATCCGTTTATTTTCCGTGTCTTAACAGTCAGAGGAATGTATACTCCGAATTTCCTGACTCTAGCTGCGGTCATTAGATTGGTACTATTTTTATCCCCTTTGTTCATTTTAACCCCAAAAAGTACAAATTTTACTTGTCTATGCAATCAGAGGAATGTATACACCGAATTTCATTATTCTAGGTACAGCCGTTTGGTTGGTACCATTTTTATCCCTCTATTCCTATTTTACCCCTAAAAGTACGAATTTGGAAAAAATGTTTTTATATTATGTCTCTACTCAATTAGAGGAATGTACACACCGAATTTCGTGTTTCTAGCTGTTGTCGTTTAATATGTACCATTTTTATCCCTTTTTTGCCCCATTTCACCCCCTACAAATAAGAATCACTTTATGGTGCACGTTTTTGCTATAAGGGGAATGCGCATACCAAATATCAAGCAAATATAAACAGAAATATTCAAAAAACATGCTTAAATACGCTAAAATATTAGGGATTATTATGGGTATTTTTAGTCCTTGTGAGGGAAAAATTTTTCCCTTTGGGCCGATTTCGGCCCATTTCAATCCCAAACGATCTACGACTATAAGACGCATTTATGGAAAATTTGAACGTTCTAGCTCCTTTCGTTTAGATGCTAGAGTGCTTTCAACAGACGGACAGACGGACGGACATGGCTAGATCGTCTTAGAATTTTATGACGATCACGAATATATATACTTTATAGGGTCTCAGATCGATATTTCAAGGTGTTACAAACGGAATGACAAAGTTAGTATACCCCCATCCTGGAGGTGGAGGGTATAAAAATTATAATTTTGATGATTTTGCAAAAAAAAATGTAAAAAATAGAAGTCATCATTTATTTCATCACTTTCAAACTAACACAGCTGCTTACAAATAGACCTATGCACACTACTTTAAAATTTAAACAAAATGGATTAGTGTAATCATTTCGAAAATAAAAAAAAGAATTAAAATTGCAAATACTCTAAAAAATTTAACCCTGCTATTACACACCAAATCAATTTTTTAAAAGTAATTGAGTTTACCTTCAAAACAAGGTATAACACATTACAATCAGAAACGTATTTCAGGAGTTACAGGCGCTTGAATGAACACACCTTTTTGAAAAAGTAGTATTTTTTCACGGTTAAATTGGTGAAAAAAAATCATTTTTTTTCAAAAATGAGAAAAATACATATACAAACTTGCAAAACAATTGCAGCGAGATGAAAATCCGTACTGGGGACAAAACACGGTATTCGATATCGAGAAGTTACGATCGAAATCAATTTTTAATTTCTATGAAAGAAGTGGAAATTTCCAACAAAACCAAATAGGATGTCGAGATTAAGACTATTGGAGATAATCTAATTCGATTTCGTATAATTTTTGCGCAAATTTATACTCTTTTTACAATAAACAAAAGCACTTTTCGATCGTAACATTCTCGTTTTCGAATGTGGTGATTTGGCCCCTGCTTGACATGGAATGACTCATATACTTCCAACTCTGCCCAAAGCTTATTTTTTTTGGCAAATTTATGCTCACTTCATTCTCTTGAGAGACGGGAGGAGAGAAGATATTTTATATTCTTACAAAAAAAAATATCTTTACTTTCAATTTTTTTTTTGTTTTTCTTCATGTCATACAAAATATAATATAATAATAATTCCACATAAATAATTTCCAAAAACCCGCCATTGAAGTCTTTGTGGCGTAGGTGGACAGACGAATGAACGAGCGGTGACTTATGCATCTCAATAAATTTTACAACCAAATCATTTTGAACAATTTCAATTGTATTTATTTTTGTATTTTAAGTGATTAAAAATAGAAAAATAAAACAATAAAAAACTTGAAGAAATTTTGTTTCGAAATAAAAAAGGCCAAAACAAAAAAAGACTTCAATGAAATCTACACCTCCGCAACAATGAAGCGAAATTTGTAACGGCTGAAATTGGGATCAACACACAGACTCACACACACACACATGTCTCACAATATATTAAAGCTATTGAAGGCTTTAAACATATTTGAACAGTAGCAACAATAATCAAAACGAATTGTTTGAGAGAGAGAAAAAAACTGAGAAATGAGATTAAAAAAGTAATCAAACGGACTTAAACTTTTTTCGGCAGATTTATAATTTTCGGAAAATGGATTTTGGTGCAGCTTGGAAATACACCAGAAAAGAGCATTAAAATCGCACATCGTTATGGAGAATCTTAATTTTAGTCGGCAACAGCCACAACTTCCAGCGTAAAATCTATTTCTAAATATTTTATATTTTGTTTATTGATTTTTTTAAATATAACTATTATAGAATGATTTTAGTGTATTTTGGGAAAATATATAGAATATATAAATGATTACAAGAATAGATGGTTTGACGTACATGGCTAAATCTATTCGGAAAATGATTCTAAGTCGATCGGTATAATAAATTATAGCCTATCTTAGTATACCCTCACATAAAAAAATGTAACGCATTGAAGGAGTGACTTAAGAACCTAAGTATTTCTGGACCAAATCCGTTTCCGTCCGTCTGTCTGGCTGGTGTACCCAGTTAAGGAATCAATTCGAACTTTGCTCATGGTAATTATTTCCCAAATTACAAATATTCTTAAACTATTGTCTTATTTATTCGTTTTAAAAAGAATATTCTGCTTATAGCTGCCAAAATCGATTTAATTGCTAAAATGGTAAAACCTTCTAAGCCAAAAATGAATGAAGAACGTATTTTTCGTAGTTCTCTGTTAATGTAGTTTGGAAAATTTATTTAAAGCATACTTTAGGGATGTAAGGTTCTATGGCATGCGAGCACATGTAAATATTGGGGCGATATTAATCTTAAGTTATTTATAAAGTTTGTCATCGATAAAAAAAATATCAAAAATTTCAGAAATTGTAAAAACTGAGACACAGACGGATGCGCTAAAATTTACAGACATACAATTGACAAACATAGACGTATATTTAAGCAGTGAAGTGTACGAAAGCTTGCATTGAATTGTTCACAGTGATTCTTTGTTTATGTAAAAGTGTAATTATCTTATAAAGGGTGATTTTTTAAAAGCTATAGGAAAGTTTTTCAAAAAAAAAACACATAAAATTCAGAAAAATGCATGAAATCTTTAATTGAATCGATAGTACGGTCCATATAATTTAATGTTTGAAGATTATTTCATGCAAATGTTGACCTTGACTGCGCCTCAATGCGGTCCATCCGCTTAGCGGGCTTGTCTGTATAGACATGAGCTTTAACATAGCCCCACAAAAAATAGTCTAAAGGCGTTAAATCGCACGATCTAGGCGGCCAATTGACCGGTCCCGAACGTGAAATAAAATGTTCACCGAACTCGCCTCTCAATAAGTCCATTGTTGCGCGTGCTGTGTGGCATGTGGCACCGTCTTGTTGAAACCACATGTCATGCAAGTCAAGCTCTTGCATTTTGGGCAAAAAAAAGTTGGATATCATCTCACGGTAGCGGCGCTCACTATTCACAGTTACGTTACGATTCGCATCATCTTTGAAGAAGTACGATCCAATGATGCCACCAGCCCATAAACCGCACCAAACTGTGACTTTTCCTGGATGCATTGGTAGCTCTTGCAATGCTTCTGGCTGATATTCACTCCAAAATCGACAATTCTGCCTATTTACGCACCCATTGAGCCAAAAATGAGCTTCGTCGCTGAACACAATTTTTCGGTAAAAAAAAGTGGATCTTCGGCTTTCTTCAACTTTCTTAACAGAGCACGCATTTTGATAATAAAATTCGATAATTTGCAAGCGATGTTCGTTTGTAAGACGATTCATGGTTAAATTATAGACCAAACTGAAGATGTTTGACAGTGAAACAAAACACGAAACGTGCGTCAGCTGTTTAAACCAGTGTTGCCAAAAAGATAATAGCTAAAAAATCGATTTTTTTTGTATTTCGTTTGAAATTATGTATGTTAATGTATAATTTATGTGTAATTGTATAGATCCCTGATGATGACCAATGACGTTGGTCGAATTATCGGAAAATTTAAATAAATATAGCAAATCAAAAGAAGATATTCGTCTTTTAGTTGTGTGACCTAATAGCCGAACAATAACAAAATAAAAAAAAACTAAAAATTTTATTTGGACGTTGGACAATTTTCATTTAATTGTGTACTCAAATGAAATCACTGGTAATGATTGTATTAACATACATATATGTTAAAATAAGAAATTTATGATTTTTTTATTTTAACTTACATTGGAGGTAGGCGTGGTTTTGGGCTGATTTAAACAAGAAAATTGTTTTTGATCGAATTTGAGGATTCAAGGTCCTAACTCTATGGCTGTTTTTCGTTAAGACTGGATAACTAAGCTGCGATAACAAAAATCTAAATAAAATGTTAAAACTTCACTAAAAATAAAAAAAAAATTAAAATTTTATTAAAGTTTTTGTTATCGTAGCTTCTTATCCCGGCTTACAGAAAAACAACCCTTCTATTCTATTGTAACTTCAGTAATCTGGTAACACTGTTATGATCTCACTATTTTGACGTTTATCTGTTATTATCGTATAGTTACTTTTTATATCATCACTAGCAGACTATAGCTCCAATACTTTAGTTGGTACTACTTTTATTCCTTGTTGCTCGCCTCCTATAAGAAAATTTCAAAAAATCCATTTAGATTGCGCTTTACACACAGTTTACACTCCAAATTTCCCGACTATAGCTGCAATTCTTAAATTGGAACCCTTTTTGTCCCGCCTACCCCCTAAAAAGTACAAATTTCGAACAATTCAATTATACTACGCTTCTACATGGTCAGAGGAATTTACATACCAAATTTCACGATTCTAGCTGTAATACTTTAGTTGGTACCATTTTTATCCCTTTTTATCCATTTTTGTCCCTCTCACCCCCTAAAAATACAAATTTCGAAAAAATATATTTTTACTTCGTTTCTATATGGTCAGAGGAATTTACATACCAAATTTCACGATTCTAGCTGTAATACTTTAGTTGGTACCATTTGTATCCCTTTTTGTCCCGCTCGTCCCTTAAAAGTACAAATTTCGAAAAATCCAATTTTACTTCGTTTCTATATGGTCAGAGGAATTTACATACCAAAATTCACGTTTCTAGCTGTAATACTTTAGTTGGTACCATTTTTATCCCTTTTTGTCCCGCTCGTCCCTTAAAAGTACAAATTTCGAAAAATCCCTATTTGTAGCTCGTCTGCATGGTCATTGCAAGGAACTCACCGAAATTCATGTTTGTAGCTACTGCCGTTTAGTCAGGACGAAGGTTCGATGTTTATCCCTTTTTGGGCCATTTTATCTCCTAAAAGTACGAATTTCGTAAAACCCTTTCTTAGTCGACGTCTACATTATATTTGGGAACTACCCTGAAAATTTCATGACCCTGGCTTCAGCCGTTTGGTCTGGGGGCTGGTCAATGATAAGTCAGTCAGTCAGTCCGTCAGTCAGTCAGTCAGTAACGCAACTCTTTTATATATAAAGATTCTACTCTTGCTACAGCTTTACATCATATCAATTTTTTTAATTATTTCTGAAAATTGAATTACTTTTGTATAAATACTTGTATGAAAATATTCCACCATGTGTCCCTTCAAGTACCTCCCACACAAATCACTCCAACACGCGTAACATTAAAGCTCTTATAACTTCTATACGAATGATCGTAATACTCTGAAATTTGATAATGTTTTTATAGTCGTTATACCCACCCGAAATATGGGCGATTTTGGCATAAGCTATGGTAAAAATAAAATTGGTATATCTCCCATACGGATGATCGAAATCAGTTGTCATTTTTTTATATTTGCAAATGTTTTTATAATAACATCCCTATATATATATATTATAAAACCTTAGTGTAAGTCTGTCTGTCTGTCTGTTTGTTTGTTCCGCAATCACGTGTAAACGGCTGAACCGATGTTGTTGAAATTTTCAGTACAGATAGATGCAGGTCTGGAAGGAACTAAAGGCTATACTAAATAGAATTTTTAAATATTTGCTCTGTGGGCGGAGGGGGCGTGGCAATAGTGTTTTTGAGATATAGAAGGCTGGAAATTGGTACATATATATTACTGTCCACGAGAATGATAAATGTGATGCCGAAATTTGGATTTTCATTTTGTGGGCGGAGTGGGCGTGGCTATAGTGTTTTTGAGAGCTAGAAGACTGAAAATTGGAACGTATATATTACTGACCACGAGAATGATAAATATGATACCGAAATTAGGATTTTAGTTTTTTTGGGCGGAGTGGGCGTGGCAATGGTGTTCTTTGAGCTAGAAGACTGAAAAATGGAATGTATATATTACTGACCACGAGAAAGATCAATTTCATGGCGAAATTTGGATTTTCGTTTTGTGGGCGGAGTGGGCGTGGCAAAGGTGTTTTTGAGAGGTAGTGAGCTGAAAATTGGTACATGTACTATATTACTGACCACGAGAAAGATAAATATGATGCTGGATTTTGAATTTTCGTTTGGTGGGCAGTGGGGCGTGGCAATAGTGTTTTTGAGAGGTAGTAGGCTGAAAATTGGTACATACATATATATTACTGACCACGATAATATCAGTTTGATAAGATCAATATGAAACCTGATTTTAATTTTAGCATTTCTTTTTTTTTTGCCTGGCGCAGCGGGCGGGGTTCAGCTAGTTAAACATATACAATATGCATGTCGTTGACACGCCCCTTCTAGTACCACCAACACAGTTGTCTATATCGGTAACTGAAGTGCATTTCTGGCATAAGAAGTTTGGCTCTAAACTTAAATCCTTTATAATATCTATACCGGTAACTGAAATCTATTTCTAGCATAAATAGTTCGGCCTTAAATAATATAAGAGATCTCAAAAATCCCAAAGAAATGCTAGGCATTTTTAATTCTGAGAGTGAGGGTATATCGTCGTCGCACTGTAGGGCCTTTGCCCGGAATTAGTGGCAAAAATCAAACTTATAATCGATCAAAAATTCGAAAACCGATTAAAAAACGGACAAATTTTGTGGTTTATAGTGCCGCTCAAAGTTGATTATTTTCTTCAGAACTCAAGAAAACACAAAAAGTGGAAAAAAATTTTAAGATTCATAATTGAGTTACAGTCAAACAATCTACCCAATTTTTACGCCCTTGGTCTCGTTTGAAAGGTACGTTAGTTGAAATAAAACAAAATTGGTGGTTTCCAAGGCTTAGTTACCAAAAAATCGTAGTAGTAAAAAATCACTACATTTTGATCGTTTTTCAACCTTGGAAATCATTATTTTGAGATGATTAAGTACTCGTTACTCTACCATATTCATTCAAAGTTGGCTGCCAATACATGCCTATTAGCATGTTATTAATAATAAAAGTGTGGCACCTCCAACACAAATTTATTTTTTTTCGCAATTTATAATGCAACATATTTGGAGTGTTATGACTTTCAGAGTCTTGAAATTTTGTGAGTGTTCATTGGGTATTAATTTGGACAGTTGTGCAAAAAATGTGGGGGGGGGGAGAAATTGGAAAAGGGGGCGTGGTACCTCCCATACGAAATTAAAATCCATTATCAAATATGAATTTCTATGACACTGAGAGTTCTGAAATTGTATGTGAATACATCCACTATTAATCTGTGTAAGTGGGAGAAAATGGGCGGTATTCTTGAAGGGGGCGTGGCACATCCCACAAGAAATTAAAACCAGTTACAGAGCACTTTCTCTTACATGACACCAATTTTCCTGAAATTATCTTCATTAGGTTTTCACTTACGTAGGCAAGATACAAATGGACGGGATTTGAAAGATGGGCGTGGCACCTTCTCTAAAAATTGAAACCCAATATATATTCCATTATATGGCAACAAGAATCTTGAATTTTTGTGTGAGTTCATTGAGTATTAATGTGAAAATTTGTGTAAAAAGTGGTCGTGGCACCTCCTACATAAAGTACATATATATCCATATTTATATTATAAAAACTTTTGTCTCTTTTTGGAACTTCACACAGATGGGATTATAGGCTATATATTTAAAAAAAACTAGCATTTTTTTTATTTCACTGAACCAACTCTCAGGGGATGTCCCCTATAAATGCAGTGCATTGCGTTGGCAAAAGGAAGATAAGGGTTGGTGAGGAGGAAAAAGAGAGAAGTATTTGTTGACATCTGTTTTGAATCTCAGGATGTCATAATTGGCGGGATAGATATTTGCCGGAAGTCGATTCCACATACGAGTTGTGCGAGCAAAGAACGAATTCATTCTGTAATGTGTAGTGCGGTCAGCTGTCCAATCGACAACAAATGGGTGAGAGTTCCTTGAAAGTCGCGTATCTCTACCGAACGTCTTCACGTCCGGTATGAGATCACGAATATCCGAGGAACAAACACCATAAAAGTATCGATAAAACAGCGACACACATCCCACATTACGACGATGTTCAAGGGAGACAACAGAATTGGATATCCTGCTGTCACCTATCGACATCATCGCCCTCCTCTGAACACGGTCAAGTAGCTCCAAGGAAGATCTTGGAGCACACGACCTTATATGGGAGTTGTATTCCATCTTAGGTCTGATGTACGTAATGTAGATATTGAGAAGACCGCTTTAAAAAGCCAAGACACTTGAATGCTTCTTTCGACACATCAAATACATGTTTTGTCCAACGAACATCGCAATGTATTTTCATGCCCAGAACATCAAGAGTGTCCGCTTGCACGTTCATAAAAATCGACGACACCATTGAATCAGTGAATCGCTTGTGAGACAACAAGGAGCACTGGGTCTTACGTGCATTGAAATCCACTCTATTCACCTGGCCCCATTTGGAAATGACCAGTAAATCTTGGCTGGGTGACTCGTCCATCAATCGCCCTTTGTCATCAATTTCTTGACGACTTTGTCTATGATCGAATGAGTATGAATGACAGAGGTTGCTGTCATCCGCGAATGAATAGATTGGATTTGTAGTCCGATCCAAGAGGTCATCGATGAAAATAAGAAAAAGGGTAGGGGAAAGGACAGAGCCCTGCGGTAACCCTGCGGTTAACCTATGCTCGTCGGATGAGAACCCATCGACAACAACTCGTATAGTGCGATCTCTGAGGAAGCTCGATATAAATCGAGAGAAGTCACTACCAACACCAAAAGCAATGAGCTTTGATATGAGTGCGCCGTGCCAAACTCTATCAAAGGCCTTGGAGATATCTAGAGCAACGACCTTACTCTCACCAATTTGGCGGGAGGGGCGTGGCAAATAATAATAACTTTATAAATATAAAACCGAATTTTGATTTTTCGGTATGTGTTTTTTGTCTGGAGAAGCGGGCGGGGTTCAGTTAGTTAACTATAATTATATTGCTAAATATATGAATGATTAGTGATTAGTCTGGTAATAAGAAAGTAAATGTAAACTAACTAGAAATATAATGTTTTTGTAAAGAAAGAAACACAACATTAGACGGCTGCTTTTAAAGCTCTCAGTAAGTCTAGGAGTGAATACCTAGTGCCATTTTAAAGCTTTTGATGTCTTCTTTGCGACAACATTTTACTTTTGTAAATGTGTTCACTAGTTTAAAAGTTATGATTTTTGCCACGAAAAAAGTCAAAAGGCCCCAATGTGCAACGGTTTAACCCACTGAAACTTACTTTCTTGTTTTTGTAATTTTATTAAACTAGTTTTAAATAGTTTTCTTAGTTATGTTAATGTATGGTCTTCGAACTTGAAACTCATAAAATCGCATATATTCAATAATAAGTTTTGTACATATAAACAAATAAATTCATATTCATATGTAACTTGTTTATGGATAATTTTTTCTTTGGTATTCTGATCAGATATTTAGAACGGAATTATACGTGGATAGTTCAATATATCAGATAAGTATATTTAATTATTAATTATTATTTTTCTCTTTGCGTCGTTTTGGTGTAAATCAGTAGCATCACTTCAATTGCAGTGACCCCTGGTGGAGAGTAGTGCGAAAAATTCACCATGGCAGTGACAGCCAGTGAGTCAAGTCATTCGCCGTAGCCAAGTCATCAACCAAACGAAACTCAGCGTCGTGTAAAAACGTCCTTCCCTCATGGGGTGAGCAAAAAAACTCACCCCATTAGGTGAAATAACACCAGAACAGTGTTACCGCTGAGAAATTTCAAAAAGTATCACAAAAAGGGGATTTCTTCAAAAAAAAGTGGCATAATAAGTGGCACACTTTTTTAGTTATTATTTCGAGAAAACAACAGATTACATGAATTTAACAAAAAACAATTCATTTGTATACATATATATATATATTAGGCTGGGTCGCAGTCCATACAAATGGAAAAACAATTTCCAGTCACACCATGAAAATAAAGTTTGGATTGTTTAATGATGATTTGCAAAATATAAAATATCACGTTGAAAACACCCTAAAAATTGTGTTTTCTCTCGTGAAGCTACCGACAGCAGTGTCAAAATAAAGAGGAGATTATCTGTTAAATATACTTCCAATTGTATGCTTCCATCTGTATTAGTTTAGTTTAGTTTATTCATATTTTACTTTTTACAGAGGGAAAACTTGAAACGGTTTGTCCAAGCTAAACTAATAGAGATAGAAACATCGAATTGAAAGTATTTTTAGAAGATATTTTTCTCTTTAATTTGACACCTATATCGGTATCGTAGGGTGGGAATAAGTATTCAAAATAATTATTTGTTTTTCTTTTCCCTCCATAAAAAATCCTGGACTAAAAAATTTCAAAATTTTTAAATAATTATTTTGAAAACTTATTCCCACGCAACGATATCGACATAAGTGTCAAATTAAAGAGGAGAATATTTGTTAAATATACCTTCCAATTGCATACATCCATCTGTATTAGTTTAGCCTTAGCAACCATTAAGTTTTCAAGTTTTTTTATTCATATTTTACTTTTTAAAGAGGGAAAACTTGAAACGGTTTGTCCAAGCTAAACTAACACATGGAATTTAAAGTATTTTTAGAAGATATTTTTCTCTTTAATTTGACACTTATATCGGTATCGCAGGGTGGGAATAAGTATTTAACAATATTATTTGTTTTTCATTCCCTCATTCTGGACTTAAAAATTTCAAAGGATAACATTTTTCTAATAATTTTTTTGACTACTTATGTCCACCATATGAAACCAACATAAGTGTCAAATTAAAGAGGGGAATAGCTGTTAAAAATACTTCAAATTCAAAGCTTCCATATGTGTTAGTTTAGCATTAACAACCATTTCAAAATTTCCATTTTATTTTATTCATTTTCTACTTTTTAATGGGGAAACTTGAAATGGTTTGCCAATTATAAACTAATACCGATAGAACTATGAAATGTGAAGTATTTTTTTACTTATATTCTCCTCTTTAATTTTAAACCTATATCGATATCGTAGGGTGGGAATAAGTATTTAAAATAATTATTTGTTGTTTCATTTGCTCATTCTGACTTAAAAATTTCAAAGGATAACATTTTTCTAATAATTTTTTTGACTACTTATGTCCACCATATGAAACCAATATAAGTGTCAAATTAAAGAGGAGAATATCTGTTAAATATACTTCAAATACCATGCTTATATCGATATTAGTTTAGCATTAACAGCCATTCCAAGTCATTAGTTTAGTTTTTTTATATTATTTATATTTTACTTTTTAAGGGGGACATTTTAAATTGTTGTTAATGCTGAACTAATACATATAAATCTATGACATTATAATTAATTTTAGCACATATTATTCTCTTTAATTTGACACCTATATCGGTATCGTAGGGTGGGAATAAATAAGTATTAATTATTTGATTTTCTTTTCCCTCCATAAAAAATCCTGGACTAAAAAATTTCAAAGGATAACATTTTTCAAATAATTATTTTGAATATTTATTCCCACGCTACGATATCGACATAAGTGTCAAATTAAAGAGGAGAATATCTGTTAAATATACTTCAAATTCTAAGCTTCCATATGTGTTAGTTTAGCATTAACAACCATTTCAAAATTTCCCTTTTATTTTATTCATTTTTTACTTTTTAATGGGGAAACTTGAAATGGTTTGTAAATTCTAAACTAATACCGATAGAGCTATGAAATTTGAAGTATTTTTAACACATATTCTCCTCATTAATTTGACACTTACATCGGTATAGTAGGCGATGAATAAATACATAAAATAATTATTTGTAAAATGACATCCTTTGAAACTTTGTAGTCCTTTGTAGACCAAGAGGATGAGGGCATGAAATTCAATGAAAACGCCAATAAATTCCACTCTACCTATAGTTTCAAGCATATATCGTACGGTTCAAGTGTAATGGGAGAAGGAGTTTTGAATTCACTTTCTCTTTTGGATAAAAAGTGAACTTAAGTTCGTAGTGACCAAGAATCGAATATAACATTAAGAGTTCTAAGTATTCTAGAGGCTGCTTTTGTAAAAATAAATTCAGTCCATAGGTGTACATTGGATCTTCTTTAACTGTCTTCTGTTGCCTCTCTACAACGTTTTTAGGCTTTCTTTGGTTTTGAAGTTCTAAATCTAAAACTTACCGCTTTACGTTTGTCGGCTTCCGAGGCGGCCGAATTGGAGCGATGCCTAAACAAATCCATAACTTTGGTCATTGGTGAGCGGGATACGTCCGCCCGTCTAACAGCGGTAACTGTATGATAATACTACACAAAGGAGAGGGGAAAGCAAACAATTAGAATACATTTGCCAACATAACGATCTTAATCCCAAGGCCAACTCACTTGAGCATCACTACCCTGATGCGGATGGGCCGAACCATCTTTGTACTTGGTCTTGGCGGATGTGGTGCCATCGGCTGAGGTTATCGTTACGGCGGGATGCTGTTTCTGCTGGTGGCTACCACCGATAAGGCCGGAATTTTGTAAAGCTACTTTCATGGAATTCATAACACCATAACCACCACCGCCGGCAACCGCGCCAGCAGCTCCACCAGCACCGGACGTTGAATGAGAGCTGCTGGCACTGCCCATTTCGTTGCCCGTCGCGGCCGCCGCCGCCGACAAAGGATCGAGTAGCATTTTGTTTTGTTTTCTAGCATCTGATTTGGCACGCGGCCGAAACACATCGAAGATGGTGGGTCTACGATTGGGACTGGCTATGCCGTGCACCGTCGACTGATTCAAAACGGGCGAATCCTCGCCGCTGCGTCGGCGTTCCAGCGAACCGGAGCGCGGTGTGGCCGCCATACGTTCGGTGCTGCGTGAGATCTTTTCGGCATTGCGATTGATTTTCTCCAGTTTGGCCGCTTCACGCTCCAAACGTCTGGCGGTTTCACGTTCTATTTTGCGGGCTTCTTTTTCACGGCGGCTGGCTTCCTTCTCCTGGCGCCTGGAGGGTTGCAACAAGGAATGATTGGTTAGTTAAAGGAGATAAAAATGATAATACATCGTGCTTTTAACTTACCTGGCTTCTTCTTTCATCCGTTTGGAGGCCTTGCGTGCTGCTTTGGCATCTGGCTCAGCGGGTGCACTCGAAGGCCTGGAGGCTGGCAGCCGGGCATCTTGTTCCTGGAAATGAACACAACAACGTTCTTTAGTATTTCGGCTGACAGGAGTTGAAAGAGACATGTGAACAACAAATGGAATGACTTTGGTATGGTTTCCCAAAACCTGTTGATTTTCTTCATTTCTTGGGCATTTTAGTACCCCCACAACCCACGAAATTGTGCCTATGGTGCTTTAATTGTTATTCAATTAACTTAAACACCACCCTTTCCTTGTGAATGAGTGAGTTTGGTCGGGGAAATACGTTTTTGGAAATGAAACCTTATGAAGCGCGGCAAATTAATCAATTTTATGATGAACCACCTAAATGGCTCAGCATTTCGTCCTCCCTTGTATTGTCTGGTCTTGCCTTGTATTGCCTGGCCTGGCCATGACCATTTTGGCTACCAGCCAATCGACATGTCTGACCACATCGTCACCGCTCCGCTCCCCTTCCTCTGTAGCAAATATTCATAAATTTTGTTTAATCAAATTCATAAATTTATTATCTGTATTAGACACTCGAATAGCCGAATTGAATTTAACCCGTTTTTCCTACCATACACTCGACAGCGTGATGGGCATTGTCTGTACCCTACATCAAGGTAACAGAGGCAGAATACATTTAATGAAGAACGAATCCAATGATATATGGATAGGAGCCTCGGGCAAATTCATTTACAAATAACATGATGCCAGTTATTACTTGGCTGCGGCCTCCCCATGAAGGGCCAGAACTTATTATAGAGGTCATGTGCAGGGGTCGGATTTCTTAAAAATCTGTCACAATAGATACGTTTTCAAAATGTGTCTTAAATTATGACAAAAACCGGCTTTTGGAACCGGATTTCGCTATAGATATGATTTTAATGTGGCGCAAATTCAAAAAAAATAAAATTCATTTCGGTTCAATGAAGTTTTTTCAACCCGGTTTTATAACCCGATTTTCTGGAAAATGTCTCACACTAGACACACTTTTAAAGCAGTGAAAAATTAAAAAAAACCCCGGTTTTTGTAAACGGGTTTCTGCAAAATGCCCTACTTTAAAAATTTCAACGAAAAACTTCAAATAACAAACAAAAAGTCATTGCAGGTCAGTGAATTTTTTTAAGTAAAAATTGTTTTTTTTTAGAATCGGTTCGAAGTTTTTTTGAAACCCGATTTTTAGAAGCGGGGTTTTGGAAAATGTCTCACAATATACACACTTTTAAGGCAGTGAAAAATTAAAAAATAATAAGAAACACATTTGATAAATTTTTGGCTAAAAACAGGTTTATGTAAACGGGTTTCTGCAAAATGTACTACTTCGTAAATTTCAATGAAAAACTTCAATTAACAACAATTCATTGCAGTGAATTTTTTTAAGTAAAAATTGTTTTTTTTTTTTTAGAATCGGTTCCAAGGTTTGTGGGAACCGGTTTTTGTAAACGGGTTTCTGCAAAATGTACTACATTGTAAATTTCTACATTGTAAATTTAAGTATACAATTTTTTTAGAATCGGTTCGAAGTTTTTTTGGAAACCGGGTTTTAGAACCGCAGCAAAACCGCAGCAAAAATTAAAAAAAAATTAATTTGATTCATTGTTTTGGTAAAAACCTGTTTTTGTAAGCGGGTTTTTTGCAAAATATACTGCTTTAAAATTTTCTATGAAAAACTTCAAATAACAAACAAAATTTCATTTCGGTTAAGTGATTTTTTAATGTAAAAATTGTTCTTTTTTAATCGATTCGAAGTTTTGTAGAATCCGGTTTTAGAACCGGGTTTCTGAAAAATTTTCACGATAGACACACTTTTGTAGAAGTGGAAAAAACTAAAATCCAGTGTCTTAAATTCTGACAAAAACCGGTTTTTAGAACCGGATTTCTCAAAACCCGGTCACAATAGACACTCAGTTAATTATTAATTGTTAAACAAACTTAAATTCATTTCGTTTCTTTGAAATTTTGATAAAACCCGTTTTTTTAGAACCGGTTTTTCTAAAATTGTGCCACTTTAAACAGTTTTAGGGCAGCTCTGCCACCAGCAATGAAACAATCAAATAGAAAAATATATAATTTCTTCCAAGTTTTATAGAATCCGGTTTTTAGAGCCGGGTTTCTGGAAAATTGTTCACGATAGACACGCTTTTGAAGGAGTGGTATACGCTAAAAAAACGAAACACCGACACGATAGACACTCAATTACTTATTAATTGTTAAACAAACTAAAATTCATTTCGTTTCTTTGAAATTTTGGTAAAAAAAACCGGTTGTTTTAGAACCGGTTTTTAAGAACCGGTTTTCCTGAAATTGTGCCACTCCAGCAATGGAACAATAAAATATAATAATATTTCATTTCACTGCGATTGCATTAAAACTCTGTTTAAAACTCCGTTTCCTCGGATTTTGAAAACTGTGAAAAATTAATAATTTACAATTCATTAAAGTTTTTGTAAAACCCGGGTTTCTGGAAAAAGAAAATACAAATTTCTTTTATTATATACCAGGTTTTTATAACCTGATTTCTGTTTAGTAGTTTCGGTCTCACGATAGAGTTAATAAACTAAAATGCATGTAATTTCATTACACCTCAAAAAAATCCATTAAGCTCAGCTCTACAGCTCAATGGATATGTAGTAGGGGTATTGACTAAGAGAAAATGGCCGGGAATCACATTCAGACGGCGACAATAATTTGCATCTATTGTGGTGAGAATTTGAGGCCAATATAAAAAGTCCAATCGGCACTGGAACTCGAAATAAAAGACATTGGATTGAATAGATGACCAGCCAACCTATAACATTTATATACTAGGCACTGGAAACAATGTACCAGTTCTTACAAATCCTGAGATATTGAGACCAATAAAACATTCTTTCATGAAATACAACAAACCTTTAAAATAGAGCCACTTGGCACCGCCTAGCGGACAGTAGTGGCAAAAATTACAATTCACAAATTCCTATAAATCCTTCAAATCCAAATCTATACTCGAGAAGTAATCAAAAAACTTCTGAATGTAAAACTAAATCAGATATCCTGGACGTAGGTAGGGATATTGCCAGATTGGTCTTGTGGGGCTATCAAAAATATCAACATTCTACATTCCCTCATTTCAGCTTAAGTGCATTTGGATGGAGATTGGAGAATCACCAACACACCAAACATATGCGTTATTCCAAAACAATATAAAATTTCGCAATTTCGCTCTTTTTTGTTGTTGTCGATTTTGTGTGTTTAAAATTAAGAAAATGACGTCATGGAAGTGTTAACACTTCAAATACAAATTATACACAAACCCCGAAACGAATGTTTAATTTATGATATATTTAAAATATTTTGTCCGTCTGCCCAACCGTCCGTCCGCATCTTTCTTTCGTGTGTGACTTCGTTGTGTTTATGCAAAAATCGATCTGAATAGAAAATCAGTTCGATGGCAGGGGGGTCGGTCACGTGCTCCATGGCGAAGCGCGTGTGGAATTCCAAGTGTAGAGAGAAAATCCAACACAACAACTAAGTAAACGAGTAGCCGCCGGAATGTGAATAATCGAAAGAAAAAGAAACAGAAAACAATGCGATTCACTTGGTGCAGAGGTTACAATTTCAGTTGGTCGCCACTTTTGGATGATATTTCACACTAGTGACGACGACGACGACTTTGGAGGCATTGACACATGGTCATTGCGGGAGGTATATTTCAGTCAAGATCAAGTATTTCAATGACTACAATTAGGGGAGTTGCAACAAACGAGAGAGCCCATTTAAAGAATATAGTCCATAGTTTCATATATAGTTTCAAGATATAATAAAAAGGGAACGTCCTCGTTTTCGTTGACATAAAAACAAATTTTCCGTAAATCGGGATTTTACCAAAACCTTAATGCATTTTTGTTTGATTAGTTTTTCATTTTATTTTTTTCGCTGAAATTTTATTTTCTTAATTTTATTCAAATCTTTTAAATGCTGCCCATATTTACAGATTTTCCAGAAAGTCGGTTCTAAATACTGGATTTTATCAAATCATTAATGAGCCGCAACGATTTGTTATTATTTTAATTTTTTTTTCATCCCTGAAAGGAAAGCTCTCCCCAAAAGTTATTGAAAAGTTGCACCTGTTTGAGAAACCCGGTTCTTAAAACCTAGTTTTACATAAAAATGAAATTATTTCAAGGATTTCATACCAAATTTTAAACCGGGTTTTTGACAAAACTTCCATGAACCTGAATGCGTTTTTATTTGATTAAGTTTTCGCTGCTTTGAAAAGCATCTATTGTGAGACATATTTCAGATATCCGCTTCTTATAACCGGGTTTTACTAAAATTCCATGAATAAGAATGCATTTTTGTTGTATTTATTTATCATTAATAATTTAATAATTTTCCAAATTTTTAACTGCTTTTAAAGCGTGTCTATTGTGATATATTTTTCAGAAAACCGGTTCTAAAAATTGGTTTTTATCCAAACGGAATTATTTTTTATTTGGTTAAGTTTTCACTGCTTTAATAACATGTTGATATCGTGAGATATATTCCAGAAGATCCGGATATATAACCGGTTTTTACTAAAATTCTATGATGAATGATCAAGGGATGAATTTGAAAATGAGTTTATTATGAAATATTTTCCAGATTCTATAAACCGGATTTTTACCATTAAACAGATTGAATTTTTTATTATTTGAAATACATTTTCCGTTTATGAAATACCCGGTTTTTACCAAACCGGTTTTAATAACTGTTTTTTCAGACCGTTTTTATTTATCAAAACCGGAATTATGTTTTATTTTATAATTTCCACTGCTATAAAAAAGTGTTTATCGTGAGACATTAGACATTTCAAAAATCCGGTTTCAAGACCGGATTTCACCAATGAATCGAATTTCATATAAACCGGTTGAAAAAACTTCATAGAACCGGAAAGAATTCTTATTATTTTTAATTTTTAAACTGCTTTTAAAGCTTGAATATTGTGAAATATTCTTCAGAAACCCGGTTTTTATTAAAATCGGAACTATTTTTTAGTTTCTTTATAGTGAGACATATTCCAGATAACCGGTTCTAAAAACCGAATTTTTTCTAAAACTTGAAAACACCGGAATGAATTCTAGATTTTATTTTGTAATTGTTCAGCGAAATTACTAAACTGGTACATTTTCCGGAAATCCGGTTTCAAAAACCGTCTTCCATTGTCTTAAAAGTGAGTTTACCGCGAATCATTTCCCAGAAATCCGGTTCCAAAAACCGGTTTTTGCCAAAATTTCAACACACCTTTGCTTATTCATTTTTCACTGTCCGTAAAGTCATTTCCCAGAAAATCGGTTCTAAAAACCGGTTTTTACCAAAATTTCAAGAGACCGGAATGCATTTTTAATGTATTTATTTTCAACAGTTTTAAAAGCGTGTTTATCGTGAGACATTTGCCAGAAATCCGGTTCCAAAAAACCGGGTTTTGAAAAAATAAATCGACATTTTTAGTTTTTATTTAATAATATGTCATTGCTGAACCCAAATCTGTCCACTATTTCTCAAAAATTCAGTTTTAAAACCATTTCTTGTGTAATTTCAAAACGATTTGAGGTCAAATTAGTTCTCAGCGATGAAAATTTAATAAATCAAAATTTGCCATTTCATACATTCGACTGCTTTACAAGAATTTGGTAGCGATTTATTTTCACCTACTCGATTATATATAAAAAATATTGATGAATGCATGATTTATTATGAAGTAAAGGAGCTAAGTGACAGCTAATTATCCAGATCTTTTCAAAATTTTTTAAAATCCCAAATGGTTAGTTTTCGTTGAAATATTCAAAATTATACTTTTGCTTAAAAAGCTTCCAGCATTAGAAAATGATGTTGTGAGAATAGTCTTTTCCATTAAACCTTTATTTTTCTAGTTTTCTATGTATGCTTGAAGCGTCAACTATAAAATTTAAAAAAATTGAAATAAACGACTACTCCCACAAAAAACCGGTTGTCTTCAAATAAATAAAAAAAAACATAAAATTGGTTAAGGTCATTGCAACTTTGACATGTTTTGTCATAAAAGAAACAACTATTGGACTAGCTCGGGCACGTGATCTAAGCACATTAGACAAAATTTCAGTGCCAACACCCACATCAACAATAATATGCAATTTTAACAATAAATATTCAAAACGAGTTCCACTTTTAGAGAGGGGGAGGATAAAATGCAAATCAAAATCATTCATTCTTTGTACGTGCCTAAAATACGTTAATTGTTGTTAAACGTTTGCAAAAAAATAATAATCTTTTCAAATCTAAAGCGTTGAAATACAAGTTATGCAAAAAACACATATGAAAATTTCACCTGAAACTTTAAATTCGAACACAACACGAGCATCCCATGGCATTGACGTCATTTGTTTGTGTTTTTTATTTTCGGACGGATCTGAAAATGTTATTATTTCTTTGATAATTTACGAAAATTTATACAACAAACAGAAATTACAATAAAACCACCACATAATATACGAGAGAGAAAAAAGATTTCAAATTCAAATCATGGAAATATTAGTGTTATTTTTGGAGTGCGAAAAAGAAACGTTCAAAACGTCGAAACATAAACACATCATTCGCTAGTTATTTATAAGTTTGTTATTAATTAATATTTTTTATTGTATTCACCTATATTTTCGTGCGGTCGGTCTATCTTTACTTTAGCATACGCGAGATGTTTACTTTGGGTTCTATTGAACCGCTAAATTTCTTAGATAAACTATTAACTGGATTGCAGAATTTTTAGAAAAGTTGATTTGTTTACAAGTTTGAAAATTCACAAAAGGGGATTAAATTCGGCCAGGTCGAATCTTATATACCCTAGCCGTAGAGTATATTCCACAGTATTAGCGGAAGATTAGAGGAGGGTACCATTTTTATACCCTTTCGTCCCATTATTCCCCTAAAAGTACACATTTCGAAAATGTTCTTAATCTTGAACATCTTCACAGTCCGAGGAATGTGTATACATAATTTCATGGTTCTGGTTACTTCCATTTAGTTAGTACAATTCATATCCACTTTTTCTAATTTTCACCCTAAAAAGTACGATTATCGAATGAAGTTTTATTTGATTTCCCCCTTAGCCGTTTGATTGGTACCATTTTTATCCCTTTTTGCAAAAAAATCCCCTTAAAGGGGGAAAATTTGCAAAAATTCCTCTCAAAAAATTCCTTTACACATTATTTATAATCACACAATTCGATGTATACAATCTTCTAACTCACAGTCGTTTAATTTGTACCATTTTTATCCCATTTTCCCACATAAAGTACAAATTTCGAATAAAAAATTCCAAAAATTAAGCGTCTTCACAGTCATAGGAGTGTATACACTGAATTGTATGATTCTAGCTGCACATATTTTGATATTTATTATCCCCCTTCGCTCAGTTTCCCCCAAAAAAGTACAAATTTCAAAAAATTTCCTAAAATTGAGCGTCTTCCTAGTTAAAGGAGCGTTTACACGAAATTTCACGTTTCTAGCAGTAACCATTTGGTTGGTACTATTTTTATCCCTTTTTAACCCATTTTCATGCTAAATGTACGAGGCTTGTAGGCACGGAATTTCATGATTCTAGCTGTAACATTGTGGTTGGTACCATTTTTATCCCTTTTCCCATTTTTTCCCCTTGAAGTACAAATTTCGAAAAATTCCCTAAAATTGAGCTCTTCACAGTTAAAGAAGAGTTTACACGTAATTTCACATTTCTAGCTGCAGCCATTTGGTTGGTACTATTTTTTCCCCCTTTTTATCCCATGTTCCCCCCAAATGTACGAATATCGAAAAAAGTCAAATTTTTGGCGTCTACGCAGTCAGAGGAAAGTATTCACGGAATTTCATGTTTCTGGCTGCAGCCATTTGATCAGTACTTTTTTAATCCCGCTTCGTCCCGTTTTTCCTTAAAAGTTAAAAAAAATATGATTCTAGCTGCAGCCATTTGGTTGGTACTATTTTTATCCCTTTTTACCCCATTTTCACGCAAATTTCGAAAATTTCCCTAAAATTGAACTCTTCACAGTTAAAGAAGTAAGGAATGTATATTCGGAGTTTTATGATTTTGGCTGCATTTGTGTAATTGGTACCATTTTTATCCCTTTTCCCTCATTTTCACCCAAAAAGTACGAATAACGAATGAAGTTTTATATTTCACGTCTACGCATTACATTGCGCATCTACCCAGTCATAGAAATGTATAGACGGAATTTCATGATTTCACCTTCGGCCGTTCGGTTGGCACCTTTTTTTATCCCTCACTTCTCAACTCTCGTTTCTTTCTTTCTGAAATCAGCAATCCATTGACAAAAAACTTACATCTTCCGATTGCACCGCTGTAGTCCGACCACTCTCCGCCGCACTGTCATCCGTATGGTACTGTGGCCGGGGCAAGGAAGTCTCCGAACTCAGCGATCCGCCGGCCGACTTTATGGGGAATTGTGGCGGCGTTTTGTTGTGGCCTTGGGCCGGACGCTTAATCCACACATCATCAAGATGAGGAAAATCGCGATGCTTTTTTGCCGCCGTAGCTGCAGCGGCAGCAGCTGCCCCGGATGCCTTGGTCGATGTTTTGGGGGTTGTGTTTGTGGTGGTGGTTCCTATACTATTATCACAGTTTGTATTTAGATTGTTGAGAGACGAAGTACTCTCGGCGGCGGAGGGTGACCGTATCTCTACTATCGACGAATCGAAGAACTGCTTGGAGAGATGCGGCTGGGCCGCGGGACCGCCCTTGTTGCTGCCATAGCGCTGAGAGAAGAGGCCCTGTACGGAGGAATAGCCCCCAAAACTGCTGGGGAAGCTGATGGTGTGGGCATTCGCGGAGGCATTCAAATGCTGCAGTTTGTCGGCTTCGGAGCGCAGCAGCAGCTCGGGCGTCTCTTCGGCTTTGGTGACGGTAAATTTGCCTTTGATGACGAGGGCCGACGAGGGAGAGGGCGGCTCCTGTGTTGTCTCGGGCGTGGGCGGCTCGATGTTCACTTCGGGCCTTTGCAGAGGTATGACAACGTGAGGCTTCACCGCCGATGTTGATGAGCTAGATTTGGCCGATTGCAGGAGATTGATCAGGGCCGGCGGCAATATGGTGGGCGGTATGGGTGGTGGCGGCGGTGGCGAGCTGTGCTCCGGCGCCACGGTCACCGTCTTAATGTCCTCCACATTGCCGGTGTTAATGCTGTCGATCTTGTGCATAAACTGTTGCCTCAGGCGCTCCAAGTCCTTGAACTTCTCCGCCGAAGCTTGGTCCTTGACCGGTGGTGGCGGCGGCGGCGGTGTGGGCCGGGCATTACGCTCGAAGCGTGGAGCCTGCTCGTTGCTTTGCGGCTGCGGCGATTTATCGCCATCATCTTCGTCCTCCTCTTTGCACTGCGACAGACGTCGGCGCTCCATGAAGGGCATCAGATACGGCCGCATTTGAAAGATGTCGGGCGTATAGTATGTGGAGGACATGCTGAGGCCGCCATGGAGTTCGGCATTCGCCACGACGTTCACGTCGTCGTCCGAGTCGGAATCACTGCTTTGATATTCAAACGATTTGGCCCGCGGGAAAGTGTGCAGTGTGCCCGTGCCCAGGCCGGTGGAGCACGTCAAGTCATCACTGTTGGTGGGATGCAGCTGCTGCTGCCCGGCCACGTCCAGCTCGGCCTCGCCGTTTAGCGAAGGCTCCGAATCCGATTCATAGCCATCATTGTTGCCGTTGTGCTCCAAATCGTCCATGGAGGCTTCGAAGGCATTCTCGAAGACATCATCGCCCATCGGGGGTATAAAGTGGGCGGGTAGCGGCGAGCCATTTTGGCGCAACGAACCGCCGCTGCCCATCTCGGACGACATGTCCGAGAAGGAGCTCTTGCTGTGCGATTTCTCGGTGCTATCCTGTTTCTCCTCGTGAGTCATCGAGGAAATGGAGGCGGAATTTGACATGGGGCATTTTTGATTGTTCAGATTTTCCTCGATATATTCACAATTTGTGGCCATTTGTTATGAAAATTTTCCAAAAATGTGAAAAGGTATACAAAATTCTCAATTTTTTTCTTCGCTGGCTGATTGTTTACTTTCGCTGTCGTACGAAGTTTCTCAATTGGGGTGGGTGACGCGGGAAGAGGGTTTCACGTAATAATTCTCATTCAGTTGACACGTTTTGTGTGCTTCAAGTAGCCGCTGTTGTTTAATAGAAATCGCGATAATATTTTCTCTTGAACGACATTTGATTTGTTTTTGATTTTGTTGTTGACTAATAATTTTACACGCACACACACACTATTTCAAACGGTTATTTTTTTAATTATATTAACATCCGACAAAGTTAAAACATACGCAGCGGGAGACAGATTGTGAAGAAATTTGAAATATTATTTATTTGCTTTTGCAGTTTTCTCCAACATCTACTTGTATTTTTATTTTTATTTATATTTACTATGAAATTGCACTTGTCACAGCTAGAGGAGTTTGCCTTTTTAATTAGTTTCACTCGAGTTATCTGCAAAAAAAAATAGTCAAGAAAATAATAAACAAAATAAATTGTTTGTTTTGAAAATTAAAAAAAAACAACAACACTTGGATCTTCGAGGGTTGTTGATATGACTGTAGCCGGCCAGGAGTGACATTGGAGGGTTTGACACATGTTCCTGCATTAATTCATTCATTAATTCACTCATTCCATGGCTAAATTATCTCAAAACTTGCAATGATGGATTATCTAAATTTAAATATTTATTATTTTTTTTAACTTAAACTGTAAATCATCTCTAATCGCTGTTAAAGCCAAGTCATTGTATTTGCTTTTTGCTATAATTAAAAGATGATTCCATGAACGAATGCAATTGCAAGTTGACTTATAACATTGTTAGACGTTGAGGGAAACAAATGTTATCTCACATCAGCAAGACTGTGGAAAGTTTAATCATTTTAGAGAATAATACACAATATTATGATACATAGACAAAGGAAAACTTGTGATGTTCAAATTTTTTACTATAGGATGTGCTCAGCAATATTGCGTAGAATACTACGAGGAACATTTTAACCCTCTAGCTCCTCGATATAGGGGCCCTTTAGGTCCCTTTTGTAAAGAAGCCTAAAAACACCCCTAAAACAGGGTTTTTAAGAGTCAAAATGTTCTACAAATATATTTGCCATAAAAATCTACTATAAAACTCTGAATATACGAAAAACTTAAAATTCATCTTAAAGGCCTGAAATAAGCCAAAACTAGGTTCAAAATTTCCCCCTTTTACATATTCTTCTGATGGATCGACATAGGAAACCTTGTGATCCCTACATTTTAAGTGTACGATGTGTTCAGCATTATTACGTAGAACACTACGAGTAACATTTTTGTGGAACATTTTAACCCTCTAGCTCCTCAAAATAGGGGTCTTTTTGGTCCCTTTTGTAAGAAAGGCTAAAAACCTCCCCTAAAACCGGGTTTTCAAGGGTCAAAATATTCTACAAAAATATTTGCCATGAAAATCTACTATAAAACTCTGAATATACGAAAAACTTAAAATTCATCTTAAAGGTCTGAAATAAGTCAAAACTTAAAATCCATTTTGAGTTAAAAATTTCCACACTTTTACACATTCTTCTGATGAATCGACATAGGGAACCTTGTTATCCTTATCTTTTAGGTACAGGATGTGCTCAGCAATATTACTAAGAACACTACGATGAACATTTTTGTGGAATTTTAACCTTCTAGCTCCTCAATATAGGGGTCTTTTTGGTACCTTTTGTAAAAAAAGTCTAAAAACACCCTAAAACAGGGTTTTCAAGGTACAATATGTTCTACAAAAATATTTGCCATACAATTCTACTACAAAACTCTAAATATACCAAAAACTTAAAATTCTTCTTAAAGGCCAAAAATAAGTCAAAAATTTAAATTCATTTTAGGTTTAACATTTCCCCCTTTTGCACCGCATTCTTATGATGAATCAATATAGGAATTCTTGTTATCCTTAAATGATGTGCTGCAATATTACTAAGAACACTACGAGTAACATTTTTGTGGAACATTTTAACCCTCTAGCTCCTCAATATAGGGGTCTTTTTGGTACCTTTTTTAAAAAGGCTAAAAACCACCCCTTAAACAGGGATTTCAAGGGTCAAAATGTTCTACAAAAATATTTACCATAAAATTCTACTATAAAACTCTGAATATACCAAAAACATAAAATTCATCTTAGAGGTCAAAAGTCATCTTAAGTCAAAAGTTAAAATCCATTTGAAGTTCAAAATTCCTCCCCTTTTACAAATTCTTATGATGAAATGGCATAAGAAACCTTGTTATCCTTAAATTTTAACAATAGGATGTGTTCAGCTAGATTACTTAAAACACTTTGAGAAACATTTTTGTAGAATATTTTAACCCTCCAGCTCCTCGATATAGGGGTCATTTAGGTCCCTTTTGTAAAAAAGGCTAAAAACATGCCTAAAAGAGACTTTTCAAGGGTCAAAATGTCCTACACAAATATTTGCCATAAAATTCTACTATAAATCTCAGACTATACCAAAAACTCAAAATTTATCTTAAAGACCAAAAATAAGTCGAAACTTAAAATTCATTCTGGAATCAACTTTTCCCCTTCTACAAAGCATTCATTTGGTGAATCGGCATAGAAAACTTCGTGATCCTTTTATTTTAACTATAGGATGTGTTCAGCAATATTGCGTAGAACACTACAAGGAACATTTTTGTGGAACATTTTAACCCTCTAGCTCCTCAATATAGGGGTCTTTTTGGTACCTTTTGTAAAAAGGCTAAAAAAACACCACTAAACAAGGAT
Source organism: Polietes domitor (assembly GCA_947397865.1). Classification (NCBI taxonomy): domain Eukaryota; kingdom Metazoa; phylum Arthropoda; class Insecta; order Diptera; family Muscidae; genus Polietes; species Polietes domitor. Next base: position 59,204,635 of record OX377618.1, read on the forward strand.
TCTCAAGGGTCAAAATGTTCTATAAAAATATTTGCCATAAAATTTGATATAAGTCTTTGAATACACCACAACTCAAAACTCATCAGAAATCCGACAAATAAGTCAAAAGTTGAAACTCATTTTAAGGTTAATTTCGTACTTTTTTCGAATTGCTCTCATAAAACTGCATTTTAGGGGGATGGTGTGAATATAAAAAATATTCTACGTCAAATTTCACTATAAGTGTGTGAACAAAATAAAACTGGAGATATAATATATATAAAAAAAGATCAGTTGCAATTTATTTAAACAAGAAATTACTCAAACTCTTGGTAATTCTAAACCAAAAACAATGTTTGATTGAATCAAAGTTGCAAACTTCTCAAAAAAATGACAAACTATGTATTTTTTGAAACAAACAAAAATACGTTTTCTTCTTTTGGAAATTGCCTTAAGGCGGCCTCTTCAAGTAATGATTTTTAAATTATTCTAATAATTTATATTAAACGTGTAGCCCTCAATTAAATCACCCTTTTCACCATTTATCATGGCACATCGCACCAAAGGTTTAAAACCAAAACGTAGATGATCTCAGACTAAAAGTCTGGCCTTTAACGTTGGGTGTCTCCCCCCGACCAAAGTGATGACTGCATTTTTCGGCTTAACACGTAGTCATTCATTAAGCAAAAACTTTTCAAGAACAAAATTGTTTATTTTGCACAGAAATAATTCATATCATGCTGTTGTCGTTTTCGTATTTGTCATACGAGCTCTGTGCTGTGCCAATGTGTGTTCAAAATGACTACAAAATGTTAAGAGAACAAACTAAAACACAAAAAAAATAACTAAATAAAGGTATGACTGTTGTAACTATTTTTAAGTTATTTTCCACGCCAGCTCGTCACAAAAAAGCCCAGTCAAATGTACAGGCGTATGTATGTAAGTGTGAATGTGCCATAGAGCAATTAACCCATAGGGGTATGCATTAATAAATAAAATAAAAAAAAAATAATTCGGATTACAAATCTTGGAATTATTCAGTTTTTCATGTTTTTTGCGACAGCAAAATGAAATAAAATTTATTTACTTTGCAAAGGTTCTCCTTTCTGTAGATATATTTGTTGCGTATAACAAATATATGTATTTCTTCTTTTAATTAAAAAAGTATGGATAGTTAAAATTTCTTTGTAAAACACATTTTGTATAACAGTTTTTAGCTGAAATTGATTATTATTGATTATTACATTATAACACTAATACTAAAATCTATAAATATAAAATGGACAAACTATTTAAGTGTATAACAGTTAATTTTCGTATATTCATCGTATATTAGTTCGTTTGTTCGGTATATTTCTGCATTTACAATTTCAAATGGAAGTCATGAAAAAATGCAAATTTCGTTGTAAAACAATATTTTAAATTTGTATAACAGTTGTTAATTGCAACCGATTTCCGTGCAATTTATTTATATAACAGTTAAATTGTGCAACATATAATAGTTTTATACTCTTTATTTTATATAACTTTTTCAAAAAATAAAATAAAATTGAAATAAAAATGAATAAAAAATAAAAATGATTTTTTTAAACTAAAAAGTCGTATATTTCGTTAAAACAAAAATTAAAAAAACAAATCTGGATATTTTTTTAATTTCAAAATATATATTATTTTTTGTTTCGTTAATTCTTTATGACTTTTCAAAAAAAGAAATAAAATACAATTGAAATAAAAAGATTAAAAAATAAATAAAATTGAAATAAAAAAGATTAAAAAATATAATTTTTTTTAACCTACAAAGTCATATTTTTTGTAAAAACAAAAATTAAAAAAACAAATCTGGACATTTTTTTAATTTAAAAAATATATATTATTTTGTGTTTCGTTAATTCATATAACTTAAAAAAATAGAAAAAAATTAAATAAAAAAGATTAAAAAAATAAATAAAATTTAAATAAAAAAAAATAAAAATATATAAAAATTTTTTAACCTAAAAAGTCATATATTTTGTTAAAACAAAAATTAAAAAAAACAAATCTGACATTTTTTAATTTAAAAAATATATATTATTTTGTTAATTTCGTTAATTCTTTATATAACTTTTTCAAAAAGAAATAGGAAAAAATTAAATAAAAAAGATTAAAAAATAAATAAAATTGAAATAAAAAAGATTAAAAACATATATTTTTTTAAACCTAAAAAGTCATATATTTTGTTAAAACAAAAATTAAAAAAACAAATCTGGACATTTTTTTAATTAAAAAAATATATATTATTTTCTGTTTCGTTAATTCTTTATATAACTTTTTCAAAAAAAAAAAACAAAATAATAAAATTGAAATAAAAAATAAATAAAATTGAAATAAAAAAGATTCAAAAAATATATTTAATAAATAAAATATATATATTTTTTAAAACAAAAATGAAAAAAAAAATCTTGACATTTTTTAATCTAAAAAACATATACTATTTTTTGGTTTCGTTAATTCTTTTGTTTTTGGGTTAAAAATATATATTTATATGTTTATTAAAAACGATTTTTATTTATTTTGCTAATCGTAATACAATTACATATTTATTAAACAAATTATTTCTTTAATAGAAAAAAAAAATAAATAAAAAAGATTAAAAAATAAATAAAATTTAAATAAAAAAAATAAAAATATATAAAAATTTTTTAACCTAAAAAGCCATATATTTTGTTAAAACAAAAATTAAAAAAAACAAATCTGACATTTTTTAATTTAAAAAATATATATTATTTTGTATTTCGTTAATTCTTTATATAACTTTTTCAAAAAAAAAATAGGAAAAAATTAAATAAAAAAGATTAAAAAATAAATAAAATTGAAATAAAAAAGATTAAAAACATATATTTTTAAACCTAAAGTCATATATTTTGTTAAAACAAAAATTAAAAAAACAAATCTGGACATTTTTTTAATTTAAAAAATATATATTATTTTTTGTTTCGTTAATTCTTTATATAACTTTTTCAAAAAAAAACAAAATAATAAAATTGAAATAAAAAATAAATCAAATTGAAATAAAAAGATTCAAAAAATAAATATATATTTTTTAAACTAAAAAGCTCTATATTTTTTAAAACAAAAATGAAAAAAAAAACAAATCTGGACATTTTTTTAATCCAAAATATATATATATATATATATATATTTTGGTTTCGTTAATTCTTTTGTTTTGGGTGAAAAATATATATTTATATGTTTATTAAAAACGATTTTTATTTATTTTGCTAATCGTAATACAATTACATATTTATTAAACGAATTCTTTCTTTCTTTATAAGAATTAAAAGATATATATTTTTCATTACGTGAATTTAAAAATATTTTTATATATTTAAAAAATGCATTTCTTAATTTGCTAATGTTTGTCTTAACAAAATATTTTAATATTTTAGTTTAAAAAGTATATATAATGTAAGTTAAAAAATAACGTCTTTAAATTGATCTTTTTATTAATAAATTATATATCTTTTCATTTCTTGGATTTAAAAAAATATTTTTTTTAGTTTAAAAATCAGTTTTTAATTTTTAATGTCTATCGTAAAAAATAATAATTTATTTCTGTATTTTTATTATACATTTATTTATATATAAAAAATAAATAATGTTTTTATTATTTTTTGTTGTCAAAAATACTTTTTTTTATTTGAACTGGGATATTGTGCTGTTGCAAGACCATTTTGCTTCTATATTTAATAGAATGCAAATTTATTTACAAATGGCATGGTGAGATTTATTACTTGGCTGCAGACTACCACGATCATGATTTCGACCATGTCAAAAGTCTTTCCGAGTGGCTTGGCAGCGATTTTTCAACATCAAACCCGGCCTCTATAAGGAGATGATTCTCACAAACGAACGAGAAGCACAACTCACTTGCCGAATTTGCGTTTAAAAAATCGCACAAAGTAATAAAGTACACATGCCATCTTACAAGCATCTCATTGAGTTGCATATGTGAGTATGTGTATATGCAGGTATAGTTACCCAGGAATACTTCTCCCGTGCCAACGCTCATTTGTTTTTGTTTTTTCGTTTTTTTTTTTTAATTTTTGTTATTCTTAATAAAATCTTATTATGTTTTTTCTTTTTATTTAAAAACATAAATATTTTTATCTATTCGTTAAAACAATATTATATTTTTATTTTTATTATTATTTAACTAAATAATTTATATAATATTTTAATTAAAATATATATATATTTTTTATTGAATTTTTTTATTTATGCTTGAAAAATATATATTTGAAATCGTAAAAAGAGACTATAAATAAAAAAATTTCTCACTTTGTTTCAGTGCAAATACAAAAAACTGCGTTGGGCGCCAATTCACTCCCCACTAAAAGCTCGCATTTAATGGGTCAATCAACTGAACCCATCAAAAGCTACTGTGTTAACGTTTACGCTAACATTAATTACAATTAATTTAATTTTCCATAACATAAAACCATGAGTCAGTGACATGGTGGTGCAGACGTAGACGCAGATGTGCCCCCCAACCAGCACAGAGTCTGCTTTAAACTAGACTCAAAATAAAAACAGAAAAAATACATGCAACCCCTTTGACCCCTTAGCAGGCAAAGCCCGCCTGAAGGAGGTTCAGACGAGGGCAGGCAAGTTAATGATTATCGCTCATTAATTTGCAAAAAAAAGAAAACAGAAAAAAATTCCAAAAGAAATCATCGAGTATTAAATCATCACCGTTTCACAGCGATACCAGAAAAAGTCAGTGATTAAAATTGAAATTGAAATCTTTACGAATTGACTCTAAAATAAACGACGACAACAAATGCGCTCTGTTGTCATACAATTAAATTGAACACTTTAGAAATATGGAAATTGTTCGATATAACAACCATTAGAGGAAAATTTGCTTTCAAACACACAACAACAACAAACAAATAGTATGATCTTACGGACAATGACAAGTCCGGGGGATCCGAAGGGTTGCATGATGCTGGTATATAGGAGGACAAGCGATAATTAGAGGCAATTAATCGTCAATTGAGCTGAGCTGAACTGAACTGTACTGAATAGAGCGACGAGTACCCAAAACCAAAGACCGATGATGCATCTCTATATCAGATGTGGGTAGAGTGCCGACAGCCGACTGTGTGTCATATCCAGTTACGTGTGCACATGTGCACCATGGTTCTCTTATATAATATCAGATCCGATGGAAAAAATCAATAAGTTGAGATGATATTAATTGAGCTCAAATATAATATAATTCAATACTATTACAGCGACAGCACCATAGTTTTCTCAAACTAATTGGTTTAAGGGGTGGTCTAACTCACATTACGAATATTAAGAGGAAAAGTGGGCTTTGTTGTTTGATGCGTCTGATTTTGACCGTTATTTGAAAAGTGAGTTGTGATTCCCATTCGTTTGAGAGATTTTTCAGACTTTAAAGAAATCGAATATCCTTCAAATGAACATCGCCATTTCCCAGAAATCATGATAAAAGAATTAAATGTCACCATGCCATTTGTAGTCTATAAACTATAGATGCAAATAGTTCCTGATCATGGACAATATTGCAGTTCATATAAAATTGTTTGCATTTCTATTAAGGTCTTATTTTTTTACTTTTTTAGTCTTTTTACATTTTGAGATAGAATCAATAAAGTTCATAAAATATCAATGTCAAGAAAAAACCTTTTGATATAGGAAAAATCCGAAAACGTAAAAAGAAACATTAACTTTTTTCTTTTAGCTTTGATGTCGTTAAAATCCATAGATATAAATGTTGAACATATATTGTTAATTCTGTAATTTAAAAATTAAAAATTGCATCGGAAGCAATTTCATATTTTTGTTAAAATAAAAATATATATTTTTTAATTAGTAGATATGCACTACAGAATTAACCCATTTTGACCCAGTGTTCGATTAATCGAACAGTCAACAGTAAGAAACAGTGAAACACAAATTTTGCTGGGCTTTAATGTGTTAATAAAAGTTTCTCATTTGCCTAATGCAAATTACCCAAATTTAACATTAAGCTCGAAATATATAAATATTGGTATCTATTTGAAAAAATCAGATATATATATATATATTGTAATTTGTAAAATTTTAGTTTTTTTTAATTAAATAATTTATTTTGTTTATTAATTTTTTATTAAAAAATATAAATATTTGTATTAATTTCCTAAAATAAAATTATATTTTGTAGATTGTTTAAGTTTACTTTTTCTAATTCAATAATTTAATTAGAAAAAATAAATCTTGAACAAATATTGTTAATTTTGTAATTTAAAAAATTCATCGAAAGTAGTTCCACTGTATCTTGAGATGGACATTTTTGTTAAAATAAAAATATATTTTTTAAATTAGCTGATATACAAAAATTCATCATATCAATGGACTACAGAATAAATACAAGTTTTTCATTTGTCCAAAAATTTACATTCTAAATTAAAAAAAAGTAAATATTTTTATATATTTGTTAAAACAAAATTATATTTTGTAATTGTTAAATTTTATTTTTTTCTAATTAAATAATTTAATTAATTTAACTGTTTTTTATTAAAAAAATTAAAACATTTTTATCAATTTGTTAAAACAAAATTTGTAATTTGTCAAATTTTAGTTTTTTAATTAAATAGTTTATTTAATTAAAAAATAAATATATTTATCATTGTTAAATAATATTAAATGTTGTAATTTCTTAAATTCTATTTTTTAATTAACTAATTTATTTTGTCATTTTTTATTAAAAATGTAAATATTTTTATTAATTTTTTTAAAACAGAATATATTTTGTAAATTGTTAAAATTTATTTTTTTAATTAAATGATTTTTAATTTATGTGAAAAATTATGTTTATGTGAAAAATATAAATATTTTTATCTATTTGCTAAAAAATTATATTTTGTAATTTGTGAAATTTCACCTTTTAATTAATTTAATTTTTATTTTTTTAATTACGAAAATAAATATATTTACATCTGTTAAAACAATATTATATTTTGAAAAATATTAAATAAAATATTTTTTTAAATATAATTTTTTAGTTATAAAATTAAATATATTTATCTTTGTTAAAACAACTGTATATGTAGTAATTTGTTAAATTTTATTTTTTATTAAATAATTTACTTCGTTTAATTTGTTTAATAATTTAATTACTTTTTATTAAACAAATATAAATATATTTATCAATTTTTTAAATCAAAATTATGTTTTGTAAATTGTTAAATTTTATTTTTTTCTTATTAAATAATTCAATTAATTTAATTATTTTTTATTTAAAAAAGATAAATATTTTTATCAACATAATAAAAAAATATATTTTGTAATTTGTCAAATTTCACCTTTTAATAATTTAATTTTTTTAATTATGAAAATAAATATATTTATATTTGTTAAAACATTATTATATTTTTATTTTTTAATTAAATAATTTAATTAATTTCTTAATCTTATGCTTCAAAAATTTGGCTAAGCAAAAATATTCAATTTTAACATTAATTTTTTTTAGTTTAAACATTAAATATATTTATCTTTGTTAAAACAACTATATATGTAGTAATTTGTTAAATTTTATTTTTTAATTAAATAATTTACTTCGTTTAATTTGTTAAATAATTTAATTATTTATCTAATAATAATTTTTAAACAAATATATTTATCAATTTTTTAAACCAAAATTATGTTTTGTAAATTGTTAAATTTTATTTTCTTCTTATTAAACAATTTAATTAATTTATTAAGTTAATTAATTTAATTGTTTTTATTAAAAAATATAAATATTTTTATCAATTTGTTGGAACAAAATAATTTTTAGTAATTTGCCAAATTTCATTTTTTAATTAAGAAGATAAATATATTTATCATTGTTAAAACAATGTTTATTTTATTTTTTTTTAATTAAATGATTTAATTATTTTTTAAATTTTATCCCTCAGCAATTTGGAAAAATATTCAATTTTAAATAAATAATTTAATTAATTTCTCAATTTTTGTCTTCCAAATTTTTTGTAATTGTATTTTTCTAATAAAAAATGGTTACAAAATTAGTACAAATTGCTCGTTTGTTTAAAGAAAAATACTCAATTTTTACATTCTAAAAATTATTTCTTCAAAACAAAAAACAATATTGGAATTTTACACACACATTTTTCACTTTCGCTGTATGTTTAAGTTGTTTAAATGTAACTTAAAAAATAAAAAATATCCATAAATATTTGTATATTTTCGATCTTATCAGATCAAGATACATTAAAAAATTATCGCATCTTCGTGACAAAATGGTTGTAAAATTAGCCTTGAACATTTCTTTTCAACACTTCCCATATTCACACCCTGTATTGTCACAAAATCCATATAAGAAAAAGAGAAAAAACAACAACTATGCAATGCATAATATTACAAATAAGTACGAGCTAGAACACACACTTCAGCTTTATGGGTTTTGTTTTTAGAGCAGCACACACAGTACAGCACAGCAAATGACAACAACAACAACAACAATTTTATTTGCACAAGATACGATGCTTAAGGAAATTGTAGTTGTGAAGGGTGTTCGGTTGAGGGGATAGCTGCCTTATAGAGCGAAAATCACTAACAAGGGGAGGAGCTGTTTGTTTGCCTTTCAAATAATGCCGCCCGGGCGTCGAGCGGCACGTGTTGTTCCATGGAAATGGAAATGAAAATTTATAAATTAATAAATTAAACAAAAACAAAACAAATTGTGCTGTTCGTTTATGGTTTAATTATTACAAATAACAAGTAAAGGCGAAATGACACATTTTAATTAGTTGCCAGCGAGTGCAGAAAACAAAACTAATTAATTTTATTTGAAGATAATGTTTCACACGACGAAAATGCGAAACATAACAAAAACACAGATTTACAAGCGTTATCTCAGCTACACTTAAGCGCAGATAACACAGGTAAAATGTGCAATCGTTCGACGACGAGACAATTGTTTTATTTGTTAACACAAAACAACTCGACACCGACACGGAGGAGGAGGACGAGGAGCAGTTCAACATGAGCCGGAGTTATCGTCTGACACGCAAGACAATAAAAAAAAATAGAACAAATAAACAACATGGTCTGGCAGACAACAACAGGCCGGAGGAAATGTTTTATTCATCACAACCAACCATTAAAATATTACTTCTGTTGCAATCTTCTTGCCGGCAGCGATGGAAGGAAGCGCTGAGAGCGTCGCGGAGACCGTTAACACGAGAACATGGCCAATTCGAAGCTGCTGCTGAACTGTTTCTGAAACCACTGTTCTACAGGAAATGGAATAAATTTACAGACAGCGAAGCGAAGAGAAGTAGATATATACGATTTATATGAATTAATGCCGACTCGTTTCAATTCCATTCCAAGAATGTTGAGAATGCGTAACATTCATGGAATAGAGGCTTTGTAGTAACAGTAAAGTGGAATTATATAGCAGAAGTTAGAAACATAGAAATTGTTGTTTTAACAATAAATGAATATTTCCAAAATATGAATCAGCATCATCATCATTTCATCTTTATTGATTTTTCGTTTATACATATTTACAATTAAGAGTAAAAGGTACCTTCAATAAAAATTGAAAATTTAATAAAAAAAAATAAAAATATATCCCAACATTTTTTTGTTTGCTGATATTATAAATCTCACAAAAATATTTTTTTATATCTCACATACACAATTTTTATTTTTTGCTGCTTAAAAAATAATAATAAAAATATCATATAATAAAAATAATAAAAAATTAAGGAAATAATCAATTAAACAATTTAATGATGATAGTTGTCGCATTTGTTCAGAAAATTCACGACTGATAAATCGAATTTATCAAACTATTCAAATTAATTGAAATGATTTAATAAAACGAATTAATAATAAAATCTAATTAAATCAAAAAAAAAAAACTATCAAATAAATTAAAAGAATCGAACTATTCAAATTAATCAAATTAATTATATTTATATTTATTTAATTTATATCAATTAAATTAACTTAATTTAATTAATCGGACTAATAAAATCAATTAACTTAATTAATCAAATCAAACAAATTAAACAAATTAAACGAACCAATCAAATTAATCGGGTTAATCAAATTAATAAAATTAACTAATTAAAATAATTAAACAAATTAATTGAATTGATTAATTCAAATAATTTATTTATTCGATTAATCAAATTCATTAAATTAATCGAATTAATAAATTAATCAATTGAAGTCCTGTAATTAATCAAATTAATACAAATCTTATGAAATCAAACAAAAAATATCAAATTAATTGGGTTACTCAAATTAATTAATAAATCATATTAATCAAATTATTAAAATTGTTTTAATTAATTGGAATAATTAGTATAAATAAATTAATCGAATTAATAAAGTTAATTTATTAATCAAATTTAAAATATAATATATTAATTAACTTAATGAATTAATCAAATTCAACGAATTGATCAAATCCAACGAATTAATCAAATTAACTGAATTATATCCAGTTAATAAAATCAATCAAATGAATTAATAAATCAGATTATTCAAATGAATAAAAGTAATTATATTGTTTAAATGTATTATTTACTTAATTAAATTAATGTGAATAAATAACATAATTAATTTAGTTATATTATTTAAGTTTATAAATTAAATTAATTAACCGAAAAAAAATAATTAACCGAATTAATATAATAATAATAATTATATTAAACGAATTAATAAAATTAATTAACCAAATTTAAAATATAATAAAACTAATTAATCTAATTCTAATTAATAATAAATCACATTAATCCAATTAATAAATTTATGTAGATCAAATTAATCGAGTTAATAAAATTAATTAATAAAATTAACGAATCAATTAATTATTTAATCAAATTTGAAATATAATTTATTAATCCAATTAATAAATTTATGTAGATCAAATTAATCGAGTTAATAAAATTAATTAATAAAATTAATGAATCAATTAATTAATTAATCAAATTTGAAATATAATAATAAAGTAAAATTAATTAACTTAATTAATTAATCGAATTAATAAAAAATAATTAAAACAAATCAGTTAAATTAACCAAATTATATCTAGTTAAAAATTAATCAGATGTTTTAATAAATCAGAAAATTAATTAAATAAATTAAATTAAAATTCATTATTTTTTAATTACATTAAAACAATTAAAATTAAATAAGACAATGAAATTTATTAAGTTAATTAATTAATCAAATTAATCGAATTAATAATATTAAATCATATTAATCAAATTAATTACATTATTTAAATCAAATTAATCGAGCTAACTAAATTAATATAATGAATAAATTAATCATATTAATTAAATTATTGAAGTTAATTAATATAAATAATCAATCAATTTAATTAAATTTTTTATTTGATTAATTTAAATAATTAATTTAATAAAATTTATTGAGTTAGTAAAATTAATTAACTTAATCAATTATTCAAATTTAAAATATAATAAAATTAATCGTTAATTAATCAAAACTAATCAGTTAAATTAACCAAATTATATCTAGTTAGCAAAATTAATCTTATTAATTAATAAATCAGAAAATTAATTAAATGATTAAAATTTATTATTTATTTAATTAAATTAAAAATAAAATAAAATTAACTAACTTAATTAATTAAATCAAAACCATCGATTAATTTTTACTAAAATTAAATTATTTAAATAAAATTAATCGAGTTAATAAAATTAATCTAATGAATCAATTATTCACATTAATCAAATTATTGAAGTTAATCAATATAAATAATATTTCAAATTAATTAAACTAATTAATTTAATAAAACTAATCGAATTTGTAAAATTAATTAACTTAATCAATTAATCGAATTTAAAATATAATACGACTATTTAACGCCATTAATGAATATAATTAATAAAATTAATCAATGAAATTAACCAAATGATATCTAGTTAATAAAATTAGTCAAATGAGTTAATAAATCAGAATTAAATTAATTAATTAAATTATTAAAATTTATTATTTATTTACTGAAATTAAAACAATTAAAATTAATTAACTTAAATAATTAATCAGATTAATTAATTAATTTGATTATTTAATTAAGTTAATTAATTATTCAAATTAATTAATTAACAAATTAGTTATTCAAGTTCATCAAATTAGTCGAATTAATAAAAAATCAATTATTCATATTAATTAATTATTTATTTAATTTAATTAACTTAATTGAATTGAATTAATTAATTAGTTATATAATTTAAATTTATTAATTAAGTTAATTACATTAATTAATTTAATTAATAGAAATAATATAATTAATTAAATAAGGCAAATTAATCATTTAATTAATTAATCAATCAAATTAATAAAGTTAATCAAAAATAATAAATCAAATTAACCAAATTATATCTAGTCAAAAAAAAAATAATCAAATGAATTAATAAATTAGAAAATTAATTAAATTATTAAAATTTATTTTTTATTTAATCAAATTAATTAATTAGTTTTTTTGTTTAATTTTAAAATAAATTATTTTAATTAATTAATTTAATTAATCGAACTAATTAAATTAACCAAATTAATTAAACTAATCAATCATGTTATTCTAATTAATCAAGTAAGCTAAATTAATCAAAAAATCAATTTAGTAAAAAACGAGTCAAACAAATTAAATTAATCCAATCAAACAATTAATCAAAGAATCCATTGTTGTGTTTTGGGGCTAGAGAATTTTTTTCAAAAGTTATCAAAATTGTTTATTACGATTATGCACTACCTGACGTTCCTGTGAGATCGGTGCACAAATAGGGAAGTGGACGACTTGAGCTTTGGCACTGGTCTTGCAACCCGAAAAACAATTCAGTTCCATTATGGCATGATTAATTTGCTGGTCTTGACAATTCCCGTTTTTCAAATCCAAATTAACCCTCCAAGATCGTTCTGGTCATGGCGAACCTTTTTTCTTTGGGCTTCTTTTGAGGTCTAACTTTTTATAGGAAAACTAAAAGATGTTGTCTGAACAGCACACCTTTATGTAATTCTATTCCCGCGAGGCACTCTAATATGTGACACTATGTATGTCGCTATGCAATTGTATCTTATCTGGTTGATATTTTATCAAGCAACGTTGTTATCAGACCCACTGAATACACCATAAACTCATGAGAAGACGAATAAAATGTGACTACACTGCAAATCCCAGACGGATTTGGTAGGGCTTTTGTTAAGTGTAAGTGTTGAAAATCTCAGCGAAAAGATAGACAGTCAGTGAGGGCAACAACAGCCAAGTTATTCTAAAAATATACTTATATTAAATTATTATTATTTCATTTGCAGAGATTTTTTTTAAAGAAATTGATCATGTAATTTACATTCGTAGAGAGGAGGATGTTGTTATTTATTTGTTTTGCAATATCATTGCTATTTTTCCATGCTTTATATAAGGTTACTTTCTATGTGTGCCACAAAATTTGAAATCAATTTTTGAAAGCTTTTTTCTCAACCAATTTTGCTCAAATTTTGCACACTTAATCATTTTCGGTGACAATACAAGGAAATGGAAAAATTTGACCAATTGGACAAAGGGGCGTGGCACCTCCCATACGAAGTTAAAACCTATTATTGAATATTGTCAGTTCTATGACACCTAGAATGCTGAAATTTTGTGTAAGTGCATCTAGCATCAATTCGCATAGTTGTGCCAAAAATGGGCGGTATTGGAAAAGTGGGCGTGGCATCTCCCATACGAAGTTAAAACCTATTATTGAATATTGTCAGTTCTATGACACCTAGAGTGCTGAAATTTTGTGTAAGTGCATATACCATCAATGTGCATAGTTGTGCCAAAAAGGGGCGGTATTGGAAAAGTGGGCGTGGCACCTCCCATACGAAGTTAAAACCTATTATTGAATATAGTCAGTTCTATGACACCTAGAGTGCTGTAATTTTGTGTAAGTGCATCTAGCATCAATTCGCATAGTTGTGCCAAAAATGGGCGGTATTGGAAAAGTGGGCGTGGCATCTCCCATACGAAGTTAAAACCTATTATTGAATATTGTCAGTTCTATGACACCTAGAGTGTTGAAATTTTGTGTAAGTGCATCTAGCATCAATTCGCATAGTTGTGCCAAAAAGGGGCGGTATTGGAAAAGTGGGCGTGGCACCTCCCATACGAAGTTAAAACCTATTATTGAATATAGTCAGTTCTATGACACCTAGAGTGCTGTAATTTTGTGTAAGTGCATCTAGCATCAATGTGCATAGTTGTGCCAAAAATGGGCGGTATTGGAAAAGTGGGCGTGGAACCTCCCATACGAAGTTAAAACCTATTATTGAATATTGTCAGTTCTATGACACCTAGAGTGCTGAAATTTTGTGTAAGTGCATCTAGCATCAATTCGCATAGTTGTGCCAAAAAGGGGCGGTATTGGAAAAGTGGGCGTGGTACCTCCCATACAAACCACAAATTAAAAATCTATTATTTCTGCTCCTGATAACGCAGTAATTTTTCCTTCTACAAAAGATAACTAAAAAAGAATTTCTAGGCCCAATAGAATTCTGCTTGCATAAAGCATGGATTTGAAAAAAAATTTTTTTTTTTGATTTACTAGTTCTGCTCACAACTCGATTATTGGAAGAAAACAGCAAATGTTTTAATTAATTTTCCACCAAAGATATATTATTTCTGGTTTGTAATCCACACTTTAGCATTGCATTACAAAACGTGCTGCTTTCGAACGATGCCTTTTGGAATTAATTAATTCTGTTCAGATTGGGATTTTACGAGGTCACTCCACACACACTGGTCGACGCATTCATGTCTATGATTGTTTTAGAGTAAGTACCAGGAATTTCAGCATGAAAGTTATAGAGGGTCTTACTAACACTACTAACTATTAATAAAATTTATTTTATAATAATCGAAAGTATATTATTTGTTTATAAAATAAAAAATAAATAAAAAAAAAAATAATTTGCTTGAAATTAAAAAAAGCTAATATACCCTATCACATATCAAAAAAGGGTAATAAAAATTAAAATTACCTTGTGACAAAAAATACTTCACTTTTAATCCTCCCTAGTGGTTTTCTTATTTTTTTTTTGAAAATCGGGAAAATAAATATTTTATATGCTTGAACAATTTTCTCTAAAACTAGAAGATTGTCTTGAAATTAGAAAAAAATATTTGTATCTAATACCACACAATATTGCATTTATATTTTTAAAATTATAATAATATATATTATTTATTATTATATTTTTCAAAATTAACTTATGTTAATAAATTTATATTAAATACTTTAAATTTCGGCGCATTCATGTTTAATTGTTTTAGAGTAAGTACTAGGAATTTCAGCATGAAATTTATGGAGCGTCTTATTAACACTATTAACTATTAATAAAATTTATTTTATAAAAATCGAAAGTATATTTTTGGTTAAAAAAATAAAAAACATTTTTTAATTTTAAAGAAATTTGCTTGAAATTGGAAAAAACTAATATATTTGTATCTCATACCACAAAAAGGTTAATTTTTAAATTTATTTATTATTATTAAACTATGACAAAAATATTCTACTTTTGATCCTCCCTAGTGTCTACAATTTCTTATTGATTTTGAAAATCGGGAAAAGAAATATTTTATTAGGATTTAATAATTTTCTGTAAGGAATTTTCTTGAAATTAGAAAATAAAAAAAGGAAAATACTATAAAACTAGAAGAAGTTTGCTTGAAATTACAAAATATTAAAAATTTAAATTTTTTCATGAAAAAATATAGGGTCCGCAAAATAACTTTTCTTTTTTGAAAATGTTATAAAAAAACTACTGAATATTTTCTCAAATTTATTTTTTTATTTGATAATAAATTATTAACCTTCCGGTTAATAATGGAAAATAATTTCATTCAAATAGCTGCCTCGACACCCCACAAATAATAGTCCAACGGTTGAATAGTTGAAAAAAAAAAACGTTAGATGGCGGACCCTATACTTTGTTTTCGCTCTACTCACTATAGTGTCTACAATTTCTTATTTTCGGGAAAATCGGGAAATGTAGCTTTATTCGTTTTATAGAAAATTACATATGTGGAAAATATCATCAAAATCGGAATGAAGAGATCGCTTCATAAATTAAAGAAAAAATATATTTTTTCAATTTAACAACTTTCTGAAAAACTAGAAGAAATTTGCTAGAAATTAAAAAATATATATTTTTATCTCATACCACAAAATATTGAAAATTTTTTAAAATTAACTTATGACAATAATTTCTTTTTTCGATCTACCCTAGTATTTATTTTTTTAAATCGTGTGAAGAAAAGTACATATTTGGAAAATGTCACTAAAATCGGAGAGATGTGATCATCGCTTCACAAATTACTCAATTCTAGCGGATCAACATTTTCATTACTTCAAAGTAACCTCAAGTGCTGAATTACTGCTTCCGAGGATGCACTTTATCAGCACAAACACTTTGTAGGCTTGTGTTTCTTTTTAGATGATCCTATCTTTGTTGATAATTTTTAATTTACAAATTTTTTATATTCTCCTGCATTTATCTTAATTTCCCTTCAGTGGGAGGCAAACGTAAATCATGCCAACATGCGGAAATTAAGATAAATGTGGTTTAAAAATAAAAACTCAATAAATCATTTGTCAAGATCAATGACAAATGAATATCAGCGAAGATATATTTTCTTGTGCTCTTTGACAAATGAAATCGATTTCAAATTCAAGAATACAACTTATATGCAAAGCGGTGAGTAACTGTTGTCGAATTCACGACAAACGATTCAGCACAGGAGGTATATTAGCATTATAATTTCATTAAGCAGCTTTGTGTGAGTTAGCACAATATTCAACATTCAATTTGTAATATAAATTCCCTGCATAATATAATATTTGATATTTTCTATGATTACTCTCACTAAGAGTCCCAAAACTGCTGTATTTATCCATGGATATGATTTGAGTTTCTTAAGGTATGTTTTGTTTGGTCTTCCTTAAATAATATATATATATTGAAAATTTTCTTCTTCTTTCGAAAGACATTTTTGTTCGCAATGGAAGGGAGGTGAGGAGAACCACATTCAACTATACACACTTTGGCCGCATACGTATTTCGTATTGTGTTTGGGGATATCTCATCAGAGGCGCCTCTCTATAGAGTGCTTGGTGTTATCCTGCTGTTATCAGCACTTTAAAATTGTCCGCTCCATTGAATTTTGGTTCTCGAATGCGAATTAAGGTCGATTTAGTTGTCAACATGAAAATCATGAGGTTTTAAAAAATCAATTTTTACATATGTTCAAATGCATTGATAATTCAGTCAAATTAAAAAAAAATACTTCAGAGGTTGTGCTGAAAAAGTGCTGAATTGGATGCACTTTTTCAGCACGTGAAGACAAACATTTACTCCGATCATTCATTGAAAATTCAGTTAAATGCTAAAGAACACTACTTCAGACGTTATGCTGAAAAGGTGCTGAATTGGATGCTCTTTTTCAGCTCACGAAGACAAACGATCATTCTGATCATTCATTCATAAGTCAGTCAAATGTAAAAAAAAAAAATAAATTTATGAGTTGTCCTGAAAAGGTGCTGAATTGGATGTACTTTTTCAGCTCACGAAGCCAAACGCAATTTCCTCGCAGATACTTTGTATCTTCCACTAACTTTTCAAATTTAAAAAAAAATACTTCAGAGGTTGTGCTGAAAAGGTGCTGAATTGGATGCATTTTTTCAGCACGTGAAGACAAACAATTATTCCGATCATTCATTAAAAAATCAGTCAATGCTAAAGAACACTACTTCAGACGTTATGCTGAAAAGGTGCTGAATTGGATCCTCTTTTTCAGCTCACGAAAAAAACGATCATTCTGATCATTCATTCATAAGTCAGTCAAATGTCATAAAAAAAAAAAAACAAATTTATGAGTTGTCCTGAAAATGTGTTGAAGTGGATGCACTTTTTCAGCTCACGAAGACAAACGCAATTTCCTCGCAGATACTTTGTATTTTCCACTAACTTTTCAAAGAAAAAAAATACATAAGAATAGGATGCACTTTTTCAACAATTGAAAAAAAAATTCATTTCAAAAACTCAGTTGTGATGAAAATTTATTAGAATTCATTAATAATTCAGTCGAATATTTTAAATGACCGCTTTAAAAGTTGTGATGCACTTTTCAACAGGCGAAGAAACGCATTATCCACTCTCTATTCCAAAGAAAAAATACATCAGAAGTAGTTATGAAAAGGTGCTGAATTGGATGCACTTTTTCAGCAGTTGAAAAAAACTGCAATTTCATCTCAAAAACTCAGTTGTGATGAAAATTTATTAGAATTCATTGATAATTCAATCAAATATTGAAAAAATGCTTTAGGATTTGCGAAGCATTTTTCAGCAGACAAAGAAACGCATTTTCCAACCGCTTTTCACAGAGAAAATACATCAGAAGTTGCGATGAAAATGTGCTGAATTGGAAGCACTTTTTCAGCAGTTGAAAAAGAAGCTGCAATTTCATCAGAAAAACTGAAAAACTCAAAAAAAAGTTGTGATGAAAAGGTGCTGAATTGGATGCACTTTTTCAGCAGTTGAAAAAAAAAAACTGAAATTTCATCACGAAAACTCCCTCTAAATTGAAACATATTTTCGGATGACTTGTGAAGGAGAAAAAATTTAACACATTTTAGACAAAATAAAAGATTCCACAATTTATTTGACTTTGAAAACTACTCAAGGATCATATTTGTATTATTATTCTAAACATGCGACCTTATATTCGCTACTTTACTGAGATTTTATTATAGAGCTTGAATAATTAATAAATTCTCTCTTTATTTTGAATTTTTTCCCTAGAGCTCAATTTAATATACTCAATTTAAAATACTATTAATATCTTTAGGAGTTTAGGCTATATAATAATAAAAAAATATAAAATGCCTACAAACACAAATTGAAAAACAAATAATTCATTAGCAAATTTCCTAGCATGTGTAAGCGTGTGAATTGATTAGAGTGATTTCGTACAGGCAATTTGTCGTCGACTGGAAAGTAACAATAAAAAATTGGATTTGCAATAAACCGGGCTAGCACTGGCCAAACAAAGATGTGAGTTATTATTCTTGTTTTGTTTTTTCTTCGCTGTTGTTCAACAAAGTTGGGGCATTGTTATCTAGGTTTTTTGCTTTTTTGATTTTTGTAAATTACATTAAGTCAATAATAACGATGGTGTGAAAATTTCAATATT
This sequence comes from Polietes domitor, assembly GCA_947397865.1. Lineage (NCBI taxonomy): Eukaryota > Metazoa > Arthropoda > Insecta > Diptera > Muscidae > Polietes > Polietes domitor. Next base: position 59,223,875 of record OX377618.1, read on the forward strand.
GTCCGTCCGTCTCCGTACGATGTGAAGTTACTAACAAATGCGATAATTAACAAACATATGTTTATTATTATTATTCTACACTTTTTTCCTTGTGGTGTGCTGTGAAAAAATAGCAACAACCACATCTCACAAATCTACAATATCGTTTAGTTTTATATTTATTTATATCTATTTGTGATTTGAGATGTGATACATATTGAAATCCGGTTTTGAATCTCTGTGGCTGTGACTTTATTGAAATTGTATATGTTAATTGTTTTTTTTTCACTTTTTGCTTTTTAACTATTCATATCTTCATATGGATTTATTTATTATTCTAATTTGTTCATTTATATATACACATTAAGTTGAGAACATTATTGTGATTTCCATTACAATTCCAGCAGGGAGTGGCTGCTTTGGCATGAAAAGGTGAATGTTCGCGGAGAAGAAGAGAGGATGGAATAAAAGGCAAAAGATGAGCAAATTCTAGCACGGCAAATACATTAGAAGAGTAAATAATTGAATAATAACGAAATAAAACATAGTAATTCATCACATCACAGGTTATAGATTTAATTTAATTCACTTTATCTCATACAAAAAAGTGCTTCCTAATCAACAGGACCTCAACACGAATTCCGTAGAGAATATTTCCTGGATCCAGCAAAAAATTCCAAGTACTTCCGCATCTCAAAATACCCTATATGCATAATTCTTTTGAAAAAGCTCCCAAAAAGTTTATGATAACATGCAGAAGTTGTGATGAAAATGTGCTGAATTGGATGCACTTATTCAGCACATGAAGACAAACAATCATTCCGATCATTCATTGATGATTCAGTCAAATGTCCAAGAAATACTTCAGAAAATGTCCTGAATTGGATGCACTTATTCAGCACATGAAGACAAACAATCATTCCGATCATTCATTGATGATTCAGTCAAATGTCCAAGAAATACTTCAGAAGTTGTGATGAAAATGTGCTGAATTGGATGCACTTTTTCAGCACGTCAAGACAAATGCAATTTTCTTCAAGATATAACATATTTTCCGCTCTCTTAAGGGTGAGATCAAATTTTCGGGAAGAACGTTTTCATTAAAAACACATTGAAAAGAAAAAATTGGTCACAAGTTGTGATGAAAAGCTGTTAGAATTCATTAAAAAAATTATTGGATGCACTTTTTAGTACTTTCTTTAAAAAAAAGTAGTGCTGAATTGGATGCACATTTTTCAGCAGTTAAATAAAATACAATTTCATCACAAAACTCTCAAAAGGTTGTGATGAAAAGTTGCTGAATTGGATGCACTTTTTCAGCACATGAAAAAAATATAATTTCACGAATTTTTCGTATGGTGTCACAGAGGTCCCCTTTGCCGCCAGAAGGTCTTGGCTTCGATTCATGGCTGGGATTTTTTTATTTTTATAAAATGAAACCTTTACCTTAAACCACCTGAATGAAACCTTTAGACAGGGTGGAAATCATGATAGTGGTAGTCTGCAGCCAAGTAATAAATGTCACCATGCCATTTGTAAATAAATTTGCATTCTATTAAATATAGATGCAAAATGGTCTTGAGCCAGGACAATATCCCAGTTCAAATCAAATATTGATTACAGACCAAAAAAAAAAAATCAAACGAAAAAACTAAAATAAATAAAAAATTTTAAATTTGCTATAATTTTATAATTGAAAAAAGGTTTTGCAATTTCATAAATTTATCGTTTTATTACAGTACTTCAAATATTTAATTTTTAACTAAAAATGTATTAATCAAATTCAGAAATTGTGATAAAAAGGTGCTGAAGGTGAAGAAGGTGGAAGCACTTTTTCAGCACATGAAGATAAAAGACAATTTCCTCGCAAATGCTCGCCTAATGTCTTCTGACGAGTATTAAGAATAGCATTTCCACAAGTGAGTGGAAACGAATTTTTCGTATGGTGGCATAGAGGTCCGCTTTGCCCCCAGTTGGCTTGGGTTCGAATCGTGGCAGGGATTTTTTTGTTATTTTTATAAATAAAAAATTTTAAATTTTGTATAATTTTATTAAGTGAAAAAAGATTTCACAATTTCATAAAATTATCGTTTTATTTCATTTTTTACTTCAAATATTCTTTTAACTAAAAAGTTGATAACAACATTCACAAGTTGCGATGAAAAGGTGCTGAATTGGATGCACTTTTTCAGCACATGGAGACAAACGCAATATCCTCGCAGATACTCGTCTAATGTCAAAGTGCGTGGAAACGAATTTTTCGTATGGCGTCACAGAAATAAGGTGTCCGATTTGCACCCGCCACAAGGTCTCGGGTTAGAATCGTGGCTGGGGAAAAATATTTTTTGTATTTTTTTTTTTTTGATTTTATAAAATTCTTTTCATTTTAAATTTTGTATAACTTTATTAATTGAAAAAGTTTTTACAACTTCATTTCGTTTTTAATTAAAACGTGTTGTCGAAGGGAATGTGTAACATTTTCTCGTGTATTTTGGGTTTCTAAACTCAAGAACGATATTAATTTTTTTTTAAGGATATATATTTTTGATTTGACTTGGGACCTGGCCCAAGACCATTTTGCATCTATATTTAATAGAATGCAAATTTATTTACAAATGGCATGGTGACATTTATTTCTTGGCTGCAGACTACCACGATCATGATTTCGACCATGTCAAAAGTCTTTTCAAGTGGCTTCGCAGCGACTTTTCAACATCAAACCCGGCCTCTATAAGGAGACGATTCTCACAAACGAACGATTTTCGGCGTAGGTAACTTAAATATTTGCACTCTCATTTTGAAAATATAAGTCCGATCGCACGCGCTCATATTTTCAATTAATTGTACTCATGATGGCTATAAATATTGCCAATTAAATATTCACATAGAAATAGTGGCGTAGGAACTGTCTTTAAAAATTTGGAAAACATATCTTTTTGCGAAAAAAAAAAATAGAAAAAAAAATGGGAAAAAGTATTTCGTTTTATTTTTTAATAGCTAACATTCTAAGGCAAAAAACAATGTTTTTATATATCCAAATTTATGGACAAATGTAGAAGTTATGATACTCTTTGTAGACGCCAAAGAATTTTTAAAAAAATCATTATTTTATTATTTTTTGTTTAAATAGCGCGAAAAGTCCCATTACAAAATATATAAAAGAATATAAGGTTTTAGTTTGTAATAGCTGGTGCCTTAACGAAGAAAACAAGGCATTTTTGAAGAAAATCTATGTAGAAATGAGGGAATTTTAAAAAATTGTGCCATTTTTACGCAGTTTTTGCTTAAATATTTTGAGTCTAAGGTACTTCTACCAGAAGGATCATAACTTCAACATTTACTCATAGATTTACTTTAACTAGACCTTGTTTTCTTCTTTAAGATTCCAGCTATTACATAGTAAAATAATATATCCTATTATCTAATTTGTAAAGGGATTTATTGCACTATTTAAACAAAAACTAAAAAAAATATGATTTTAAATTAATCTTTTGCGTCTGCAAAGAGGAGTATCATAACTTCTACTTTTACCCATAGTTTTTTTGCAAATAAAAAAGTTTTTTTTTGTTTTAGAATCTTATCTATTAAAAAAATAAAACAAAATATTTTTTTTCGAAATTTTTTCAAATTTTTTTCGAGCCACAACAATAGATTTTTTCAAAAAAAATAATTTTTTCTTAAATTTTTGAAGACTGTTCCTAAAGTTCTGTTTCTATATGATTTTTAGACATCATTAACTTTAATTGAACATATAAACGGATATTATCGGACTTATGAAATGCTAGTAGAAATATTAAAAATTAAAAAAATAAAAAAATGTTTTCGAGTTTAGAAAACCAAAATACATCAGAAAATGTTAGACATGACCCTTCAACAAATTTATTGTGGCATAGTGTTATCAGTACTATACAATATCAATAACATGAAATTGCTGTTAATTATTTTAATACTCATTTAATATTTATTTGCTTCCTATCTTAGTTCATATTAACCAAATATATTTTTAGGTTTCCCTTTGCTAATTCTACCTACGTAATGATTTGCTTTAATTATTCGCCACTCATGACAGATGTTAGCTGAGGCGGTTAGAGAGCCGTAGAAACAATCAAAAGGTCCGCGAATATTTTTAAATATTAATTTATTTTTAAGTCTTAAAAATAAAATTTTTAATTTTTGTTTTCATCACAACGGCGTCTGGTTTATTGCAAAATTGTATCTGGGCATTAGAATCAAACGAACGAAATTTACCAAAATCATTTAAAAATCAACATATTAATCTTATAGCTGCGTTTTCGTGAAAATATTAACATTATCCCACTTCTGAAGTAAAGTTATTCATAATCTGTGTACCTTATATTTTTCTTAAGAAATCATCCCATTTCCAACATCATGGAAGTATGGGTACTTCCTGCTCCTCGGAACAATGTTTGATGTTCAGTTTTTTTTTCATCATCCCACTTCTGACATCCTCGAAAATATACCAAAATTTTCTTATTTTCGAAGCCTACTACCATGTTCGTTCTAATCTGTGGAAATTTAGATTTTTTTAGAGAAATAGGAAACATGGTAGCTCCACTAGAGAGTAATTTTAAGCCATCCCACTTCTGATATCAGTGAAAACCATCCCAAATTACCTCATCTTCGGGCAATCTTTAAAATTTTCTACATTTTATGGAACGTTACGAGAGCTTTGAAGGAGAATACCACATTAAAACTGCCAGTCTTCATGACAATATTAATTTTATCCCACTTCTGAAGTATCATGCCAGCGACCAAATGACTTAAAGGTCACACCTTTATTATTTATTTTTCAATCAGTCTTTAGTCTTGAGGCAGTGTACACTTCAAATCATCAGAAGTGGGATAGCCGTATATATGTGAAGAGTTTACGTGTGAATTATTTTAGAGAATGCTATCATTCCCCCGTTAAATCACCCTTTAGAACGGCACAAAAATGTGGTTTCAGTTTCTTTTTACGGCGAGTCGTTGTCGTTGCAATATTTGCTGTTGCCAAGTGCCATTTTATCCGCACTTTTTGCTCGTTTTGAATCGTGTCGACTCTGCGCTTGTATTTCATCCGCTTCTTCGTTTTCTTTTTGTTATTACAAACAACAATTAATTATGACAAGAATAATGTTTAGGTCGTATGTTTTTTTCTTGCTGTTGTTTTGAAGGGTTTTGTTTACACTTTTTTTGGTGTTGCTTCTGTGTTCGCCTTTCCAGCACTCACGTGTTCGTTCGGTCGTTTTGTTATTATGCAATTGTTGGCGTTCTTGAGAAAGAACGATGGGCAACAATTGGAATTGGAACAAATTGTATAGATACAGAGAGGGAAGGGGAGAGAAGAAAACAACGGCCAACCACGGCTCAGAAAAGATATGTGAGGCCAACATCCAGAGCAGAGAGAGATCAACTATAGCTCTAAACATAATTGGAAGTTGGTCAGGGGAGCGTCAAGTAGTGCCTCAACACCACCCTTATGCATTTTAGTCATCCCACTTCTGAGAAGTATGGGTACTTTCTCATCCTTCAAACAATGTGTGAAGTAATTTATAATCCGTGGAAATTCCATATATTTTCTCTAAAGTCACAAAATGTTAGTTTAAAGTCATCCCACTTCTGACATGATGAGAAATCTAAGTAGATTTCTGCCTCATTACGAAGAAAACTTCAAATATGATGATAAATATTCACGAAGAAAATATCAAAATTGTTCATAGTATGTGTAACTTATATGTTTATTAAGAGTGATATGAGACACAAATGATCTAATTCAAGAGTTATTTTTTTTAATTGTCCCACTTCTGATATTATCCAAGTATAGGTATTTCCTCATCCTTCTAGCAATCTTTGAAGTTGTTCGTAATCCGTGAAATATTTTTTTTAGAGAATAATGGCACTTATCTTCTCTAAAGTCACAAAATGTTAGTTTAAAGTCATCCTACTTCTGACATGATGAGAAATCTACTTAATCTGCCCCATTCACAAGGAAAACATCAAAGTTGTTCATAGTCTGTGTTTGTTCATAGTTTTTATGTTTGTTAAGAGTAATATGAGACTCATCAGATCTAACTCAAAGGTTTCTGTTTAGAAATCATCCCACTTCAGACATCATTCAAGTATGGGTACTTCCTCGTCCTTCAAACAATCTCTGAAGTTATTCATGGTCCTTGGAATTTCAAACATTTCTTGAGACTAATGACACATCATATCTTCTCTAATGACACAAAAGTTAGTTGAAGTAATCCCACTTCTGACATGATGATAAGTCTACTTAAACTCCCTCATTCACGAAGGAAAGTTCTTATTTATGTCTCTTAGAATAATATGAGACACTTCAGCTCTAAGGTTAAAGGTTTTTTGGGAAATCATCCCACTTCTGACATCATACAGTATGGGTACTTCCTCATCCTTCAAACAATCTTTCATAGTTATTCATAATCCATGGAAATTTATTTTTTAGAGCTTAATGGCATATATCTTCTCTAAAGTCACAAAAATTAGTTAGAAGTTATCCCACTTCTGATATGATGAGAAATCTACTTAAACTTCCTCAAAGGGTTTTTGGACATCATCCCACTTCTGACATCATGGATGTAGTTACTTCCTGCTCCTCGAAACAATCTCTGAAGTTGTGCATAGTCCCAGCGCATAAGTCAAGTTCATAGTCATCCCACTTCTGACATGATAGAAAATCTCCCAAAACTTGCTGATTTTCGCGGTCAACTTTCACGTTGAACATAGTCTGTGAACTTTAGATATTTGTGAGAGAATTACGACACATGTTAGTTCCATTATTGAGTAATTTTAGGCCATCCCACTTCTGAAATCAGTGAAAATATTCCCATTTTTTGATGGAGTATACCACATAATAACGGCCAGCAAGTGGTTTTATGAGAGCCATCCCACTTCTGACATCATCGAAAATCTACCACAACTTGCTGCTTTTCGCAGCCAACATCCAGGATGATAATAATATGTGGACCTTCAGAAATTTATGAGAGAAATAGGACACATGTCAGCTGCATTAAAGAACACTTCTAAGGCAAGGCATCCCACTTCTGAAATCACTGAAAATCTTCCCAAATTTCTTCATCTTCGAGGCAAATTTCAAAAATGCTTACATTTTCTGCAATGTTATGAGATTTTTGATAGAGAATACCACATATCAACTGCCAGTAAGTGGTCCCACTTCTGACATCATAGAAAATTGACAAAAACTTGCTGATTCTCGCGGTCAACTTGCGTTGGTCATAATCTGTGGAACTTTAGAAAATTATTAGAGAAATAATAGGACACATGGAAAGCCCAGTGACTTAAAGAGTTATTTTGAGTCATTGCACTTCTGAAATCTTAGTAAAAATCTTTCCAAATTTCTTCATATTCGAGGCAAACTTCAAAGATAATTAGAAGTTCATTAGAGAAATATGTCACATGGTTAGTCCAGTGATTTAAATAGTTATTTGAAGTCATTCCACTTCTGACTTTATAAAGAGTGATTTTTTTGAGGTTAGGATTTTCATGCATTAGTATTTGACAGATCACGTGGGATTTCAGACATGGTGTCAAAGAGAAAGATGCTCAGTATGCTTTGACATTTCATCATGAATCGTCTTACAAACGAACAACGCTTGCAAATTATTGAATTTTATTATCAAAATGCGTGCGCTGTTAAGAAAGTTCATTGCGCGCTTCCATTTTATGGTCAGTTTAATCGACCCACTGAAGCGGCTATTCGGGCTATTGTGACTAAATTTCGCACCAAATTTACATTGTTGGACATTAAACCACCAACACGCTTACGTAGAGTGCGAACTAAAGAAAATATCGCAGCTGTATCGGCCAGTGTTAATGATGACCACCAATTTTCGATTCGTCGCCGTTCGCACCAATTGGGTCTCTGTTACTCAAAAACGTGGAAATGCCAAAATTGGACTAAGCGGATGGACCACCTAAGACGCAGCCGCGGTCAACATTTAAATGAAATTATCTTCAAAAAGTAAATGTCATGGACCAATCTAACGTTTCAAATAAAGAACCGATGAGATTTTGCAAATTTTATGCGTTTTTTTTTAAAAAAAAGTTATCAAGCTCTTAAAAAATCACCCTTTAGTACCAAATTTGGATTTCATGGTCCGCTCACTCATTTTGAGAGAACACTTTTTGCCGAATTAGATATGAAATCTTTTATATTTTATTTTTAATATGTCTGTCGGATTTCTGTTGGAAGTCGGTGGGATGGTTTCTGATGCATTTTTGGCTTTGGTGTATCTAACTTTGACTTAAAGTCTGAACAAACTCTGACATTTTAGGCAATCTGACCCACGTTTTTCCGATTTCTGACCTAGCCGAAAATGTTCAGATTTTTTCTGAATATAATCTGATTTTTCGCTCGTTTTCTCAATTAATTTGTCTTTTATTTAAACTATCAATCTGAGGCTTGGCGCCTGCCCGAAACGAAAATTTCTGTGTCGAAAATGATCAGACTTTTTCTGAATAAAATCTGATCAGAGTCAATCAATCCGTGTCAAAAAATTACTTTTATTCAAACAATTAATCTAGCAGTCACATCTACCAAAAACGAAAATTTCTAACTCGAAAATGTTCAGATTTTTTCTGAACAAAATCTAATCCGAGTTATTAGACTTTTATTCAAACATTTAATATGCGGCATCACAGCTACCCAAAGCTCTTTTATTCAAACAATTAATCTGTCATGTGATGCTATCTACCCAAAAACGAGAAGGTTTAGCCTTTTTCTGAATCTAATCTGATTTTTCGCTCGATTTCTCAATAAATTTGTCTTTTATTCAAACAATCAATCTGCAGCATCACATCTACCCAAAACGAAAAGTTGTGTCGAAAATGCTCAGACTTTTTCTGAATAAATTCTGATCCGAGTGCCAATCAATTGGACTTTTATTCAGACAATCAATTTGCGGTTTCACATCTACCAAAAACGAAAACTTATATGTCGAAAATGCTCCGACTTTTTCTGAATATAATCTGATTCGAGTCTCAATCAATTAGACATTTGTTCAAACAATTAATCTGCGGTCGATATAATGGCGAAATTTTCTGAATAAATTCTGATCCGATCTGATCATTTAGACTTTTAAATGCTCAGACTTTTTCTGAATAAAATCTGCGGTCGAAATAATGCCAAAAAAGAAAATTATCTTTCAAAAATGCTCAGACTTTTTCTGAATAAAATCTGATCTCTCCCAGAGTTGTATGGATGTTGGAAAATAATCTGAGACAGATTGTTTGTGGAATTGAGATGGAAGTTCTGATGCATTTTTCTCGGCTTGTTTCCTTTGAATAAAAAACAAAAACAATTCTTCCTCGTGTTTAAAAATATCCTTATCAACCTGTCCTTTATTATTGCCAACATGACTAACACGCCTTAATAAATGACCGTCATTTTTTGCTTTGCTGGCATTGGTAAACAATTCAAGGGTCTAAATAGCTTTGCTCAACATTTCCCCAGGAAGTTTAGCGGCACAGTACTGGAATGAGTTACGTGTCCTTTTTACACCTGTTGCGAATAATTTCTTCTTTTTTGTTTTCTTTTGTCGCATTGCACGGGAAGTTCGAATGGAAATTCTTATGGAATGAATTGTTGCCGAGAACTTTTTCTTTCTTCTTTGCTGTTTGTTTTGCGGTGGCAATTAAGGTGTCAATTGTTCTGCAAATATTCCATAAAATATTCTAATGTCCTTAGACTCTACGGCCTGCCTTCAGTGTTTGCTTGCTACCCGCTTCACTGTATTAATTGTTGGTAATTATTTCGTTATTTTAGGCTAGATATTGCAAAAACGGAAAAGGTTGAAATAATTATGGAATATCGAACAGGTGTCGGTCGGGTCGCCTATTCATATTTTATAATTTACGCAAAAATATAACAATTACGAAGACGGTGCGAGTACAATAAAATAATCGTTGTCATTTGAAACGAAATGGAAATTCACAATTTCCATATGAATAATGCCAGCAATTATCCTTCACTGAGTCATGGTGGTGGAAAACTTGTAATTATTATCTTTCCTTTTTCAAAGGACAACTTTTTTTGCAAATATTGAATGTCATTGCAGGCGCTGAAGGGCCGATTAGATATTCCATTTCTACGAAAGTGGTGTGAACATTTGCACGTCCTTTGGTAGTTTGTGACAATATTCGCAGTTCGCAACGGAAAAGTTTACATGTCATTCGCTTACATATCATATTAGAAAGAAACAAACACTATGATCACTGGAAATAGTTTTAGAAATTCACAATGACAGTCCAATGGATGGGATACAGTGAGAAAAATTAGGATAATCACAGTAAATATGACGAATAAGAAGGGGAATTTATCGCAAAATTATCGAGGAAGAACAAATCGGGAATTTGTTGGGATAAATTCCACGGCAAAAGTATCCAAACATTTCAATTTTTGAAATTATTGAATCATTGAATGCTTCCGTCCGAATTCCATACGATTATGTCGTTAAGAAATCTTGACGAAAGTTGTATGGCCGATTGTCTGGAATTCAGTGTGATTTATCTGAGGGAAATACCGAATTGTTTTTGCTAATCTGTTAAAATGTCAGATTTCTGTTAGATGTCGGAGGAAATTCGGATGGATTTTTTGCCTTATTGTAAAGAACTTGGACATATTTCTCCACTTTCCGACCTAGCCGAAAAAGTTCAGATTTTTTCTGAATAAAATCTGATACGAGTGCCAATGAATTTTTGAATAAAATTATTCAAGCAATTAACCTGCGGCCGAAATAATGGCGAAAAAAGAAAAATTTCTTTCGAAAAATATCAGACTTTTTCTGAATAAAATCTGATCCGAGTGTCCATCAATTAGACTTTTATTCAAACAACTAATCTGCGGCATCACATCTACCCAAAACGAAAATTTCTGTGTCGAAAATGCTCAGACTTTTTCTGAATAAAATCTGAGCCGAGTGTCAATGAATTTGTCTTTTGTTCAAACTATCTTTCGAATAGGCTCCGACTTTTTCTGAACAAAATCTGATCCAAGTCTCAATCAATTTGCCTTTTTTGCAAACGATTAGTCTGCGGCCGAAATAATAGCGAAAAGCCAAATTCTCTTTCGAAAATGTTCAGATTTTTCTGGATAAAATCGAATCATCCGATTCTCAATCAATTTGCCTTTTATTCAAACATCACATTTACCCAAAACGCAAAATTCTCTTTCGAAAATGTTAGGACTTTTTCTTAATAAAATCTAATGGTCAATTAGACTTTTATTCAAACAATTAATCAGCGGCATCGCATCTACCCAAAACGAAAATTTCTGTGTCGAAAATGCTCAGTTTTCTTCTGAATAAAATCTGATACGAGTGTCAATTAATTAGACTTTAATTAAAACAATTAATCTGCGGCATCACATCTACCCAAAACGAAAATTATCTTTCGAAAATGCTCAGATTTTTTCTGAATAAAATCTGATCCGAGTGTCAATCAATTAGACTTTTATTCAAACAATCAATCTGCGAAAACGCTCAGATTTTTTCTGAAATAATGGCGAAAAGAAAAATTCTCTTTCGAAAATGCTCCGACTTTTTCTGAATAAACTCGGAAGCGAGTCTCATTCAATTTGTCTTATATTCAGCCACTCAATCTGCGCTATCCAAAGAATTAACTAGAGAAAAATCATAAATATGTAATGACAAAATAAAACTCTACTTTCGAGAAAGTTAAGACAAAGTCGCATAACTTGCGTGGGGAAATTATGATTTTTTTCCTAAATTTGTGTTTAATCAATTAATGTGCTATACCTTTGTTTTTAAGATAATTTCAATTACTTTTACTCAGACAATCTTTTTCTGAATATTATCTGATTTTTCGCTCGGGGTCCCCATCAATTTACTTTTATTCAAACAATTAATCTGTGATCGAAATAACTCCGAAAAGGCAAATTCTCTTTCGAAAACGCTCAGACTTTTTCTGAATGAAATCTGATCCGAGTCTCATTCAATTTGGCTAATATTCAGCCACTCAATCTGAGTTATCCAAGGAAATAGCTAGAGAAAAATCACAGATATATAATGACAAAGTAACAGTTTACAACCGAGAATGTTAAGACAATGTCGTATAATTTTCGTGATTTTTTTTTTTTTTTTAATGGCCGATTTTAATGTACTACAGCTTGTTTTGAAGGCAATTTGAAAATATTGAAAAAGAAATATTCATAAAATTTTGAGCGATTTGAAGTGAAATGACAAATATTTTCATTTTCGCAGCAATTTTATTTTGGCGAAAACTGCACTGGGATTGTTAAAGACAAGGTATCGTTTTACTCCCAGTTAAACTTACTTTTTAAATAGACTTGCACGTTATACGGTTACCTTACTAAACTAAAGTGAAAAAGCATTCCCAAAGTTGGAAGATTCTGAAAAAAATTAAACAAAATGTAATTGATGGACAAGTACACAACGATTACTCAAGCTCTAAATGAACAGCAGATATATCATTCAAAAGGTCCAAGTTTGATCTTTTTAAATCCGTTGACAAACTCGGGTTGATAATCCTCTCAGTTATAGGCTAATAGGTGTGCTTTTTACTCGACAACACCTACAAGAGAAAATAGTATCACTAATACTCTCCAGAGTCTGACTATGTTAAATTTTAGTTGAAATTGTGATTTTCTACAGATTATTAAAAGAAATATAAATCAACGTTTAAAATTGCAATAGGCTTTTGCGCTGTATTTTATTTGTTTTTATAGAAAATTAAAAAAAAAACACACTTAAATGTAGAATACCACAAAATACAATCGAAATTAGTATTGCATGGCTTTCAGTGGCTTTTTGTTGAAAAAAAAACAAAATGCCATTAATAAAATTATGACAGAAATGGCCAAAAATCGAATAAAAAATAAATGAGTTTTTATCTGTTCATCGATCGCAGCATTTTGAGCGAATGGAATTTTTTCGATGACAAACAGACAACAATGCAAGTCAATGGAACTTTTTATCTTTGATGGTATTTTTTGTTTGTTTTGTTTTTGTTTTTGACAATATTGTCTTCCGTTAAGTTCTCAACATTTAAATGACGATAAACATTTTTAAAATATTTTAAATAATTTAAACATATGAAATTCCAACACGATTTGTTGGTTTTAGGATGTTTTGTAGTTAAAAAAAGATTTAATGGTTTATTCTCGGTGTACATATGTTTTGTTGTTATTGCTGTTGTTGTTGATATCGATCAAGCATAAACATTTCGAGCTGGGCATAGTTATTTCACGAGCCAATGGCCAGCCGCCGCTCCACACGCACACGCTCACAAAAACCCTACTCCCCCTGTTGACCCCTTTCCGCGGCCACCTTCCTTATCACGTCAGCTGCGAAACAAATGTATTCTTTCTATAGACTCAAGTCAAATTGTATAGAAAACGCATGAATAAAAAAAAAAACTTAAAAAACGTTTACATGCAAGTTCGTACAGTTGGTGGAAAAAGTAAGCGTCATATGAATATATATGCAACTCTAAAGGAAGCTCAACAATTTGATAAACGGAAAAGACTTTCGGGTGGATAAAAATGGTACCAATCAGTGTATACAAACCTAGAGGGAATTTTTCGAAATTTGTACCTTTAGGACAAAATCGGGACTAAAGGGGATAAAAATGGTACCGACCAAGCGAATGCAGCTGGAATAAAGAAATTCCATGTGCATGACGTCGCTCTGGCAACGTAGATATGCAAAATAAGATATTTTGCGATATTCGTACTTTTAAGGGATAACCGGGTGGCGGGGGGAATAGGGATAAAAATGGTACAAACCCGACAGATTCACGAATTTCCGCAAATACAGTCCCTCTGACTGAGAAATTCGTAAAATAGAAGAATTTTGTAAAATTTTTATCCAAAAGGGGATAAAAATGGTACCAATCAAACGGCTACCGCCAGAAACATGGAATTCGTACTTTTAGGATAAAAAAAGGATGAAGGGGATTAAAATGGTACCCACCAAATGGTTGAAGCTAGAATCATAAAAATGTCGGTACGTGCATTCGTCTGACTGTTTTGATGCTCAACACAAAGAAATTTGGCGAAATTTGTAAAAATTAGTACGAATTTGTAAAATGGGAAAAGAGGGATAGAAATGGTACCAACCAAACGGCTGCATCCAGATTCATGAAACTCGGTGTATACATTCCTCTGACTGCATAGACGCACAAAATAACAAGATTTTTCGAAATTTGATTTGAACTGGGATATTGTCCTGGCTCAAGGCCATTTTGCATCTATATTCAATAGAATGCAAATTTATTTACAAATGACATTCGAAATTTATACTTTAGGGATTAAAGGAGATTAAAATGGTACCAACCAAAAGTTGAAGCTAAAATGATAAATGTGGTTATGTAAATTCCTTTGATCGTGTAGATGCTCAACATTAAGATTTTTTTGGATTTTGTACTTTTAGGGAAAAAAGCGATGAAAGGGATAAAATTGGTACCAAACAAATAGTTGAAGACAGAATCATAACTATCGGTACGTAAATTTATTTTGACTGTGCAGATGCTCAATATAAATGAATTTGGTGAAATTTGTACTTTTAAGCAGTAAAATGGGAAAAGAGGGATAAAAATGGCACCAATCAAACAGTTGAAGCTAGAATCATTAATGAAAAGGCTACAGCCAGAAACATGAAATTCTGTATGCAAATTCCTTTGACAAAATAGATGCTCAACATTAGGATTTTTTCCGAAATTTGTACCTTTTAGCGGTAAAATGGGAAAAGAGGGATAAAAAAAGTACCCCAACCACACGGCTACAACCAGAATCTTGAAATTCGGTATAAGCCTGCATCTGACTGCGTAGATATAAAAATAAAAATATAAAATAAGAAATCTTTCGGCATTCACACCTTTAAGGGATAACCGGGGAAAAGAGGGATAAAAATGGTACCAACTAAAAGGCTGCAGGCTGGCTCATGAAATTGGTTGTATACATTCCTCTGTCTGCGTAGATGCTCAAAATAAAAGAATTTCGCGCTTTTATGGGGAAAAAGAGATGAAAGGGATAAAATGGGTACCAACCAAATTATTGCAGCTAGAATCATAAATGTGGGTATGAAAAAATTCCTTTGACTGTGTGGATTCACTTTTAAGGGGTAAAATGGTAAAAGAGGGATAAAATTGGTACCAACCAAACGGCTACAGACAGTGTCATGAAATTCGGTGTATGCATTCATCTGACTGCTTAGACGTGAAAAATAAGAGATCTTTCGATATTCGTACTTACTTAGGGCGAAATAGGGATAATAATGGTACCAATTTGTGCTGACATTCCTTTTGAACGTGGAAAGCATTTTCGCATTTTCTAAATGGGAAAAATTTCTCAGTCTAAAGGGGAAAAATATCTAAATGGGAAAATAGTCCAATGTGTCCAATGGATGCACATTTGTTGTGTGGATGAATTGTGATATTCTGAAAATCCTCCTTTCAAGAAATCTTCAAAAAATAAGTTAAAAACTTTAAAAGTCATAGTCATATTTGTAGATTTATTATCTCCACAATATTCTTTGATTTTTGTCGATTGCATTAATAGGCTTTTGCATATTTTTTGTAAAAATAAAATATAATATTTTTGTCCATGACGATGTCGAGAAATTGTGTATAAAAAATATTTTTACAAAAATTATTTTTTACAAAAATTATTTTTTACAAAAAATATTTTTTACAAAAATTATTTTTTTACAAAAATTATTTTTTACAAAAAAAAAATATTTCTCCAAAAATTAATAAATATTCTATTTTAATAAAAAATATTTTTTAAAACAAAAGGTTATTTTTCACAATATTATAATATGACGCTTAAAAATAAAATACATAAATTGTTTGACAACACATGTAGACGTTCTCAATAGAATTAATCTGTGGCCGAAATAATGCCCAAAAGGAAAATTATCTTTCGAAAATGCTCAGACTTTTTCTGAAAAAAAAAAATCTGAAACGAGTCTCAATAAATTAGTCAGTTTTTCTTTCAACGCAGATTGAGTCAAAAATTTTATGTATTTTATTTTTAAGCTTACAAACATATTTCAATATTGCGAAAAATAATCTTTTGCTGAAAAAAAAAAATAAAATAAAATATTTATTATTTTTTGGAGAATTTTTTTTATAAATTCTCTTCCGTAAATGCTCAGACTTTTTCTGAAAAAATCTGTTCCAAGTCTCAATAAATGTGACTGTTTCTTTTTTCAACGCAGATTGAGTGTCTGCTTTATCCAAGGGATATTCAAAAGAAAGATCAAAAAAATATAATGACAAAATAAAAGTCCACATCCGAGAATGTTAAGACAATTTCGCACAATTTTCGTGTGGAAATTATGATTTTTTCCTAAAGATCAATTAATGTTTTGTTTTGAAGGTAATTTCAATTACTTTTACTCTGACTGACTACTTACTCTGACAGACGGTCTGACCATATTTCTGTGGTTTCTGACCTAGCCGAAAATGTTCAGACGTTTTCTGTATCGAATATGATTTTTCACTCAGGGTATCAATCAATTTGAATTTGATTGAATCAAAAATAATCTCTTTCGAAAATGCTCAGACATTTTCTGAATAAAATCTGATGAACCTGGTCTCAATAAATAAGAAAAATATTTTAAAAAATATTTTTGCTAATTTTGGGTTCTGCTGAAGACTTCAGCACAAATAAATGGTCTTAAATAAATGACAACACAAACAAAAATAATTTTAAAAATGGTCTATTTAAAAAAAAAATATTTATAAAAAATAGATTTTAATTTTTTTAATTTAAAATGTTAAAATTTTTACAAAAAAATATTATTAGAAAAAAAATTTTCCAAAAATATTTCAAGAAATTATGAAATTTTTAATTTTAGTAGAAAAACGGGGCGAATTAGGGATAAAAATGGTACCAATATGTGTGGAATAGAAATCACTGAATCATATATTTTCTCTGAGGAAAAAACGACTCAGTCAACTGAGACTATATCATCATTTAATTTAAACTATTATTTTGTGGGAAAAGTTTTCTTTTCTCTATTTTTCTTTTATGCTTAAATTTAAGATTGTTTTATCTGTCCAGCCTATGCTGAACACTTCAGCTCGTAACTGTGGCATAGACACACACACTGCAAAACCCTATTCCACCGACAACTTGTAATTGAAACGAGGAAATAATGTTAATAATCATTTTATTATTTTCTCAGATTCGATTTTCCCTTGGCATATATATTTCTAGATTATTTTAATAGAAATTGCAGTAAATGCAGCAACAACAACAACACAGCAAACACTCCTACAACGACGTCGTCATTGTCTAACATGAAAAACGATTTGTTTTTGACTGCAAAAGTTCGCACGTACCACACACCATGATGATGAACGATGAATTGAATTGAGCAAAAAAGTTAGAAAAAAATTCTAGGAAAGTTTGACAGACGTTCCAAGCCATTCAGTTGTAACGAGTTATTCAAGCAAAACGGTTGCGAAGAAAAACGAAATCCTAGAAATTAATAAGAAAACCCAAAATCCAAATTGGCTTGAACTCACCCACCCCAAAAACGGCTCTAACTCTAAATCTGCGTTATTTCTGTGCTTTTCTAAAACTCCGCAAACATTTGAAATTTCCCGCCACCACAACCGCCATGCAGGTCCACCGCACAAAACTTCTCATAGTATCGGCCAGCGTGTTTGTCTTTGCCATCATGAATGGCTGGCTAATATTTCCGAAAATTCTGAAATTTATACTCAAGAAACAGGTGAATTTGAAACCGGGCTCCGATATACGCGAACTGTGGGAGAACACCCCGTTTCCGTTGCATTTCTACATCTACATTTTCAACATCACCAATCCCAATGAGTTTCTGAAGGGTGGCAAACCGACGGTCAACGAAGTTGGCCCATTTGTTTTCGAGTAGGTTTTTTATTTTTTTTTTGAAGGAGAATTTCTAAAATCCAAAAATAAATCGCAAATTTCTTTAAAGTGAATGGAAATCGAAATATGATTTAGTCGATGACGATGTCGAGGACACCGTCTCCTATAATATGCGTAACGTCTTCATCTTCAATGCGGAGGCCTCGAAACCGCTGACAGGCGAAGAGGTCCTTACGATAATGCATCCATTGATCGTGGTGAGTTCAATGATACAGACAAGTATGCACAGATTGAAAAACAATTCTCGGCACAAAAATTGTTTTTCCGCCTGAGAGACGAAGGCGGAATCTTTATAGATTGTTGATCTTTATAGATTTATTTTTCATATAGAAAAAAATGTCTATGACTTGTATGAGGAAACAATTTTACTTAGTGTATATATTTAGAAAAATTGTCCCTAACATTTTTAAAAAAAGGTATCGGCCATTCACTGACTTAAATTTTTCTATATCGAAAAATTGTCTCAGAGAGTATGTTTAAAAAATATTTTACAAACACTTCTATTTTTCAAAAAAAAAATATTTCTCAAAAAATTGGTAAATATTTTAATTTAGTAAACAAATATATCTTTTAGGCAAAAGATTATTTTTGGCAATATTGAAAATATTTTTGTAGAGCTTAAGACAATTTCGCATAATTTTCGTGTGGAAATTATGATTTTTTCCTAAAGATCAATTAATTTTTTGGTTTGAAGATAATTTCAATTACATTTACTCTGACTTACAGACAGTCTGACCATATTTCTGCGGTTTCTGACCTAGCCGAAAATGTTCAGACGTTTTCGGTATCGAATATGATTTTTTCACTTAGGGTATCAATCAATTTGTCTTTTATTGGATCAAAAATAATCTCTTTCGAAAATGCTCAGACTTTCTCTGAATAAAATCTGATGATATAAGAAAAATATTTTCGAAAAAAAAATATTTTTAAAAATGTTCTATTTTAAAAAAACTTTTGCTTTTAGTTTTTTTAATTAGAATGGGAAAATTTTTACAAAAAAAAATATTTTAAACATATTTTTGTATAGAACTGGCTTATAGTCGTGGCCTGTTTATTTTTTACAACAAAAAAAAAATATTTTTTATAATGATAGGCTTTGTTTTTAAACAAAATATTATTTTTCGCAATATTGAAAATATTTTTGTAGAGCTTAAAAATAAAATATAAAATTTTTGATAAAATGGAATCATGATCTCAGTAGAACAGAAAGAATAATGTATAAAAAAATATTTGAACTAAATCTTAAAAATCAAAGATAACATTTTCCAAAAAAAAATATTAAAAAAATTAGACAGTTGATTGTGTGAACAAATATTTCTCTCAAAATTAATAAATATTTTATTTTAATAATGAAATATTTTTTAACAAGAGATTATTTTTAGCAAAATAAAATATAAAATTTTTGATAAAAACTATTTGGCAAACTACTGATGTAGGCTAATTTTTTGGAATCATGATCTTGAGAGAATAGAATGTGTAAAAAAATATTTTAAAAAATTTTCCTTTTTTACAAAAATATTTATAAAAATGTCTAGTTTTTTAATATGAACTGGATGTTAAAAAAAATCTTTTTTTACAAAAATATATAAAAATGTCTATTTTTGATTTGAACATAGCACGACCTGATTTATTACAAAACAATATTTTCGAAAAAATATTTTTCTAAAAATAAATAAATATATTTAATAAAATTTTTTCACAAAAAAAATGTTTTTTTTTTTTGTAAATCTCAAAAATTAAAAATAAAATTGTTGTATAAGGAAAATTGCCCACCAATAGTACAAACTATAAAGACTATATTTTTTTTCAATTATTTATTTTTACTGGCGATCACTTTTTGTCCCTGTAAATTTATCACATGTCAAATCTTTTTCTCAAGCAAAAAAATCTTTTTCACAGGAACAAAAATGCTTTTGATTTTTGTTTTTAATCTTAAAAATCAAAGATAACATTTTTGTATAAACAAATTAAAAAATACAAAAATTTATTTAAAACACTATTTATTTATTCGCATTATTATTTACTTTACAATAAAGTTCTCAATCATGGTACAGTTCTTCACCACAGGTAGGGTAGTTCTTATGTCTCACGTGGAAGAAATAAAAGGGAGAAATTTTGAAAATATAAAATGACGTTAATATGTGACAGGAGCTTTAAATATCGGGCTGCTACTTTCTCTAGTGGCACACCCTACCATACTGCCACATGATTTCTCTTTTGTCAGCCCAATAAGTTATTACTATTATTTGCAAAATTTAGCATAATTCGGTTACCAATTTGGACATATGTGTGTTTTCTTTGGATATTTGAGTAGTTATTCTTAAAAGAATGAAATGTACTTAAAGATATATAAAATACTAAATTCTACCCAACAAAACTTCAATGCCAAAAACTATGTCGAAATAGTACATAATTGTACTCAGAATCAACCATACATGTATTACAAAAAAAGTTTTCAAATATATATATGCATAAATTAAAATAAAAAAATAAATGTTCTTTTCACAAAAATGTTTCCAAAAGTCAAATATTTTTTATTAAACAAATATTTGAGAAAAAAAAAAATAAAAGTTTTTGAAAAATAATTTTGCATTTAAAGAATTTAAATAAAAAAGAAATATTTCTGAGTATATTTTAATAAATAACATAAACTTTTTAAATTAATAGTATATTTTTTCAAACCAATTTTTTTTAATGCCAAAAATGATGTCGAAATTCTCCCATTATCTCAGAATCAACCATACATATATTACAAAACATCTTTTGAAAATTATATGGATGTACAGAAAGAAAAAAGTAAAATATATTTTAGTTAAAAAATATTAAATTAAAAAAATATTTTTCATAAAAAAATATATATTATTTGACAAAAATAGCCCAAAAAATAAATATAATTTTTAAAAATATTTTTTAATCAAAAAAAAATTATTTTGTCAAAAAAAATATAAAAAAATTAATTTAAAAAATATTTTTCTAAATAAAAAAGATATAATAATTATTTTTAAAAAAAAATTTGTCAAACCCAAAAAATATTTTTTCAATATTAAAAGTTATTGTCGAAATTGTCCCATTATTTCAGAATCAACCATAAATACAAACTTTGTCAGCTGAAACTGCAAACTTTGTTAGCTGATACAGCAAACTTTGTTAGATGAAAACTTTTTTTATTAAAAAAAATATTTGTCAAACCCAAAAAATAAAAAATAAAAATATTTTTTTCAGTATAAAAAAATATAATAATTATTTTTTTAATAAAAAATATTTGTCAAACCCAAAATATATTTTTTCAATATTAAAAATTATTGTTGAAATTGTTCCATTATTTCAGAATCAACCATAAATACAAATTTTGTTAGATGATGTTGAAGCAACAAACTTTGTTTCCTGAAACAACAAACTTTGTTTTTTATTAAAAAAAATATTTTGTCAAAAAAATATAAAAAAATTAATTTAAAAAAATATTTTTCTAAATAAAAAAATATAATAATTATTTTTTAATAAAAAATATTTGTCAAACCCAAAAAATATTTTTTCAATATTAAAAGTTATTGTCGAAATTGTCCCATTATTTCA
The DNA here is from genome assembly GCA_947397865.1 of Polietes domitor. Lineage (NCBI taxonomy): Eukaryota > Metazoa > Arthropoda > Insecta > Diptera > Muscidae > Polietes > Polietes domitor. The sequence continues at coordinate 59,245,362 of OX377618.1, forward strand.
GAATCAACCATAAATATCTTTGAAATATCTATATAAATGTCCTTTCTTTCAAATTTTTTTTAAACTTATTTTTTATTAAAATAAATAAAAAACTAATTTTCCATTCAAAGATATAATTTTTAATAAAAAACTAATATCTATTTTTGAAAAATAAACTTTTTAAATAAAAAATATTTTTTCAAACTAAAAATATTTAAAAGATTTTCAAAATAAATATTTTTCTTTAAAAATATTTAATACGATTTAATCATTTAATGGCTACACTATTATATTGTGATGCTATGGAGAATTCTATGTATATACATATATTTAAAATGCAAAATAAATAATTTTCACAAGTAATAAATATTTTTCTTTAAAAAATATTTTTTTTTTTGAAAAAATATTTAATATGATTTAATAATGTTATAGCTACACTGTGATGCGAGAATTCTATTTCAGATTTATAATCAATATCAACCGTCCTATAAGAATTGTCCAAGTGTCCCCAGCAATAAAATCCTATCTTATTTCATTCTATTATGCTAAGAGAAATAAGATCTGATTTATTTCTCATATTCAATCTTTAGAAAAATCACCATACTAGAAGAATCTAGTATATAAAAATCGTTAAATTGGTTAGATAATTTTTGGCAACCACAAAGGAGTTATTATCATGAATAAATCATTACGAAAAACTAACAAACTATTTTTATTGAAAATAATTTCAATGAAAACTAATTTGTCCCCTTTGAATTGACAAGAACACAAAATGATTATGGTCAATTACTTCATTAGCCTTTGTCAAATAGCAGTGAGAGTTGAGCAATATGTTGTAATTTTTTTTGGCATACCTTGAAGGCATCACAGTTGTAAAGCACAAACACCATTGCCTACATTAAGGCTGAAGAGCTAAAATTGAAGCACACTAAAGGCGCACATTAATATGCAACAAATGGAGTAATTTTATTGTAAAATAAATACGAGTTATTGGAAATATTGCTGTGGAAAATATTGTGCAATTTGTGATCGAAAATAGCAGTGAGAGTTGAACAATATACCTTAAAGGTTGCACAGTTGAAAGATACCATTGCCTACTTTAAGGCTGAATAGCTAAAATTTAGCCACACAAAAATATGCACTAAATGGAGAAATTTGGTTGTAAAATGCAATAATAAACTTAGAATTATTGCTATGGAAAATATTGTGCGACTGTGCATCTTCTCTATTTATTATCTGTCCATCTCACACTCTAACCCACTGTCGCTCTTTCCAGCCCATATCCGTGGTGGTGTTACGTGAACGGGCCGCCATGTTGGAGTTGGTTTCGAAGGCCATCGACATTGTGTTTCATGGCCAAAAGGGCACCTTGACAGCCTCCTTTATGGACATATTCTTCCGTGGCATCAGCGTGGACTGTTCTTCGGAGGAGTTCGCCTCGAAGGCCCTATGCACGGCCTTCTATACGGGCGAGGTCAAGCAGGCGGCTCAGGTGAATGATACCCATTTCTTGTTTTCGTTTATGGGCAAGGTAAGGCCCCCGCCGCCCCACACTCTAGTGAACTATTTCCATTTCCAAGTCGTCGTTTACACTTGCAGGCCAACAACACGGATGCGGGACGTTTTACGGCCTGTCGCGGCGTAAAAAATGTCCACAAAATGGGCCAGATTCTGAAGTTTGCCGACGAACCTGAAATGGATATATGGCCGGGCGATGCCTGCAATCAATTTCGGGGAACCGACTCCACAGTATTTCCACCCTTTTTGCACAAGGATGAGGGCATCTGGGCATTTACGCCGGATCTGTGTCGTTCGCTGGGTGCCCATTATGTGCGCAAGACCTCGTATCATGGCCTGCCGGCCAGTTATTTCACCCTGGACTTGGGCGATATTAGGGTAAGCAAATCCACTAATTCGCAAACCACTAAACTCATTTTTCTTTGGAAGCATAGGCTGACCCGGAATTGCACTGTTTCTGTGATGACCCCGAGGATCTGGACACTTGCCCCCTGAGGGGCACCATGAGTTTGCATCCCTGTGTGGGCGCCCCCGTCATAGCCTCCATGCCGCATTTCTACAATGCCGATCCGAGCTTGGTGCAGGGCGTCAACGGCCTAAATCCCAATGAGCATGACCATGCGGTCTATATAGATTTTGAATTGGTGGGACACTTCTCGATATTAAAATTCCATTTAATTTGATTTCGTTTTTGTTTTCCAGATGTCCGGCACTCCCATGCGCGCGGCCAAACGTTTACAGTTCAGCATGGAGATTGAACCGGTGGCACAAATTGAACCCGTTGCACAAATACCCAAAGTTGTGATGCCCATGTTCTGGGTGGAAGAGGGAGCGGCCCTGAATAAAACCTATACGAATATGCTGAAATATACTTTATTTTTGTAGGTATTCCTATTTGTCAATTCAGATTTTAATACATTTCATATTTTTAGGGGCCTTCGTTTCAATGCCGGCCTACGTTGGACCTTAATTACCGTCTCCATGCTGGGCCTGATGGCCAGTGGCTATTTGTACATGAAGCAATCGGATAGTTTGGATATAACCATACCACCGAAACTGATCGACAACAAGGTGATGGCTGTGAAGAGTAACTTGCCGCCACCGCACAACATCGATTCGAACGAGTCCTCGGCCAAGCAGCGCCCCACACCGCCTCCCATAACTGAAGTGGATTTATCCAATCAAAAGGTGGAGAAATATTGAATGATTGTTGTTCAAATGGGGGTCAGATATTAATCTTAAAATTTAGAAACAAATTACTGTAGTTCCCTAAGAAGCACCCGAATTTGATGGCGTTCAATAAAGTGTTGAATAATATCCATCCCTAGAATTATGTATAGAATGGTCACCCTGTTGCAACAAATCGTGGCCTACTTTTTGGCAAACTAATAATATTGCATATGTTAAGGCTCGAAAACCACAATATCTCACAGAATTTATTAGAATAATGAAAAAATTGTTGAACATAAAAAAACAACACAATAAACTATAATAAATTACCGTTTTACCCCTCATCATTCAGTGGAACAGGGTATTATACGTTTTTTTTTTGCATGCCATGTATTTGCAAAACCATGATAGAATGGAGCTAGACGCAACTCTCAGGCTGAGAATCACCTGAATTGAGTTGATTTAAGTATGCACAGTGGCTAGAAATCGATTTTTACTGCCATTAATTTTGTAACTTTTGAACGGAAAGCTACATCTTGATGAAATTGCTTAGAGCAGAGGTCTTTTGATTTGGAAAAAAATATTTTTCTTTGGCTAAACGAATTGGTCTGCGAAAACTGGGTGACACGGGTATTTTATTTTCAATCCATGTTTCGGAATTTAATGGATTTTTTCATGTGTGCAATATCAAAATTCTCATTCCGCATATATAAATATTAATTAGGAATTTTAACAGAATTTAACGAATTGTTCTATAAAAACTTGGTGGGCGGAAAATAAATTTAAATAAAAAAATATGTTTTTCAAAAAGGTCTGATCATTCAATCGCCTGAAACTCCTGAAATACTTTAAAGACATTCAATTGGAATGGTATAGTCGCGTTATATTTTTTAAAGTTTTTAAAAAATTGATTTTGTGTTGTTGACCTTTTGTTTTATTAATTCTCTTTTGTATTTGTAAAGCTTGAGGCCATAGGAAAAACTGGTGTTGTTAGTTTTATTTTATTTTTCCCAATATTTCGGTTGCCTTCGTCAACCATCACCAAAAATTATTTTATATTTATATTTTGATTTTTGAAATGATCAAATTAAATATTATTTTTTATATTTATATTTAGTTAGTTTATAGTTATATTTTTTAAAGTTTTTACAAATTTATTTCTTTTAATTTGATTTTCGAAATGATTACATTAATTTTTTTAACTTTAAAGTAGTGGTCTTAGACTTTAAAGTAGTGATCTTTCGTAGCGTTGTTTTAGCAAACAAGGTTTGCTGTTTCAACAAACAAAGTTTGCTGTTTCAGTTAACAAAGTTTTCTGTTTCAGCTAACAAAGTTTGCTGTTTCAGCTAACAAAGTTTGCTGTTTCAGAAAACAAAATTTTCCTGTTTCAGCTAACAAAGTTTGCTGTTTCAGAAAACAAAGTTTGTTGGTTCAGCTAACAAAATTTGCTGTTTCAGCTAACAAAGTTTGCTGTTTCAGCTAACGAAGTTTGCTGTTTCAGCTAACAATGTTTGCTGTTTCAGAAAACAAAGTTTGTTGGTTCAGCTAACAACGTTTGCTATTTCAGCTAACAAAATTTGCAGTTTCACAAAACAAAGTTTGTTGTTTCAGCTAACAAAGTATGTTGTTTTAGCTAAAAAAGTTTGCTGTTTCAGTTAACAAAGTTATTATTTCACCAAACAACATCTGATTAAAGTAGAAGGCTTAAGATTTCATTTGAACAACGATTTGGAAACGATTTAGAAATTTGTTTTTAAATTTGCATAGCCATTACAGTCGGTTCCTCTCTTCCGTTTTATATCTTCTTTGGAGCTATCAATTATGTTATTTCAGTTGCAAAGCGTTCTTGTTTTAAAGTATAACAAAATGCGACATTTGTGGAGTTAAAATGACTCACTTCAAAGCAAAGCAACCACAAAAGGAGTATTTCAAGGCAACCACTTTTGCCCAAATTCCGCTCCAATACATTTTAAATAATTCAGCAATTAAAAAAAATATTTTGCATGTTTGTTTTGTGTCTTCTACCTGGCTGCATGACGTCAATATTCTTCAATTCGATTTGTAATTTATTTGCACTTTTAATAAGAAAAATATTTCAATTTCCCAGATATTTGTGTGGAAAACGTGATTGTCCCATAAATTCCTGAGGTATTTTGAGCAACGAACTTGGGGCAGAAAGAGAGCGCAAATAGTTAATTCTTGGCCTTTGAAACCATTAATAGTTTTATGACTTTAGAGATAAGTTGAGATTGCCAACGTGAAACGTGATATTTGTCCCTTGGCAAAGAAGCGGCAATTTATTTTCAAAAGACTAATTTTTTAATGACAACCCTCACACACATTGTAGTCAGCCATAAGATAAGTTGAATTTTTATGACACCACAAAACCTTTTTTTTTCTAATTTATTTACACAACAAATTGCATTACAACTATTTGAATGAAAATAATGAATAAGAATCTTATGACAAGAAGAGAGATAAGGCAAACAAAAAAAAATTGAATTGAATAACTGAACTGAACTCAATTGAATTCAAATGATTTTACAAACAAAACAGATAAAACATAATCACGAGTGATTGATTGATTAAAATACTGAATCAGCGGAAAAAACAACCAAATCAACAAAACTCAAAAAATATATTTATACATATATAATGTATATATAACAAAATAATAATAATAATAGTTCAGTATTTATTGTGATCCAATCACAATGTGAGTGGTTTTCGATTTCTTCCACTTGAATTCATTGAATTTGAGGTGATGAGGAGGGGGGATAGAAGAGGGAAGAGAACATAACACTTGCTAAATTCAAACTGATTAGATTATGTAGGGACATTGTTTTCGTTTTGACAGAATTATACATAAACTCAACTTAAATCACATTTCCACAGACGATGGCTTCGAAAAAATCAATAAAGCACTTTTAGAATCTGGCTCTGATATATATATATATATATATCAGTGGAAGTAAAAATTCAAAATCGGTACATTGCTTATAGTGTTTAGATTTTGAATGATAATCTGCTTTTTACTGTTTCCTCTTGAAGAGAAGCCATATGATTATTATAGTAGATAGAAAAATATAAAAATAAATAATTTCTTATTTAAATGTCCCAATTGCTAGTGATATTTTATTTATATATATTACATCTACAGCTATCTTTTGTTCGGTGACTTATTGTGAAATTTGACGTAGAATATTTATTCCATTCACAACACCAGCCTAAAATTCGATTTTGTGGGACAATTTACAACCAATTCGGAAAAAGAAAGAAAAATTTAATAAATAAATTCTAAGTAATACCCAAACTGTAACTGATATTTTATTTATATATATTATATCTACAGCTATCTTTTGTTCGGTGACTTATAGTGAAATTTGACGTAGAATATTATTTCCATTCACAACACCCGCCTAAAATTCGATTTTGTGGGACAATTTACAACCAATTCGGAAAAAGAAAGAAAAATTTAATAAATAAATTGTAATTAATACCCAAACTGTAACTGATATTTTATTTATATATATTATATCTACAGCTATCTTTTGTTCGGTGACTTATAGTGAAATTTGACGTAGAATATTTTTTCCATTTACACCATCCCTCTAAAATACAGTTTTGTGGGACAATTTACAACCAATTCGGAAAAAGTACGAAATTAACCCTAAAATGAATTTTAAGTTTTGACTTATTTCTGACATTTAGCTTCAGCTTAGAGTTTTGGTGTGTTCAGGGACTCATAGTGCAATTTTATGGCAAATATTTTTGTAGAACATTTTTACCCCTTAGACCCCTGTTTTAGGGGGGTTTTTCGTCCTTTTTCACAAAAGGTACCAAAAAGACCCCTACATAGAGGAGCTAGAGGGTTAAAATGTTCCACAAAAATGTTCCTCGTAGTGTTCTACATAATATTGCTGACCACATCCTATACTTAAAATGCAAAGAAAACAAGGTTTCCTTTGCCGTTTCATTATTAGAATTTACAAAAGGGGGAAATTTCGACCCAAAATTAATTTTAAGTTTCGATTTAATTCCGGAATATAAGTCCAGTGTTGACTATTTCTGTCTTCAGAGACTTATAGTAGATTTTTATGGCAAATATTTTTGTAGAACTTTTTCACCCTTTAAACCGCTGTTTTAGGTGCGTTATGTACCCTTTTGCACAAAAGTATGAAATTAACCCTAAAATTAAACTTTTGCACAAAAGGGACCAAAAAGACCCAAATATTGAGCAGCTAGAGGGTTAAAATATTCCACAAAAATGTTCCTCGTAGTGTCTTAAGTAATATTGTTGAATACATACTATACTTAAAATGTAAGGATCACATGGTTTCCTAGGCCGATCCATAATAAGAATGTGCAAAAGTGGGAAATATTAACCCTAAAATGAATTTTAAGATTTGAATTATTTCTGGCATTTAAGTTCACTTTTGAATTTTGGTGTATCCAGAGACTCGTAGTTGAATTTTATGTTAAATAATTTTGTAGAACATTTTGACCCGTTGGACTGATGTTTTAGGTGTTTTTCGCCCTTTCCACAAAAGGTACTAAAAAGACCCCTACATATGTAACTCATAGTGTTCTACATAATATTGCCGACCACATCCTATACTTAAAATGCAAGGATTACAAGTTTTCCTATGCCGCCAATGCATCATAAAAATGTGGAAAATTGCGGAATATTGACCCTAAAATGAATTTTAAATTTTGACTTATTTCTGGCATTTATGATGAGATTAGATTTTTGGTGTCTTCAGAGACTTGAAGTAGAATTTTATGGCAAATATTTTTGTAGAACATTTTCACCCTTTAAACCGCTGTTTTAGGTGCGTTTTGTACCTTTTTGCACAAAAGTACGAAATTAAACCTAAAATTAAACTTTTGCACAAAAGGGACCAAAAAGACCCCTATATAGAGCAGCTAGAGGGTTAAAATGTTCCACAAAAATGTTCCTCGTAGTGTTCTACATAATATTGCTGAACACATCCTATACTAGAAAACTGAGGATCACAAGGTTTCCTATGTCGATTCATCAAAAGAATGAATTTTAAGATTTGAATTATTTCTGGCATTTGTGATGAGTTTTGAGTTTTGGCGTATTCAGAGACTTACACGATTGCCTTGAAGCGTTATTGTTAAAATCCTCTGAATTATAGAGCTTTCTGGATGCTTTACCCCACATAGCTCCCCCCGCAAAATCTCTGTTTGTGATCGAAATTCATTTGTTCGCTGATTCAATTCAATTAATTTGTTGTGTTTACATGACGAAATATCTGTTGCTATGGCCAGCCATATTCGACGACGACGACAAGACCGGCATATATTGCCGCTTAAATAATAAAAGCGCGTCTTCCCAATTTGTTTGAGGACAAAACAAAACCAAGAAATTTATGCCTAAATGAAGTCATGTGCGCGTTGCGCTGCCAGTCACTCAATTGAGAACCAATTATGAACAAGAAGAAGACGAGATAGTGACGATTGATTGTGACAACAATAGGGGCCTCTGGGAAGGGTGGGCGGACCGATCGATATCCAGCAATGATAGAGATATATCAGCTTATAAATGAAATGCAAATTAAGCTCGGATGCTTTAAGAATATCAACGTTTTTTTTTTCATTTCTCTGCCACATTTGATTGACGTGTAAACGACGTCAACTAAACCACACCACATAACCAGCCAGTGTGCACCGACCGCATCGTGTCTCCCCATATATAGTTTAGTTTTTTTTCTGTTGTTTTTTCTTCTTCTATTATAACAACGTTTTTCTAATTAAAAAAATACCAAGTAAATTGTTGTGATCTATTCTGGGAATGACATCGTATGTTTGCGAGCCGAGAGACATTTCGCAAAAAATGGCAGACAGACATTATTTAATAAAAATTTAAATCTTTATATGATTATTTTTATAATTCGTTTAGAGATAATGACGAATAAATATATTAAACTATTACACAGAAATGTTCTTAAATCTCAAATAGTATTACTGTTTGTAATTTGTTTGTTTGTGGCAAACGTTGTGGGAATGTTGTAAAAGGTGGAACAGTGGAAGGGAAGCCTTAAACTTTTGGGGAAAGTTAAAATTGCTTTCGAAATTTACTTCCCAATAAAAGCTACAATAATGACTACTTTCACGCAGAAATAGTGTCCGAAAAAAATAAAGATTTTTTTCGATAGATTTTTTCCATTTTTAAGGGCACAAAAAATTAAAAAAAAATAAAAAAAAATAGATTTTTTAATGGATAAAAAAATTAAACAAAAATCGATAGATAGATTTTTTCCATTTTTTAATTTATTTACTGGTACAAAAGTTAAAAAAATAATAATAACATAATTTCTTTCGAAATTTACTTCCCAATAAAAGCTACAATCATGACCATTTTCACATAGAAACAGTGGTTTAGAAACAGTCTCCCAAATATTAAACAAAAGTAGATTTTTCCAATTTTTAATGTAGATTTTTCAAATTTTTAATTTTTGTTCGATTTTTTTTGGTAAAAAATAGAATTTTTCGATTTTTTAATGACACAAACATATTAAAAAAATAAAAATAAAATAATTGGTTTCGAAATTTACTTCCCAATAAAAGCTACAATTATGAATATTTTCAAATAGAAATAGTGATTTAGAAACAGTCTCCCAAAAATGAGTTGTGCTTCTCGTTCGTTTGTGAGAATCATCTCCTTATAGAGGCCGGGTTTGAAGTTGAAAAGTCGCTGCAAAGCCACTTGAAAAGACTTTTGACATGGTCGAAATCATGATCGTGGTATGCCATTTGTAAATAAATTTGCATTCTATTAAATATAGATGCAGAATGGTCTTGAGCCAGGACAATATCCCAGTTCAAATCAAAAAAAGATTTTAGGGAATTATGGGATTTAAAAATATCAGTTTATTTAGTTCTCTTCGATGAAAGCAAGTCTGCCCTAAAAATCAAGCAACGCGTGAAAAGTCACACTTTTGGAGTTTTTTGTTTTCTTTTTGGGAATTGAGGGATTGTGTCCAAAACTTTTAGTTTATTAAGTTTTCTTCGATGAACCTAAAAATACATCATTTTTGATGCAAACTACCATTTTTTGTTTTTTTTTTTTTGGGATTTTTGTAATCCTTTTGGGTATTGTTTGTTTTCATAAATAACCGTTTTTTTTTGTTATCATCGCTGAAGGCCTGAATATGGCCTTAAAAAATATATCTTATTTCACAGCTGAATGCCCAAATCTTCCGCTCAAAAATACATTATTTTTATTGAAAAATCACATTTCTCGGGAATTGTTCTTTTCTTTTTGGAATATGTTTCCAGATTTAACAAGAGAGAGACACGTTGTGAATCCATTTGTTTGTCAACAATTCTCGTGGGTCACTTCTGAGCCACACATGCCACAAAGTTTTCAATTGTTTGCAACTCTACGGGGAGATAATCTCTCAGTTTGTCTCGACGAGGCCGATTTTTTTGTCTTTGAAGTCATTGAGCACCCCCTTCTGGTACTTACCCATCATATCTCAGTTGCTACTACCCTAATGTACCACTCTAATATCAGAAAATTAAAGCTCGCATAAAATCATGAATCATGCTTGAGCTCAATGACTTCAAAGACAAAAAAAATCGGCCTCGTCGAGACAAAAACATCGATGTATCACACTTTAAAATCCGTTTATAAATGCAGAAGTTATATAGAAAAATGTAAAAGCGCGACCCCTACGTTCGGCATAAAAAAATAAAAAAAAAATTTTTGAAACTACCTTTCAATAATACTTCATATTCGAAGGTGTACGGCGAACTTTTTTTTTTTTATTGTAACCTGGTACGCTCTAGTGCACACTTGAGGGCTTGTCTGTAATGCGACTTTTGCGTAACGAAATCTCTACCCCGGACACTTTCATAATATCACTTAAGTAATTTGTAAACAGATATCGTCGTAATCTTCCTGCCATAGTGTGATTAGCAAACAACAATTCAATTTCAATTCTGAAATAAAAGGTAGGTGCAGAGAAATCCTACGTTTTTTTTTCTTTAATCACATTATTGCTGTCATATTGAATTACACATCGCCTATAATGCAAAACGAGAATTTCTTCGAATGGAATGAAATTGAGGGGGATAATTAAAAAAAAAATAAAAATCCACAATTCAATTCTAAGGAAAGAAGAGTTGAAATTTCAATTTCATAAGAAATTTGTTCGGCTCTCGGAGGGGTTGGCAAATTAAGTTGTCAATTTACGAACAAAAAAAAAACAATTATTTTTTGTTCTTCGAACACCACATCCTCCTCTGCAGGTGTTTTTAGATCAAAAGCAAAGAAAAGTGAAAATTCAATTCAAACAATACCGAAAACAAATGTAAATTGCAATGAATTTTTGATTTATTGCCAACAAAAAGAAAAACAAAAACAACGAGAAACACGAAAGACCACCACCAAGAGAGCAAAAACAAAAAGTGACAACATTTTGTAAATTTATTACTTTTTTGTTTGTTCGCCTTTGGTCATTTTAATTGGCCACAGTGGGGGTGGATGGCATAGGATCATCGCCAGGTGTTGCGCTTTCACTCTTCACTTGTCTTCTGAGAATTATATCACAATCATATTGTTTGTTTCGATTGAATTTTTGCCGACATTTGTTCATTTTTTCTTAGACAAAACTGTTTGTTCGACCACAACCATTCACCACCCCCACCAACCTTATATAAATTTCTGGCAGTGTTTGTGTTTCAACACAGTCAATTAAATTGTGTTATATTCCATAGATGTCTGTTTTATGAGGCATCAACCAGAAATGAGATCATTAAATATTATTTACTGACAAATACAAAATAAAAATAATAAAGTGCTGCGAGTTTAAAGGAAAAATAGAAAAAAGAAAAAAAAAGAAAAATTTATTTCGGAAAAATTAGCAATAAAAAATTAATTTTGAATCTGAATTATTTTAACTTTTCCGAAAATAGAAAGTGGAACATTTCAGACATTTAATTTTAATAAACAAATATTGTGGATTTTTTCTGAATTAGGCCCTATCTTAAGCTAGAGGCCTCTGTCTGTAATTTTTAACAGCGTAAAGAAGACGGGAATTGGGCAAAAATACTCAATGAAAATCCAAATTAAAAATGAAATATAAAATATAAAAAATAAAAAATAAAAAATAAAAAATAAAAAATAAAAAATAAAAAATAAAAAATAAAAAATAAAAAATAAAAAATAAAAAATAAAAAATAAAAAATAAAAAATAAAAAATAAAAAATAAAAAATAAAAAATAAAAAATAAAAAATAAAAAATAAAAAATAAAAAATAAAAAATAAAAAATAAAAAATAAAAAATAAAAAATAAAAAATAAAAAATAAAAAATAAAAAATAAAAAATAAAAAATAAAAAAAAAACAAAAAATAGAAAATACCGAAAATAGAAAGTGGAAAAAATCGTCAATCTACTTCGTCATTTAATATGTGAAGCCCGTAATCTGACGAATAAACTGATGGAATTTGAAAGAATATCGAGGGGAAGATATGACCTTTTATGCGAAAGAATAGTTATTAATTCTCGGCTTAATGGCTTTGTAAATCGACAAAATTGTAGCAAGTGGGGGGTCAGAAGTGACCCACGAGAATTATTGGCAAACAAATGCATTCGCAATGTCTCCCCACCTTTCTCTCTCTTGTTATTTAGAGAATAGAATTTATGTTTAACTTTTAACGCGTTTTCAAGAAACTCGGATTGGAATTAGAATTAATAACCCGGTTTTCTCGTAAATATGCTATGATAGACACATTTTGAAGACAGATTTATCTTCAGAAATGAAAAATAAATTAAAAAACAAAAGGCTAGAAAAAATCCTAAAAAGAAAAGAACAATCCCCAAAAATGCGATTTTTTCAACAAATATGCGCCCCTATCGCTAATAAAAGGGAACTTATTCGCATGGAATTTTTCTATTTTCATGGAGGAGAAAGATTCTAGTAATAGAAAATAGATTTTAGTTTCGAAAATAGTTTTAGATTTTAGATTTAGGGAACAATTTATTCCCAGGTGTGATGATGTATGTTTGAGCGGAAGATTCTGGGATTCAGCTGAGTATATATATAAAAGCAAAACATGCTTGTTAGAAAAGCCAGCTCACCATATCCACAAGGAAAACAAATATCCCCAATAATGGAACTTTTCGTAAATTATGCTGATAATTTCAAACAATCAACGATACCCAAAAGAAAAATCCCCAAAAAAAAATGGCATTTCTCATCAAATATGAAGGCGGATTTGCATTAATCTGAGAAAACTATAAATTAAATGTTTTTTAAATCCCACAATAACCAAAAAGAAAATATAAATTCCCGAAAATTCTCGGAAATGGGGTTTTTCACATGTTGCTTAATTTTTTAGTGCAGATTTGCGTTCATCGAAGAAAATTTAATAAACTAAAAATTAAAAAAAAAAACACAATTCCCAAACTATAATTCCCAGAAATTGATTTTTTACAAGTTGCTATGATTTTTTTTGTAAGCAAGTAAGACAAAGTAAACTATTTTTTTTTTGAAACAATCCCACAGTACCTGAAAGGAAAACCAATATCCCAGAAAAGAGGATTTTTTCAAAATACCATTTTTGGCAGATTTGAGTTTATGGAAGAGAAGGAAATAAACTAAAAACAACTCCCAAAACGAAAATTCCCAAAAAATAGGATTTTCATCAAATATGATGTATTTTTGGTTCATCGAAGAAAATAAAAAAATTGGAAACAATTCTCAAAAAGAAAACAATAATCCTACAAATGGATTGGTAATTTGGCCATGTTTTCTGAGAAGATTTGAGTTCATCGAAAAAGAAAAAAAAAAGAAAAATTTTGGATACAACTCTACAATTCCCAGATAGAAAACAAAAATCCCAAAAGTGGAATTTTTTATAAATTTCGATATATTTTTAGGTTTGTCAAAGAAAACTTAATAAACTAAAAAATATTGAAAAAAAAGCCACAACTCCCAAAATAGGAAACAAAAATCCCAAAAATTAGTTTTTTTTTTAAATTACCATGTCTACTGGGAATATTTGCGTTCATCGAAAAAAAAAATTAAAAAAAAATCTAAAAAAATTCCAAAATTTTGATTTTATGTTGCCATGATTTGTAATGGGGAAATTTGCGTCGATGACGAAAACTTAATAAAAACCAAAAAATCATACTTCTGGAAGAATACATTGTCCTTCATTTCTTTATAAAGAAAGTTGAGGATTTTTTCCGGTTTAGCCTTAAAAACTATTTCATTTAAAAAAAAAATAATAAAATCCCCTTATTTAGCCCAAATGGCTTCAAGAACTACCCTCGCAATATGCAGGCGGCACTACATAACAGGAATTTCTAATAATAATTTAATCAAGTAGATATACAATTAACAACATTCGACGATGCGGGCAAAGCAAAACCGGCTCCGCCCATGTGATGGCATTAAATGACAATTAAAATGTGCAACGAAACGATATAAAAACCAAATGAAATAGAATGAAGTGAAATGATATTGTATAATTACAACAAACAGCTACGCGAGCAAGCCAACTAACAACCACAACAACATCTAATATTGGCGACAGCAACCGCAAAGAAACATTTTCGTTTTGTTGCTGCTGCTGCTGCTGATAATTATTGTCTGAAATTAATAACGATACAAAATCCTCTACCGATTAAATTGCTTCAAGTGCATTTAAAACAAAAAAAAAAATAAAGCAAAAAACAAAAAACACAAGAAATGCAAGCAACAACGAAGATAGAGGCGAACCGCGAACGAACGACAGAGACATTTTGGCACCGCACAAAACATTTGAAAATGGCAGCAGACAACGGACGTCAACAACAGCTAAATCGTCGACATAGCCGAGTCACAATGAATAATGACTTTTAAGTAAAGTCATCAAAGTAATTAAATTGGAAAAAAAATGACAGGTGGATGCATAGCCCAGCACAGCACAGCAACAAGTCAACAGGCGCGTCGAGCCGACATCCAACAACAACTGCAGCAGAAATATTTACAAACCTGTGGGCCCAGACAAAAGGGAAGACAGAACAACGAGCCTGCCGCCTGCAACAAGGAAATGACAGCGACAACAACGACCGAATAGGTCAAGTACAGTGGGGATCATGAGCATAGGGCGTTATAGGTAGATACAAAATCCCAGAAAGGAGATTTTGCACAAGTTCCCATGTCTTCAGCGAATAAAACTAAAATTTTATAAACTTTCCCACAATTCCCAAAAGTAAACTTTTTTTCAAACTATTATGTTTTTTGGTTGATTTGCGTTCATGGAAGAAAACTAAAAATAATTCCAGAATTCCCAAAAAGAAAACGAAAATCCCAAAAACATTCCCACAATTCCCAAAGGAAAACAAAAATCCCAAAAATGTATTATTTTTTCAAACTACCATGTTTTTTTGGTTGATTTGCGTTCATCGAAAGAAACTAAAAGTGTTGGAAATAATTCCACAATTCCTAAAAAGAAAACAAAAATCCCAAAAATTTTAGAAAAATCTCCAAAAATGTGATTTTTCATCAATTTTTTTTAGTTTTTTTACGTTCAACGTACAAAACCTAATAACAAAACAAATAAATAAAAATGGAAACATTCCCATATTTCCCAAAAAGAAAACCAAAATCCCCAAAAATCAAGGTGTTGGAAGATTCAGGATTTCAATAATTTAAATTTTCATCAAATATGATATATTATTATGATCATTGAAAAAAACATAAAAAAATATAAATTTTGCAAGCAATCTCACAATTCCCAAATAGGTTATAAAAATCCCCAAAAATGGGATTTTTACCAAATATGATTTAATTTTTGATGGAAGATTCAGACCTTCAGCGATGAACACGACAAAACCAAAAACACATACTTCTGAAAACAAACATGCCCACAATACCCCGAAAATGGGGATATAAGAATCCCCAGAAATTTAATTTTTCATCAAATATGATGTATTTCTACGTTCATCGAATAAACTTAATAAATTACAAATTTTGCAAGCAATCCCCAAATCTCAAAAATGGGATTTTTTCAAATCACCATATTTTCGTTCAGATTTGCGTTAATCGAAGAAAACTTAACAAACTAACGGTTTGGGAAACAATCCAACAATACAAAAAAAATAAAATAAAACATCCCCAAAAACCTGACATTTTACCAAATATGATACATACTTTGAGGGCAGTATCTGGTCAATATTTCAATATTCTTCTTAACATTTTTTTAATGAAAAATATTTTCTTTGAAGGCAAATTCAGGCATAACTCATTCTTCTGAAAAAAAACAAGCAAACAAATAAGAAACAAAAATCACCAAAAATAGGATTTTTAACAAATATGATTTTTTTTGTTAAGATTCAGGCCTTCAAACAAACAACCCCACAGGATATACAAATCCCCAGAAATTTGGTTTTTCATCAAATATGATGTATTCTTATGATTATCGAACAAAACTTAATAAACCATAATTCCCAAATAGAAAAAAATCGCCAAAAATGGGAATTTTCAAATCATCATGTTTTTTGCCCAAATTTGCTTTCTTCGAAGAAAACTTAACAAACCAACAGTGTATGAAACAATCCCATAATACCCAAAAGATATGAAAAATCCCCCAAAAATGATTTTTGAGTTATTTATTTATTTTATTTCCTATCCTATCACCCGTTTACTAAATATATTCGATTCAATGTGGTTTCCTTACTCACATTATTCACAGTGTAAATTATATATATATATATATATATATATATATATATATATATGTATGTATATATATATATATATATATATACATATATTTTTTTACGTAGTAAAAATATCTGAAGAACATGGAATGGAACAAAGTAATAAATGAATGACTGGCCGCACAAGAAAGGAATCCCCAAACAAAGAAAGTTAATAATATAATAAAGAAACAATTACAAAAAATTCTGCATACACATGCATGCACATTAGTGTAGCCCGAAACAAGCAAAATATGTGAATCCTTTAAAAAAAATTACAAAATCGTTGCCTGCAGGCAACACTAAAAAAAGTTGTTTCCGAACTTAAAAAAAGAAACATTGTGTGTCCTAGTCGAAAAAAAATATTTTTCCTTGATGCACACTAAAAATAAAGATTCACAAAATCAACACAAATGGATTTTATGGATTTGTTTTTCTTTTTTTTTTTTAATTTTTCGTCCTAGGAACCTTTAATATGTGTACTCTCACTTTGGATATTGTTCCAATCGCAACCGTTTATATGTTCAAATAAATGTAATTATACTGTCTACAAATGTTGCGAATTATACTTCCACATAGAAACAGTGGTCTAAGAACAGCCTCCACAAATATGGGAAAATATATTTTTTTTTTTTTTGAAAAAAAAAAGAAATATTTTTGCTGGTATAAAAATATTATAAAAATATAAAAACAACATTTGAAAAAATATTTTATTTTATTTTTCAATAGCTAATATTCTTACAATGAAAAAATGTTTATATGTAAAAAATCTATGGATAAATGTGGAAATTATGACTCGTTGTAGCAGCAAAAGAAAAATTTCTTGTTTTTATTAAAAAAATATTTTGAGTTGCATGTGTACTTTATTACTTGGTGCGATTTTTTAAACGCAAATTCGGCAAGTGAGTTGTGCTTCTCGTTCGTTTGTGAGAATCATAGATGTTGAAAAGTCGCTGCGAAGCCACTTGAAAAGACTTTTGACATGGTCGAAATCATGATAGTGGTAGTCTGCAGCCAAGTAATAAATGTCACCATGCCATTTGTAAATAAATTTGCATTCTATTAAATATAGATGCAAAATGGCCTTGAGCCAGGACAATATCCCAGTTCAAATCAAATTTTGATTACAGACCAAAAAAAAAATCAAACGAAAAAACTGAATAAAATATATTTATTTTTAAAAAATATATATTTTTATTTTGAAAAAAAAAAAATATATTCAAAAAAAAAATATTTTTATTTTCAAAAACAAAAAAAAATATTTTTATTTTGTAGCAGCGCTAATTATTACCCATCATCATTACAAGATAATTACTTTATTTTATGTTAACTACATTTTATGTTATTAATAATGTTATGTTACATGTTAATTTTACAGTGATTATTTTCAATAATAATGTTAATTTAAAAGACTGTAACTCTCCGTAAGAGTATACAAATGTATCACTCAAATCTATTTTACACACACACAATGATATTTTTATTGTCACAATGATGTTATTGTATTAAGATCGTTTTATTTGAGTTTGCTCATTCTTATTCTCATTCTCACTCTCTCTCAAATGAAGTAGTGAGTTGTTTTACGTTAGACAATACGCTTTGTTTTTGTAACTCTCAAAGCTTTACTTGTTTTTCTTTATCACTTTGTGTTATCACTCATTTCTGTATTATTCGAGTAAAATCATTTTTTCCAAGCCTTCATTAGTATTTGCAATTTGTGTAAAAATCATTCCTATGCCTGCTGTGAACTAATAAAGTCAAAAACCGGATCAACACTTGTTTTCATCACAACAAGGAAAAACCAATAAGGAATAAAAACATAAAATTACTAAGACACAAGAAGACCGTAAAGGACTATTGTGGCTAGTGATCCGAAGACGAGTACTGGTGAGAAACTGCCTTATTCGGTCTCGGTATAAAATAATAAACCCCTAAAATATTATTAAGGAGATTCGTCCCCTTACAATTTTCAAAAAAGACTTGAAAAGACTTTTGATATAGTTGAAATCATGATAGTGGTAGTCAAAGGAAAAAAATATTTTTTTTTAATATTTTATTTTATTTTTTTTTATTTATATTTTTAAAATATTTAATATTTTTATTTTCGAAATAAAAATATTTTTTCATGTTTATTTCATGTTTTTATTTCAAAAAAAATATTTATGTAAAAATGTTTATATGTAAAAAATCTATGGATAAATGTGGAAAATATGACTCTTTGTAGCAGCAAAAGAAAAATTGCATGTTTTTATTTAAAAAAGAAGTATTTCCTTTTATTTTTGGAAAAAAAAATATTTAAAAAAATGCAATTTTCCCCTATTTTTTTATAACTTTTTTCGTGCCAGGAAAAAATTGTGATTTTTTATGAAAAAAAAAAAATACTTTTATTATCAAAAATAAATATATTTTTATATTCGAAAAAAATATTTTTATTTTAGAAAAAAAATTAATATTTTTATTTTCGAAATTAAAATATTTTTTCATGTTTTATTTCAAAAAATATATTTTTATTTAAAAAAAGTATATATAATAATATATATTAAAAAATATATTGCGCGCCCCGGTAGTCGAGTTGGTACCGTGCTCGGCTATCAGCGTGGGGGTTGTGGGTTCGATTCCCATCAGAGGCTCTGGACTGTCGCTGCAATAACTAGCTACAATGGTCTTAGTCACTCTGGCTCAATCCCTGGACCCAAAATTAGAACATAAATTTACTTTGTATTGTAATTCATAATAAATAAATAAATAAATAATATATTTTTATTTTCGAAAAAATTGCAATTATCCCCTGTTTTAAAACTTTTTTCTTGACAGGAAAAAATTGTGATTTTTTATCAAAAAAATATTTTTACTTTCGAAATAAAAAATGTTGTTATTTTCGAAATAAAAAATATTTTTTCTCAATTTTTAACAAAAAAATAAAAAATCAATTTAAAAAAAATTTTGTCCACAAAGAGAGTCATAACTTCTACATTTATTTAACGATCACGGACATATTAACTTTTGCTTCCTTAGAATGTTACCTAAATAATTAAAAAATATTTTTTTCATTTTTTTCCTATTTTTTAAAACTTTTTTCGTGCCAGGAAAATATTTTGATATTTTTTTTATTTTTTTAGGTGTTCGTTCCTAGACCTCTATTCCTAAGTGAAAGTGAAATATTTTTAAAAGATTTCCGAGCTTTGTGTTCTATAATTTTGCACCACTCTAAGTTGCATTGTTGCTGAATAAATTCCGCTAAATATTTCCGCTTGTCTAACATCGTCTTCAGCAATTGCGTTGTTGACTTGGCGGCGGCTTTGGCTCTTGACGAAGATTATATTTCATTGGAAAATTTGCCTTAATTGGCGCGGCGGCTAACCTACCTATCTACCCACCCAAACAATTAAAGAACAAATAAATGCGAATTAATAAAATTATCATGTCTACCGGAAACAGTTGCAATGTCATACAATCAATTTTACTTTTCATTTCCGTCATTGCTGACTCGGAGGCCCTCTTTCCTCTTCCACACGCTCTCCCTTTGGCCTCCACGTCTGCTTTGCAATGTAAACAATAAGCAGCAGTGTTGCATTTGGGTATGTTGCCTCTATTGCTGCTGTTGTTGTTGTTGCCATTCCGTTTGTTTACATCAAAGTTGGCAACACTTTTGATTGAAAGTGTTTCAATTGTTGTGTCCCCGTCGCTATTGGTTTGGCATTTATGGTCTGTCTATGTGTTTGTTGGCTTTATTGTTGTTGTTTTTTTGTTTTCTTAATAAAACGTTTATTCACCTTTTCTCTTTCACTTTTTCTGTTGTTGTTGTTGTTGTTATCATTTCGTTTGTAATTCTATTTATTGTTGCTGTGCGTGTACATAAATACATACTTGGATGCCATTGTGAGAATTGCAAAAGGACGGAACTAACAAAAATGCACTGGTTTTATAGGAAAATCGAAAACGAATAAAAGAATCATTAATAAAAAGCAACAAGTCCAAAATAATCCAAAAGGGAAATAAAAATACCCAAATTTTTTATATTTCATCAAATATGATGTATTTCTATGTTCATCGAACAAAACTTAATAAACTAAAAATTTTGCAAACAATCCCACAATTCCAAAATATGAAACAAAAATCTCCAAAAATGAGATTTTTCAAGTCACCATATTTTTTGCGCTGATTTGCGTTCATCGAAGAAAAATTAACAACTAACAGTTTAACAAAAAAAATTCCCAAAAATCTGACAAATATTCAGGCCAATGTTTCAATATATTTTGTAAAAATTTTTGAATGAAAAATATTTTTTGGTGGGCGATTTAGACCTTCAGTTCAACTCATTCTTCTGAAAACGAGCAAGTCCACAATACCCCAAAAAATTCCCAAAATTTTAGTTTTTCATCAAATATGATGTATTTTTGCGTTTATCGAACAAAACTTCCCAAATAGAAAACAAAAATCCCCAAAAATCGGATTTTTCCAATCTCCATGTTTTTTTGCACAGATTTGCGTTCATCGAAGAAAATTTAACAAAATAAAATTTTTCGGAAACAATCGCAAAATAACCCAAAAGAAATTTAAAAAATCCCCAAAAATCTGACTTTTTTCGCAAATATGATGTATTTTTGCGTTCATTGAACAAAACTTAGTAAACTAAAAATTTTGCTAACAATCCCATAATTCCCAAATAGGGAACAAAAATCCCAAAAAAAAAATGAAATTTTTTACCATTTTTTTAGCAAATTTGACCGAAACAATCAATTATGATGTATTTTTGCGTTCATTTAACCAAACATAAAAAAAATAAAAATTTTGCAAGCAATCCCAGCATTCCCAAATAGGAAATAAAAATTCCCAAAAATTAAAATTTTTACCATTTTTTAGCAAATTTGACCGAAACAATTTACTTCTATTGGAAATCGCTTGAAGTTTGTTTTTATGAACTTGATGTAACTTTATCTTGATGTAAACTTGACTGTCCTGCAGTAAAAGCTTTAAAGCTCTTAGCTGCAGCAGGCATCAACCTTAAAGGGGACTACATGAGAAAAATTAAAAATAATGATGAATTTTAATGGAATGTGTACTTCAGAGTTTTTCAAAAATTTAAATTGTAGACACTAGGTTGCCTCGAAAATTAGAAATTTTGTCACAAGGTAATTTTGAAAAAATCCATAACTTTTTTCTGGTAGGATATAGAAAATTTCTTCGAATTTCAAGCAAATCACCTCTAGTTTAATATAAAAATAATTTTTATTGCTAATTTTTGGGTTCTGCTGAAGACTTCAGCACAACCTATGGTCTTAAACCAAAATAAATGACAAGACAAAATATTTTTTTTTTTATTTTTTCATATGAAACGGAACACAAATTTTCCTTTGGTTCTCTGGGATTTCAATAAAAGTTTGCAAAATTTTGATTCTGAATATTTCGAAATATGAAATTGTAGACACTAGGGTACATTGAATATTAAAAAATTTGACATAAGACCTAACCTAACTTTCTTTGGAAGGAGATAGATATGTATTTTTTAATAAAAATATAAAACATAAAAAATATTTTTTCTATTTTTGTTTTCCTGTGAAACGGAACTCAAATTTTCCTTGGGTTCCCCGATTTTAATGAAAGTTTGCAAAATTGTGCTTTTGAATAAGAGAAATAAGAACTGCATTTCGTGATTTTCTAATTTTTCGAAATATGAAATTTTAGACACTAGGGTGCATCGAAAATTAAAAAAAAATTGTTATAAGGCAAGTTAAAACATTCCTAACCTTTTTCTTGTAGGAAATAAAAATATATATAATATATATCAGAACCAGTTTACTATAAAATTATAAAAATTATCATATCCTCCAAAAAAATTGTTCATGTGAAACGCGGAACACAAATTTTCCTTGAGTTCTCAGGGATTTTAATGAAAGTCTGCAATTTGTTATGCAGTTCCCGATTATTCGAGAAATAAAATGAAATTGTAGACACTAGGGTGCATCGAAAATTATAAATTTTGTCAGTTTGCAACTTTTTTTCTGGTATGAGAAAGAACTATATATTTTTTTGGAGAATTTGAAGCAATTCAATTTACTATAAAATTATATAAATTATCAAATCTTAAAAAAAATTAATTTTTTTCTTAATTCTCTGTAGTTTTATTTTCTATATTAAAATGTGTATATTAATCCCTAATATTGTATATCCATGATGCAAAACCTTAGTTGTAGTAATATCAATTTAGATAGAATCTCATAAAAAAAATCTGTAGTTTTTTTCATGTTGTTGATGGTTATTTGATAGTTGAGGTTATTTTAATGCAATGTTATTAACATAGCTATGTTACATTACACTGAAGTTCAAAACAAGGCCACTTAAAAGCACAACATTTATTCAGAAAGTAATAACATTTGAGAGAAACACCATACATATTTATATGTTACAACAATAAAAATTTAAATTTCATGAAAAATACATTCATTCATACAGATATTGTAACGTGTTGCCACATGGTACGATTGAACTGTTCGAAAGCCCTTAAGCGACGATCCAAATCATCGACTTTCTGTAGGAGTTGCCCAAACTTTCGGTCATAAATACCCACAACGGTCTTAAATTCACGTCTTAAGACATCAACTTCAGACTCCCGCCCCCTTGAAGCCTGCTCCTCCTGCTGCAAGCGACCCAAAGTGTTCTCATTTTGCGCTGATGACAAGTCCTTCTCCGCCTCTTCTTCCTCCACATCCACACGGTACATACACTGAATGTTGCCTATATATTCCCCCGGAAACTCATCATCATATACGTCCGGGTTATAACGTATCTTCCAAGGCCTAATCAGCATATCCATGATCAGCTGCAGGCTGTAGCAATTCCAATTGTTGCGATGCAGATACAGCTTGTTGAGCTTTTCGAAATATTGAAAATTCCTGGGATCAATGTGAGTCAGCAGATTATTGGAGACATTGAGAATTTTGAGATTTTCCGAGGCCGATAATATGCCCAGGGGTATGTCGGTGAGACTGGTATTGCTGAGGTCCAATTCCTGCAGCGAATCGGTCTCCCAGTACTCCGTCAAGGCCTTGAGATGGGGATTATTGGAGAGATCTAGGTACAGCAGATTGGTGGCCTTACTCAGAGAGGCGATTTGCGGCAATTTGTTGTCACTCAGCAGCAACGATTCCAGCGTTTCGGGCCGTGAAAAGTACAATTCCTGTATGTGGTTCTTTTGGAGATCCACGTTTTTGACCTTGCCGTAAATGTTGACGCGACTGATGGAACAGTTGCAGGCCCACAAAGTGTCCACTCTCATGTTGCCCACCAACGTCTGCAGCGGAGCATTGTTCGACAGATCTATGCTGTACATATCCTCTTGCTTTTCGAAGACGTATTCCCCCAGCTCGGCAATTTGGTTGCTTTTCATGTTCACCAACCCCAGGCGGGGATTGTGTAGAAAAATAGCGTCGGCTATGACACGCAAACGATTTCCGGCCAAGTGCAGTTGATGCAGGCTGGGGAGATAGGAGAAGACCTCATCGGGCAACGTCTCCAAGCGATTGTCATGTAAATCCAGGAAGTATAGATTAGGCAGTTCCTTAAATGAATCCGCATGCAGTGTGGCAATTTCATTGGAGTCCAGGAACAGATAGGCCAGATTTTGGGCATTATTAAAAGTCAGAGGTTTGATCTCCTTCAAGGAGTTCTCCGACAACAGCAGTATGCTCAAGTCATCGGCCATCAAGAAGTTGTCCCAGCTCAGACTTTGTACGGAGCAATTGCGCATATCCAATTCGCTGATTTTCAGCGCATGGAAGAGGTTGAGGGGGAAATTGGCGAATTTCGAATCGTTGAATATCAGAACGTCAAATCGTGGAGGCTTCTTGAACACATACGTGCTGGCCGAGGTGAAGCGTACGGCCGGTTTGGCATCGAAATAGGCCACTGCGGAGGGATCATCGTACATGAAGCCTCGGCACACCTTATCGTCGCACTTGTCATTGAGTACAGCTGCGTCCACTTCCTTTAAGACACGCACCCGGCTTTCCGAGCTCGGCTGCTCGGGGCTCGCATAGCCCAGATATTCAACCTCTGTCTTCAGCGTCGTAGTTGGTTCCTCTTCCGCTGCAGAAGTGCCCGCAAAGGCGAAGATCATCGTCATCATCAAAGATGATGAGATTAATTTGCACATTTTTGAATGTGAATTTGAAAATTTTCCAGTTTTTCCAATACTTTTTGTCCAGCACAATTCGGTATCTGTTCGTTTCGACGTTTAATTTTTAACTGAACTTTTTCGGTGTGGCTATTTTGCATTCCACCAACAGCCAGCCAGCCGTCCACTCCACATTTGACTGCACATATTTTGTTGTTGTTGTTGTTGCTGTTATTGTTATTATTTTCTTATATATGTATTTAATATTTTATTCTAATTTGTTCCATGATTATTTTTGCAAAATGGATGGCCGGCCAGAGAGACTTGAAATAATAACAAATAATAAACAGAGAGAGACCATCGTTCAGCTCTGTTCGAATTTTCCCCGACGAAAAATGTATTGTTTAGGTTTAAAAAAATGTACGAGTATACGTACTGTACATGTATGTGTATAGTTGTCTATGTATCGTATGATCTATATAATTATAGCGTTTTCCCATTGACCTCCGGCTATGTCAATGTTAGGAGACCGGGAGGAGAAATGAAAACATGAAACGGAGCAAGTTGTGTTGCTATCATCAGCATCATCTCCCGGCTGTCAATTAACCGAGTAAGCCAGATGATTTTTTTAATGATAATTACACTAGGCAACATCGATTTTTTCTCTAGTGGCTGCGACATCATTGTTATGGAGCTAAAACCACTGGATGATTGAATAAACTCCACCTTTGAAGAAGGTTAAATTATGATCAAAACTGATGAATGTCTGATCGTGATCCTCATGTCTAAAGCATTCTCAAGTCTAAACCATTCTCCAGAGGCTGCGACATCATTGTTATGGAGCTAAAACCGCCGAGTGTTTGAATAAACTCCATCTTTGAGGAAGGTTAAGATATGAGAGAATGATCCACTGAGATCATAAGTGATCTATGTAAGAGTCTTCTTCCGGTCCTGTGTTTCATCATGACCCTCAAGTCTAAAGCATTCCCAAGTCTAAATCATTCTCCAGAGGTTGCGACATCATTGTTATGGAGCTAAAACCGCCGAGCGATTTCATAAACTTCAACATTGAAGAAGATTTGGTTATGAGAGAATGATCTAAACGCGACTCTTCTCTTGTCGCACACCTCCCAGTGGCCTGCGACAATTTACAAACATCGTTCTGTTGAAGAATCGAGACTGGAGATGCATCGATAATCTGGGAACTTGTCTTGATGGTATAAAGGAGCGCCGCGAGAAGAGAATGATCCACGGAAACAATAACTATTCTATATGTGACTCTTCTTTTTGCCCTGTGTTTCATCGTGATCCTCATGTCTAAAGCATTCTCCAGAGGTTGCGACATCATTGTTATGCAGCTAAAACCACCATGAATGGTTGAATAAACTCCTACTTTGAGGAAGGTTAAGATATGAGAGAATTATCCGCTGAGACTGATATAAGCGTGACTCTTCTCTTCTTCTCCTCCCATACCTCTTCAAGACAAACATGCCTTGATGGTGCAAAGAAGCGGAGCGAAGAAAGAATGATCCATCATAACTGATCAATGTATGACTCTTCTTCCTGTCATGTATTTCATCGTGATCCTCCAGCCTTAGACATTCTCCAGAGGCTGCGACATCATTGATGGAATAAATTCCAACTTTGAGGAAGGTTAAGACATAAACGCTGAGACTGATCTAGGCGTGACTCTAAGGTCGCGTGTTTCATAGCGATCCTCAAGTCTTAAGCATCCCAGGTTTGAGATCATTCTGAAGGCTACAATCTTCCATGTCTCTGTCTTCTATATAAAAGTTGTGAATGGGCACTGATATAGGAACAGAGCAACTTCCACACGATACAACAGTTCTGATAATTCATATCAGAAGAGTTGGATCTTATAGAAGGTGTATTGACACATATTTTTCTGAAGACAATCTGCTTTTTGCCCCGTAATCTAGTAGATGACTACACTTCGGTGATCTTTGTGCCCATTCCGAGTAGGGGTTCATTAATTGTTACAGCTCAAATGTCCAAAAAAAACTTTGTCATGTACAGATGTCACTGCATGTCTCTCCACCGTTCTTGGAGATAGAAGACGTTGAACATTGGTTTGTGAGAACGTGCAACTCCACACTTCGACAGTTTATCTGATGCATTATTGCAGCAGTTTAGTATGTTGTTCACTTGTTGAACAATACGGAGCCCACTATCAAAGCCTACTTGCGTCTGACAGTCAGCAATTGCAATGTGTTGGCAAATTGTACGATTTCATTGATCGAACGTCCTTAAGCGACAGTACAAATCAACAAGTTTCTTTAGGACTTGGGCAAACCTCATAAATGTCTAAAAGGGCCTTAAACTCACGCCTCAATCTCGGTAGTAGCCTTCTGCTACAACTGATTTTCTGACCCGGTGACAAGGGCTCATTTAAAATCATTTTCATTTCGTCCACCTCTGCTTCCATATCCATACGGTATATAATGTCGGGTATATTTTCCCCCAGGGAAGGTGGATTTTCCAAGCCCTAAAAAGCCTCCACGCCTTTTCAGAGGGCAGACTTTCGAAGAAATCAACCATATAAACCCAATATCCTTGTTAATTTTATTAAAGTAAATCCGGGAAAATGTAACTTCCCAGATCTTTCATCTGCCAAAAGGAAAACAACAGATTCACATAGACTATGAGATGTCTTTAGTGATACGGCGGTTCTATTATCCTGTAACTTCCGAGATCTTGCTTATGTCAGAAGGAAAGACCCCGAATCATTTAGACTATAAGAGGTTTTTAGTGCTACCTCGGCCTTTTATGTCCTTGAATGAATGTGATTTGTGTTCGCTGAACTCATGAAACATTATATCTTGGTCCATACTCGCCACGGAACCGAAACCTTCACAAAAAGCGCATCGCAGTGTGTTCAAGGAGACGAAAACAGATTGATTGTGCTGAAAACCTTCTCTATCTCTTTCCAGCTATGGCTAATAGACGTTTAGTGATATTGGATTCTGTATTCTTTGCCAGCTTGGGTATAGAGGTCGACAAGATAATGTGTTTCTTGAGTCTCGTGTTGACGAATCGAGGCTGGAGACGCATCGAAAAGCTAGAGAACATGTCTTGATGGACCATCCACTCGTCCAAACCAGCGTCACGAGGAGCATTTTGCATGAAACGTCCTTATGAGTCTCGTGTTGACGAATCGAGGCTGGAGACGCATCGAAAAGCTAGAGAACATGTCTTGATGGACCATCCACTCGTCCAAACCAGCGTCACGAGAAGCTTTTTGCATGAAACGTCCTCATTGGGCGCTATATTCCAGATGAGTGCTGAGAACTCACCTTTCAGTGGCCTGTGACCATTTACAAATCTCGCTCTTGTTGACCAAACGAGACTGCAGACGCATCAACAAACTGGGGAACTTGTCTTGATGATCCCTCCACTCGTCCCGTGAAGCACCGCGAGGATCCAACGCTACCTCGTAGTCTGTTTGTATCAAACTCCTTCTTTGGGCGCTAGTTTCGAGATGAGTGGCGAGAGACAAATCTCACTCGTGTAGACGAATCGAGACTGCAGACAAACTGGCGAACTTGCCTTGATGTTTCCTCCACTCGTCCAAAGTAGCACTGCAAGGATCCAGGTTGCGTCTGTTTGCATGAAACTTCCCCGTTAGGCGCTAGATTCCATATGATTGGCGAGAAAACACCTCCCAGCGGCCTGCTTCTAATGACAAATCTCGTTTGTGTTGATGAATCGAAATTGCAGACGCATCGACAAACTGGGTAAATTGTCTTGATGATCCCTCCACTCGTTCAGCGAAGCGCAGCGAGGATCCAACGCTACCTCGTAGTCTGTTTGTATGAAACCTCCTCGTTGGGCGCTAGATTCCAGATGAGTGGTGGGAACACATCTCCCAGTGGCCTGCGACTACTTACAAATCTCGTTTGGGTTGACGAATGGAGACTGGAGACTCATCGTCAAACTGGGGAACTTGTCTTGATGGTCCCTTCACTCGTCCGACTGTATCACTGTATCGGATCCAACACTGCCTCATAGTCTGCGTGTTCGATCTCACCGGAGAAGTCTCCAGTGTCATTTTAACATCCATTCCATCTTGTGTCTCTAGAGTCTAGTCAAACGTGGACTCTTTAAGGTATGGGATGTAGTTGCCGTTATACCCGATCTGTCTCAGTTCTCAATGTGTTCCCAATCAAGTACTTTTGAGGAGTGACAGGCATAGAACGGAATTTTGTCGATCGATAGGAGTTGTCTTTTTACACATAACCATGACAGATTTTCCTCGTACCCAACAATAAGAACAACGAAATATTTTTCCTTGTCGTACCAACTTTTATTGAAAAAAAAAAAACAGAAAACATCACATCTATATAGACACTCAATAAATATATATATACACACAAATAATACATAAATAACCAGGTAAATAATGGTTCGAACTATCGAATGGAATTAAAGAGCTTGCAGACCAACGCAATTGCCGCCTCGCATTCGTTGCAAGAGTAGTGTCATCTCAAACTGTGCACGACGGTCTCTCTCATCAAGAGCGGTGCGGTGCGGCGCGACACGACAATCTGCAAACTGTCGCCATTTAAATGGCTATGGTGACGTGCTGCCACATTGTCTTATTGAATTGTTCGAAGGCTTTTACACGCCGGTCCAGATCCTCGATCTTCTCCATCAGCGTGTCAAATTTCTGCTCATAAATGCCCACAATGGTCTTAAATTCACGTCTCAATATATCGGCATCAGAATCTTCCTCGGAAATGTCGTACTGATAGAGTTGAGATGATTGGCTCGAAAGGTTCTCCTCGTTGCTCACGCCACTTAGGCGCACGGGCAGACCGTTCATCATTGTCGGCTCGATGAGAGTGTTCTCCAGTTCGCCCTCTTCCTCCTCGTCCAGACGGTACATGCACTTAATGCCCTCTATATACTCGCCGGGGAAAGCCTCATCATACTCATCCATGGTATAGCCGATTTTCCAAGGCTTAATTAGCATATCCATGATGATTTGCAGACTGTAGCAATTCCAATTGTTGCCGTGGATGTAGAGTTGATTTAACTTTTGCAAATATTTGAAGCTGCCGGGATCAATGTGAGTCAACAGATTATTGGAGACATTGAGTGATGTGAGTTTTTCGCAGGAAGACAACACGACTTCGGGTATAACGGTTAGACTGGTATTGCTGAGGTCTAAATTCTCCAGAGATGCGGCTTGCCACAATTCCGGCAAGGCCTTGAGCTGGGGATTGTTGGATAGATCAAAGAATTGCAGGTTGGTGGTTTCGCTAACGAAGTCAATTTCTTGCAGGTCGTTGTCGCTCAAGCGCAAAGTTTCCAGATTCTCGGGTAGGGAAAAGTACAAGTCCGTGATGTGGTTCTTTTCCAAATCAACATTCTTCGTGTTGCCGTAGATTTTGACGCGGGTGATCGAACAGTTGCGAGCCCACAGATTCTCCACACGTATATTGCCCACCAACGACTGCAAGGGGGCATTGTGCGACAGGTCTATGTAGTCCATGTGTTCTTGGTTCTGGAAGACGTAGTCGCCCAGCTCTTCGAGGGCATTATACTGCAGACTCACACTCCTTAGGCGGGGATTGTTCATGAAGATAACGTCGCTGAGAACACGCAGACGGTTGCCAGACAAATTCACCAGCTGCAGGGCAGGCAGATTGGAGAACACCTCATCGGGCAACGACTCCAAGCGATTGTCGTGCAAATCCAGCAGATACAGCTTGTTCAAATCCTTGAAGGACTCGCTGTACAGTGTGCCTATATCATTGGAGTCCAAGAACAGAAAGGCCAGATTTTCGGCACTATTGAAGGTCATGGGTTTGATTTCCTGGAAATCGTTGCCCGACAAC
This sequence comes from Polietes domitor, assembly GCA_947397865.1. NCBI lineage: Eukaryota > Metazoa > Arthropoda > Insecta > Diptera > Muscidae > Polietes > Polietes domitor. The sequence goes on from OX377618.1 coordinate 59,275,724, forward strand.
AGCAGAATCGTCAATTTGTCGGCCATCAGGAAGTTGTCCCAGCTCAGGCTCTGTATGGAACAATTGCGCATGTCCAGCTCATGGATTTTCGCCGCATAGAAGAGGTTCAGGGGGAAATTGGCGAACTTCGAATCGATGAATTTCAAAATATCAAAATGTGGCGGCTTCTTGAACACATACTTGTTGTCCGACGACAAGCGTACGGATGTTTTGGCCTCGAAGAAGACCACCTCCGAGGGATCGTCATAGACGAAGCCGTGGCATTCGCCCTGGTGGCACCTCTCAGTGAGTATGGCCACATCGGTTTCCTTGAGGGTGCGCACGGGATAGTCGGCATATTGATCGTAGTTGATGTCGTCGCCCAAGGAATCGGAAGTATCATCCAGTTGCTGGTCTACTTCGGTGGAGCTTTCCATGAACATGGTTTCGCTTACGGTTTCCGCATCCGTTTCGGTTTCCGTATCCGTATCCGTTTCGGCTCTTAAGCCAACGGCAAACGTGAAGATCATCACGGCGATTAATGGGAGGGTAACTTTGGGTAACATTGTTGGTGGTGAATTCGTTTTGGATTTTCCCAGCAGTTTTCCTGTGTCTGTCTGTTCGAGGCGGCGTTTGAAATTTAACTGAATTTTTTCGGTTTGGAAATTTTACGCCAGCCAGCCGCTCCACAGAAATTTTGAAACGCGGTGGTGCTGCTGCTATTTGAATTATTATTTTTTTTATATATTATATTTAATTCCACTTTTTTGCAAACGCTAACAATGGCCGCAGAAAAGTAATAATTATATGTGGAATATCCATAGATGTGGACACTACTACTATAACGACAGACAGACAGAGAGATAGAGAGAGAGGGAGAGAGAGAGACTTGGAATATATACAATACTTTTCAGTTTTCAGTTCAGTTCGAAATTTCCAAACGAAAATTATATTAATGATTTTGTTTTTTTTTTTTTGCTGTTTATAAATGTACGAATACATACATATTCATGTCCATACATATGTATATATCGGATGCTCTATATACACTTAGAATTGTCTAATTGACCTCCACCTACTACTGTGTCAATAGTATCAGGCCAGTTGGGCGGGGGTGGGACGTGGGGCAGATTCGCCGATTCGGAAGAGTTCGGGGGAATCGCTGGCCGACACGTCAAGAGTTTGGGTTGGCCATATCCTCATCATCATCATCGCCGAGACGAGACGAATCGACATGAGCCAGCCCACCAGCCGGCCAGACATTCGTTTTATGATCATCATTTTGTTTCTGCTTCTGTTTTTTTCTTGTTCGCTAGTATTGAGCTTTAATTTTGCGAATAGCCAACTACGACCACACACACACACATACATGCATTAACAACAAATGTAAATTGAAATTTAAATTTATGTTGGTATTAAATTCAAATTAATCGAGAGGTAACTCGGCGATCGTGTACACTTTACAGCCACCATATGGCGGCCATTGATTGGCAGTGATCGCATTGACCAATTGCCCCCCACCGCCACTCCTCTGGGCTGTTCAATGTATGGACAAAGAAATGAGGAGGAGTGGGGTTAATTGTGGTGAAATTTCCCATAAGAATTGTTCTAACTAAAAAGGGAGGTTGAAAAAAGAAAGAGATGCCATCTAAAAATGGTCGTCATGGGCCGGAAATCATGATAGCGCTAGGGGACAGCCAAATAATAAATCTCAATATGCCAATTGTAAATAAATATGCAATATGTTTATGGTCAGATATCAGTTCAAATAAAAATACTGAATACAGATCAAAATAATAGACACGAAAAATTAAGATTAAAAAATATTTTTGGCAACCAAATTGACTTTTTTGAAAAAAAAAATACATAAAAAATAGAATAAATGAAAAAACAGTCATGAAAAAATGTTTCAGTAAAGGTCGCCAAAAATCTAGATTTGATTTTCGAAAAAAATATTTTTTTTTTAAATAATTTTTTGATAAAAAAATATTTTTTTTTAAATTATTTTTTGATAAAAAAAAATTTTCCTAAAAAAAATAAATTTTTTGATAAAAGAAATATTTTTTGATAAAAAATATTTGTTGATAAAAAAATATTTTCTGATAAAAATTTTAATATATTTTTAAAGATTTTTTTTATTTTTTAGAAAAAAAATATATATTTTAAACAAAAAAATATTTCTTAGTATAGAAAGAATAATAGAAAGAAAATACCTTTTTCAAGTTTTTATAAAAAATGTTTAAAGTGAATTAAAAAATATTTTTATATATTTATATTTTCTTAGCACTGCTATTTATTTGACTGACCTCATTTTTGGCATAAACTTAACTTTGTATTTTAAGATTCGCCAAAAATTTAGAATTGATTTTCGAAAAAAAATATTTTTTTTTAAAAAATAACTTTTTGATAAAAAAATATTTTTTTTAAGAAAATAATTTTGTTTATTTTTTTTTGATAAAAGAAATATTTTTTGATAAAAAATATTTGTTGATAAAAAATATTTTCTGATAAAAAATTTTAAATATTTTTTCAAAGAATTTTTTATTTTTTAGTTTTTAGAAAAAAAAATATATTTTAAACAAAAAAATATTTCTTAGTTTTTTTTTTTTGAAAAAATATAAATAGAAAGAAAATATACTTATTCAAGTTATTATTCAAAAAACCAGTAAGGAAAGGCTAAAGTCGGGCGGGGCCGACTCTATGATACACTCCACTTTCAATCCGAATACAATTCGGTGAAAAAGTGAAAACGGGAAGGTTTTTTGTATCCTGTAAATGTATGTGTTTGACAAAAAATTTTATATCGGAAAGGACATTTGTATGAGGATATATTGAAACCTGGAACGAAATAGGTGAAATATAAAATGTATAGTTCGGCCAAAATCGGTTAAACTTATGGGAGCAACATTTGAACTTGGGCTATATTTAAATCTGAACCGATCTTACCCACTTTCACCATAGTTTTGTTTAGATAGATTATAAGATGTTGTGCGAAATTTAAAGAAAATCGAGCACAATATGTGGCTTTTAAAGCGGCAAAAGTCAAATCGGGAACGGCATTTGTATGGGGGCTATATCTAAATCTGAACCGATTTGACCTATTTTCACCACAGATGTTCTTAGTTTAAATATAAGATGTTTTGCCAAATTTGAAGACAATCTGATACAATATGTGGTTTCTAGAGCGGAAAAAGTCAAATCGGGAGCGAAATTTGTATGGGAGCTATATATAAATCTGAACCGATCTGACCGATATTCACCATGGGTGTTTCTAGTGGAAATATGAGATGTTTTACCAAATCTGAAGACAATCTGATACATTATGTGGTCTCTAGAGCGGAAAAAGTCAAATCGGGAGAGAAATTTGTATGGGAGCTATATATAAATCTGAACCGATCTAACACATTTTTACCACAGGTGTTTCTAGTTACAATATAAGATGTTTTGCCAATTTTGAAGAAAATCAGTTGTAATATGTGGTATCTAGAGTGAAAAGAGTCAAATCGGGAGTGAAATTCGTATAGGGGCTATATCTAAATCTGAACCGATTTTCTTCAAATTAAATAGCGTTCGTCCTTATCCCGAAAAACATCGTTGTGCAAAGTTTCATTTGGTTCTGTCTACAATTGAGACCTGTATCGTGATTACAAGAATAGATGGACGGACGGACGGACGGACGGACAGACAGACAGACGGACATTGGTAAATCGACTCAGAAAGTGATTCTAAGACGATCGGTATAATTAACAATGGGTCTATCTCGTTTCCTTTTGGGTGTTACAAACAAATGCACAAAGACATAATACTCTCGTGGAGTGTATAAATAAAGAGTGATTTTTTTGAGGTTAGGATTTTCATGCATTAGTATTTGACAGATCACGTGGGATTTCAGACATGGTGTCAAAGAGAAAGATGCTCAGTATGCTTTGACATTTCATCATGAATCGTCTTACAAACGAACAACGCTTGCAAATTATTGAATTTTATTATCAAAATGCGTGCTCTGTTAAGAAAGTTCATTGCGCGCTTCCATTTTATGGTCAGTTTAATCGACCCACTGAAGCGGCTATTCGGGCTATTGTGACTAAATTTCGCACCAAATTTACATTGTTGGACATTAAACCACCAACACGCTTACGTAGAGTGCGAACTGAAGAAAATATCGCAGCTGTATCGGCCAGTGTTAATGATGACCACCAATTTTCGATTCGTCGCCGTTCGCACCAATTGGGTCTCTGTTACTCAAAAACGTGGAAATGCCAAAATTGGACTAAGCGGATGGACCACCTAAGACGCAGCCGCGGTCAACATTTAAATGAAATTATCTTCAAAAAGTAAATGTCATGGACCAATCTAACGTTTCAAATAAAGAACCGATGAGATTTTGCAAATTTTATGCGTTTTTTTAAAAAAAAAAGTTATCAAGCTCTTAAAAAATCACCCTTTAGTTTAAAGTGAATTAAAAAATATTTTTATATATTTATATTTTCTCGAGCGCCCCGGTAGTCGAGTTGGTGGTAACGTGCTCGGCTATCAGCGTGGGGGTCGTGAGTTCGATTTGCACCAGAGGCTCTGGTCTGGCGCTGCAATAACTAGCTACAATGGTCTTAGTCACCCCGGCTCAATCCCTGGACCCAAAATTAGAATATAAATTTACTTTGTATTGTAATTCATAATAAATAAATAAAAAAAATATTTTCTTAGCACTGCTATTTATTTGACTGACCTCATTTTTGGCATAAACTTAACTTTGTTAAAATAAGATAATAAGATAATATAATAAGTTGATAAAAAAATATTTTCTGATAAAAAAATTTTGAAATATTTTTTAAAGAATTTTTTATTTTTTTTTAGAAAAAAATATATTTTTAAACAAAATAATATTTCTTATTTTTATTTTTTTAATTTGATAAACCAAAATATACTAAACAAATACTACTAATAATCAGATTAAAAAGGCCAAATACTAGTCGACTCAGTGAAACGAGATCTTATGATTTAACACCTTGCGACTTCTTCCTTTGAGGCCACGTGAGAGATAAGGTCTACGTCAACAGCCTAGCGTCGATTCAAGACCTCAAAGATAGAATTCGTGAGGCTATCGAGGACATTGGGCAGCAGCCACTTTGCAATTTGGTTATGGAAAACTTCATGAAAAGGATATGGTCCCGTAAGCGTGGTCGTGGTGGCCATTTGGCTGATGTTGTTTTTCATTATTAAAGGCATACCTTCCTCTTTATTATGATATAAACATCGGATCATTTATCTCAAAAAAATTGCATTTTTCTTCGAATACCAAAATAACACCTCTTGTTGGAAAACCCTGTATTTAAATTTTCTTAGCACTGCTTTTTTTGGCTGACCTCATTTTTGGCATAAAATTAACTTTGTATTTAAAGCCAGGTTAGGAATGGCACAATACCACCTTTCAATCAGAAATCTTTTTATCGTACAAAAAATTCACTATTTTGTTGAATAATTGAATTTGTTTTTTATTAAAAAATATATATTTTTACAAAATAACTTTTCTTAAAAAAAATATTTTTTTTACAAACTAATTTTTTTTTTAATCTTGCGAAAATTTTAAATTTTTTTTAAAAAAAAAATCTAAATAAAAAAAAGAGAAAAACACAGACAAAAAAAATGTTTTAAAAATTATATTTTTTTTTGGATTATTATCCCTATTAATATTATAAAACCATTAGTGTAAGTCTGTCTGTCTGTCTGTTTGTTTGTTCAGCAATCACGTGTAAACGGCTGAACCGATGTTGTTGAAATTTTCAGTACAGATAGATGCAGGTCTGGATGGAACTATAGGCTATAGAATTTTTTTAGAAAATTAGCTCTGTGGGCGGAGGGGGCGTGGCAAAACTGTTTTTGAGAGATAGAAGGCTGAAAATTGGTACATATATTTTACTGACCACGAGAATGATAAATATGATGCCGAAATTTGGATTTTAATTGTGTGGGCGTAGTGGGCGTGGCAACAGTGTTTTTTTTTTTTGAGCTAGAAGGCTGAAAATTGGAACGTATATATTACTGACCACGAGAATGATAAATATGATGCCGAAATTTGGATTTTCGTTTTGTGGGCGGAGTGGGCGTAGCAATAGTGTTATTTGAGCTAAAAGGCTGAAAAATGGAATGTATAAATTACTGACCACGAGAAATATCAATTTGATGCCGAAATTTGGATTTTCGTTTAGTGGTCGTGGCAAAAATGTTTTTGAGAGGTAGTAGGCTGAAAATTGGTACATACATATATATTACTGACACGAGAAAGATAAATATGATGCTGGATTTTGAATTTTCGTTTGGTGGGCAGTGATGCGTTGTAAAAGTGTTTTTGAGAGGTAGTAAGCTGAAATTTGGTACATATTACTGACCACGATAAAGAGCAATTTGATGCCGAAATTTGGATTTTCGTTTTGTGGGCGGTGTGGTCGTGGCAAAAGTGTTTTTGAGACCTGACCACGATAATATCAATATGAAACCTGATTTTAATTTTTCCATTTGTTTTTTGCCTGGCGAAGCGGGCGGGGTTCAGCTAGTTTTAAATATTTTTGCTGAATAATTAATTAAATTTTATCTTAATTTTTCTGTTGGATTATTGATTAATTAAATGAGTTATTTTTCTTTTTTGAAAAAAAAATGAAAAATTGCTGTTAAAGTTATTTAAACTTTGAGACTATTTTTTTGTAGATTGTATGAGTTTGGAAATTGGGAAGTTTTTTTAATATTTTTGAAATTTGAATAATTGATTTATTAAAAAAATATTTTTTATTTTAATTTTCCTGTTGAATTATTGATTAATTAATTGAGTATTTAAAAAAAAAAAAAAGAAATATTTGAAAAATTGCTTGTTAAAGTTATTTAAAAAATCCGTGTTATGAAATCAATCAGAATTTCAGTGAATGTTTGTTTGAATGTTTGTATTTTATAATAAAATAAATAAAATAATCAAGAAAAGCTCAAATCAACATGCATATCGTGCACTTCGAAGAAAATCATGTTCAGTGAAGGGGGCACACTTTCACCTCAGCGGATTCGTCAATAAGCATAATTGCCGCATTTGGGCGAATAATAATCCAAGAGTGATTGTCGAAAAACCAATGCACCCACAAAGAGTGACTGTTTGGTGCGGTTTATGGGCTGGCGGCATCATCGGGCCGTATTTTTTCCAAAATGAGGCCGGTCAGACAGTTACTGTGCATGGTCTTCGCTATCGTGCGATGATAACGAACTTGTTATGGCCCGAATTGGAAGATATGGATGTGGACGATATGTGGTTTCAACAGGACGTTGCCACTTGCCACACAGTTAACGAAACAATGGCTCTTTAGCGCGACAAATTCAATGGCCGTATTATCTCACGTGGTGGCGATGTCAATTGGCCGCCAAGATCATGTGATTTGACACCGTGGGGCTCCTTTCTTTGGGATTATTTGAAAGAAAAGGTGTACGTCGATAAGCCAGCAACAATTCAAGAGCTAAAGGATGAGATAATTCGGCACATCAACGGCATAGAACCTCAATTATGCTTCAGCGTCATCGAAAATTTGGACCATCGGATGGAAGTGTTGCATACATAATTGAACCATACCAATATTATCATAATAAAAAGAAATGACAATAATTTCCTAAATAATTTGTGTTTTATTCAAAATCAACATCGGCCCTTAAAATTTAACCACCCTTTATATAGATTTTTCAAGTAATTACGAATATCATGTGGACTTTTAAGAGTTATTTTCTGTTTTCCTAAAATTGCCAAAACGTTATGTTATAGAAACCAATTTGTAGTAAAATAAAGAGATTTTTCAATTTTTTTTTTTTAAGAGCTTGATAACTTTTTTTTTTAAAAAAAACGCATAAAATTTGCAAAATCTCATCGGTTCTTTATTTGAAACGTTAGATTGGTCCATGACATTTACTTTTTGAAGATAATTTCATTTAAATGTTGACCGCGGCTGCGTCTTAGGTGGTCCATTCGGAAAGTCCAATTTTGGGCAACTTTTTCAAGCATTTCGGCCGGAATAGCCCGAATTTCTTCGGAAATGTTGTCTTCCAAAGCTGGAATAGTTGCTGGCTTATTTCTGTAGACTTTAGACTTGACGTAGCCCCACAAAAAATAGTCTAAAGGCGTCAAATCGCATGATCTTGGTGGCCAACTTACCGGTCCATTTCTTGAGATGAATTGTTCTCCGAAGTTTTCCCTCAAAATGGCCATAGAATCGCGAGCTGTGTGGCATGTAGCGCCATCTTGTTGAAACCACATGTCAACCAAGTTCAGTTCTTCCATTTTTGGCAACAAAAAGTTTGTTAGCATCGAACGATAGCGATCGCCATTCACCGTAACGTTGCGTCCAACAGCATCTTTGAAAAAATACGGTCCAATGATTCCACCAGCGTACAAACCACACCAAACAGTGCATTTTTCGGGATGCATGGGCAGTTCTTGAACGGCTTCTGGTTGCTCTTCACTCCAAATGCGGCAATTTTGTTTATTTACGTAGCCATTCAACCAGAAATGAGCCTCATCGCTGAACAAAATTTGTCGATAAAAAATTTCGAACCGAACACTGATTTTGGTAATAAAATTCAATGATTTGCAAGCGTTGCTCGTTAGTAAGTCTATTCATGATGAAATGTCAAAGCATACTGAGCATCTTTCTCTTTGACACCATGTCTGAAATCCCACGTGATCTGTCAAATACTAATGCATGAAAATCCTAACCTCAAAAAAATCACTCTTTACATAAATTTTAGTGGAATTATGGACATTTTTTCTAATTTTGTGTGCCTTTTTCGGAAAGCGATATTTTTATTTTTGTAATATTTTTGCTTTTTCATAATGATCATGGTTAAAAAAAAATACAAAAAAGACCGCAAAATTATTAATAATTGCTAAAAGGTGTAATAATTGCTAATACGAATTTTCTTTAAAAAATCTATAAATCAAAAGTACCAAAATGTCATCAAAGAAATATTGAAAACAATTTGTTGTAAAATGAAGTGATTTTTTTCGTATATTTTAATTGTAGAGAGATCCCAAAATAATATTAAAAAATTAAATACAAAGGAAATACATTTAACAAAGTTTAGTGGAATTATGGTGATTTTTTTAAACCAAAATATTTTTTCTACTTTTGAGAGTTCTTAAAAAATTGTTTGGCTGATGTCAAAAGGGTTGCCTTTTTCGGACAGTGACTTTTTATTATTTATACTTTTTACCCTATCGCCCAATATGTTAATTTAAAAAAATATAGATTTTTATTCTGTAATACCATTGCGTACGATTATTATAGCACTCGATATTACGCATAGGTATTAAGAGAGAAAAAAATACAAAAATAGACTTCACACAATTTAATTTTTTTTTTGTAATTTAAAAATAAATTTAAAAAATATTTAAAAAAATTAAATGCAAAAGAAATACATTTAGAAATTTATGTAAATAGATATATATAGATGTCAAAAGGATGATTTTTCGGATTTTTTTATTTTTTACTATTTATCATCCAATATGTTAGGAAATATTAAGTTTATCTATGTGTTAATTTAAAAGAACGCCACTGCGTATGATTATTATATTGCACTCTATATTACGCATTGGTATTAAGAGAAAAAATACAAAAATAGACTTCACACAATTGTTTTTTTTAATTTAAAATTAATTAAAAAAATATTTGAAATAATTAAATGCAAAAGAAATACATTTAGAATTTATGTAAATCCAAAATTTATTTATTATTATTAAAAAAATGTTTGACTAGATGTCAAAATTATGATTTTTCGGATACTTTTTTATGTTTTTTACTATTTATACTGTTCACTCTATCGTTTAATATATTAGGAGAAATTAAGTTTATCTGAATGTGGCAATTTTACAAAAATTAAGTTATTCTTCTGTAACACCACAGCGTATGATTATTATTGCACTCAATATTACACATTGGTATTAAGAAAAAAAAATACAAAAATAGACTTCACACAATTAGTTTAATAATTGCTTCAAGGCAAATACAAGACTCATGGAAAACTGGCTGCAGATGTATAATTTATTTAAAAATCTAAAAAAAAACAAAAAGCTTTACTCTTTGATTTAAGCAATAATTCAACTAAGTCGCAGATTAAATACTTAACGTAATTATTAAAATGCTCTAAGTTTCGTAAAAGCCCGCGGGCCAAAACCTTTCAAGGCTAACCTAAGTTTTAAAGTTATTCCATATATTTGCTTAACATCACCAAATGGTTTCAATCAGACACACGAAACACCCCAGCTTGTCCATCCTTCTGTCTGACCGACCTTCTTTTCAACGTGCCTATGTCGATCATCCAGAGATTCTGGGTCATTTTTTCTCGCTTATAACAGATCATTCATCAAGTTTCGAAACAAAAGAAAAGAAATCCATTATTTATTCTCTGTTCAAAACAAATATTTGAATATCCCAAATAAAATGCTACTTAACAAGTTTCGTTTTGTATGTGTCGATCAATAATAAATAAATAAATAATAAAGAAATGAAATAAAATAAAATTCTCCCTCCACAAAAGAAAGAAAGAAAAGAAAAAAACACAAAAAAAAACAAAGTAATGCCATGTTCATCACTGAGCAAACACACAGAAAGTAAGAAATATAAACAAATTGTTGATGAACACACTTCCACTTTGTCTTCGCGGACAGTTTAAAATTTATGGCGGAATGAAGAATTGCGGCTACTTTGCATACATCACCCACATGGCATGGCATCACAGTCCATGCCATGCCATCTTTGGAATAAACGAAATGTATGTAAACATTCCAATCGCTAGCAATTTAGAGGCAACACATGCGGGTTGTTCTATCTACGAAATACGAGGACGGGCTGTTGGGGAATGAGTAACTGACCTAACACAGTGGGGGGATGTTTTTCGTATTCAAATTTAAGTGATTCCAGAACAATGTATGATTTTCTATAGACATGTAAACTGGACTATTTAGTTTACGCCAGTTGAGGTAGTCCATAAAATAAAAAATATCCTGAAATGATAATACCCCAGAAAAAAAAAAATTAAATAATGCCCAAAATGGAAGATTGAAAAAATTAGAAATGAAAAAGTCTTCTCACATATCACTCCAACTTGCAAAGGCACCTCAGGATATAGTTTACACATTAATGGAATTGTACAACAATTTCAATTGTTATTAGAAGTATGCTCTCAGCATCCCATATATAGACGAGTAAACATAAATAAACAAAAATATTTGTCATTAAAAAATATCGCAGTGAATCACAATGGGTTTTTTGTTGTTGTCGTTTTAAATATTTGTGTATTTGTTTATCTTAACAAATTTTTAGTTTTTTTTTGTTGTGAGTAGTTGTAGTCTTTGCATTTTGTTTTCTTCTATGCTTTATGTGGTTTAAAGTTTGTTGAACCTCTCAACAAAAACAAAAATAATTTCGATGTTGGGTTTATTTTATCTTAAATTTGTGTTGCAACAGCGTTTATGCTTGTCTTTGGTTTTGGTTTCAACAGAATGTGACTAATTTAGCGTTTTGTTGTTTAATGTGACCACTTTTTGCCGGGGGATTTCATATGAAATAATTCTCATTTGCTCTGGAAATTATACAGGGTTTTCCAACAAGAGGTGTTATTGTGGTATTCAAAGAAAAAATGCCATTTTTCGAGATAAATGATCGGATGTTTATTTCATAATAAAGAGGGAGGGAGGTATGCCGTTAAAAATGAAAATCAACATCAGCCAAATGGCCACCACGACCACGCTTACAGGACCATATCCTTTTCATGAAATTTCCCATAACCAAATCTCAAAGTGGCTGCTGAGATGTCAAATGGTGATGTCCTCGATAGCCTCACGAATTCTATCTTTGATGTTTTTATGATTTTATGTAACAGTATGCCACAATCTATACAAAAAATATTTCTAGGTATGACAATAATATTAGTTTTAATAAATACAATAATAATAATAATAATAAAAAATAAAAAAAAAGAAAAATAAAAAATTAAAAAATAAATAAAAAATAATAAAGAAAATTATCCACATTTTTTGTTTTGATTTTATGTAACAGTAGGCCACAATCTATACAAAAAATATTTTTAGGTTTGATAATAATAATAGCAGTTTTAATAAAAAAAATTAAAAATAAAAAAATAAAAAAAAAAAATAAAAAATAAAATAAAAAATAATAATGGTTCTAATTTTATGGAAAAGTGTGCCATAATCTATACAAAAAAATATTTTAGGTCTGACGATAGTAGTAATTTTAATAAAAAAAATAAAGAATTAAAAAAAAAACATACAAAAATACAAAAAAAAAATAATAAAGAAAATTATCCATAAAAAATTTTTGATTTTGATTTTATGGAACAGTATGCCATAATCTATACAAAAAATAATTTAAGATCTGACGATAATAGTAGTTTTAATAAAAAAATTTAAAAATAAAAAAATAAAATAAAATATAATAATGGTTCTAATTTTATGGAAAAGTGTGCCACAATCTATACAAAAAAATATTTTAGGTCTGACGATAATAGTAATTTTAATAAAAAAAATTAAAAAAAAAACATACAAAAATACAAAAACAAAAAAAAATAATAAAGAAAATTACCCAAAAACAATTTTTGGTTTTGATTTTATGGAACAGTATGCCACAATCTATACAAAAAATGTTTAGGTCTTACGATAATAATAGTTTTTATAAAAAATAATAAAATATAAAAATACAAAAATTAAATTAAATAAAAAAATTTCGAAAATATTCTTACGAAAAATATCAACAAAACTACAGAAAAAATTATAAAATATTTTCTTTCTCGAAAATGATATTAAAAAAATAAGTAATTATGATGGCTACAAATTTTGTGAATTTCACTTTTACATAGAAACAGGAATATACTCTAAAAAATTTGTATATTTTTTTTCGAAAAAAAAAAAAATATTTTTTACCAGCGCGAAGAAAACGTAAAATATATAAAAATATCTGAAAATTTTTTTTGTATTTTTAACGCAGAAAACAATATAGGAGATCCAAGGATAAATGTAGAAGTTATGACACTCTTTGTAGATGCAAATGAATTTAAAAAAATATAATTTTTTATTTTCTTTTATAAATAGCGCCAAAAAAGCCAATTTTTAATTAACTAAAATAATATTTAGTTCTTTTTTTATAATAGCCGGGATTGTAACGAAGTAGACAAGGCCTATTTGAAGAAACTCTATGAATAAATGTAGACACAAAATCATCAGTCATTTTTTTACCAAGTTTTTGCACTTCTACCATAAGAGCCACATCTTCTACATTGTTAATTAACTAAAGGAATATTTATAATTTATTTTGTAATAGCCGGAATCGTAACCAAGTAAACGAGGCCTTTTGGAAGAAAATCTATGAACAAATGTAGACAAAAAATTATCAGTCATTTTTTACCAAGTTTTTGTGCCATTTTTACAAAGTTTTTGTGTCATTTTTACAAAGTTTTTGCACTTCTACAAGAAATGCCATAACTTTTGCATTTATCTATAGATTTTCTTCAACTACGCCTTGTTTTCGTTGCAAACATCCCAGCTAATACAAATAAAATACAATTTATAAAAAATCAATTTTTTTTTTTTTTTTAAAAAAATTTTTTTTCCGAATTTTTTTTTGCTGCCATAAGAGATAGAAAAATTCGAGAAAACATAATTTTTATTTAAAATTTTTGTATATATAAACTTCTAAAACAGAAAACAATGGCTATATGTAAAAGATCTAAGGATAAATGTAGAAATTGTGGCACTCTTTGTAGATGCAACTTAACTAAAAAACCATTTTTCAATTTAAAAAAATAGCACAAAAAGCCCATTGTTATTTAAATAAAGGAATATTTATTATTTATTTTGTAATAGCCGGAATAGTAACCAAGTAAACAAGGCCTTTTGGAAGAAAATCTATGAATAAATGTAGCCAAAAAAATTATCAGTCATTTTGTACCAAGTTTTTGTGCCATTTTTACAAAGTTTTTGTGTCATTTTTACAAAGTTTTTGCACTTCTACAAATAGAGCCACAACTTCTAGATTTATCTATAGATTTTCGTCAACTATGTCTTGTTTTCTTCGCTAGAACACCCGCTATTAGAAAACCTTTTAGAAAATAAAATAAGGCATTACTGTATTTATATAAAATCAAAAAATCATATATGTATATATTTTAATCTTTTGCGTCTATAAAATGAGGGTCGTAACTTCTACATTTATCCATAGATATTTAACGTATGGACATAGTGTTTTTTGGGTTAGAATGTTGGAGATTAAAAAAACAGTATTATTTTTTTAAGACTTTTTAAAATTTTTCATGATTTTTTTTTTTTTCAAAAAACAAGTTGTTTTTTTTCATTTTTTAGAGACTGTTTCAAAATCTTTGCTAACATGATATTCGCAACATTTTTTAGCATAAAAGCGAGTGTAATCTGACCTCTATATTCAAAATGAAAGTAAAAATATTAAGAGCAACTTCGGCGAAAATTGGAAATTTATTTAAAAAAATATCCACAAAATTTTGTAATATCGCTTTCGAGTTTAAAAAACCAAAATACATAAGAAAATGTCCTACATGGCCCTTTGAAAATTATGTTTGCTTAGTTTTTAATTATTGGGCGAACATAAAAGACAGATACGGCGTAAATGGAATTTTAGTAAAAAAATTTAAAAAAATCCATATTTTTTTAATATCGTTTAAGAGTTTAGCCAAAAGACATCGGAAAACGTTATACATGGCCCTTGGGAAAATTGTTCTTGCCTAGTTTATTATTACTGAGATTTTGCGAATGTGATATTCAACGATATGACTCATTTTCGGCTTAATGGCTTCGTTAATTGCCAAAATTGTCGAATTTGGAATTAAGATTTCATATTTTTATTATTTATATATTTATTAATAGTAAATACAATTTTAAAATAATAATTTTTTAAAACCTTTGCCTTTAAGATTTAATCATGAACCTGATAATGTTCGAAAAAATCACCCCGCAACATGTCGTCGTCTTGATACTATTTTGGTCCCTACGCCATTTTCTCATATTGGATGAAAATCTAATCTAAAGATTTGTCTTCGTGTATTTTTTTCGTTTAAGAAAGGTAGGTAGACAAAGGAAGGTCGACATTGGCCAACAAGAAATGTGGTGTTCGATTTCCAACATTTGGCTTCAGTTTTAAATTAAAAAAAAATAATAAATGGGCAGAAAATTAAAGAAACTCTATTTACAAAAGTTTGGCTTCTTTGTTTTTGTTTTGGCGCAGATGTTGTTGTTGATTCTTTTCATTTATTTTTTGAACTTTGGATGCAGACGCACAACTCTTGGCCAATTATCTGCTCCATTAAACAGGGAATGTGCGACGCCCGCCTGCGGCTTTTAGTGTCCGCAAGTGTGTGTGTGTGTGTGTGTGCCAGAGAGGGCAATTTGGCAGATCGAAAAAGAAGATTCAAAACAAAAATTTTCCGCCAAAAACCAAATGAACGCAAAGCGATTATTTTTTCCCATTTTGAAAACTAATTATTTCCAGTTCGCATTTAAATTTTTCCACATTTGTTCTTCTGTGTGGATTCAGTGGATGTATGTATGTTTGTGCGAGTAGCAATATTTTCTTTGTTCGATGTTTTTTGTTGTTTAGTTTTTTATTCATTTTCGAGTTGTTTTTTTTCATACGCGCGTAATTACGCCATTTAGGCCATATACAAACAAGAGTAAACAAATAAGTGCTGAGAACGGAAATCGATTTGAAATTTGAAACAACAGCACCATTACTAACCAATAAATATTATAAAAATAATTATAATAATAATGGCTGCTTGGATGACTGGTATTAATGGCACAACAATTATGGCCATGGCTGATATTTTGGTTAATTCCAAGAATTTCAGTGGAGTACCTATGTTCTTTCAGGTTGTTTATTTAAATTACGTTGCAAAAAAAAAAACAAATTTCAATTATTTCTGTGTACTTTGTAGTGGAAAAGTACCAAGTACCCCCCACCCCACTCCCGAAAAAATCCAAACAATCCGGTAATTCACACTTAGAATTGGAGGAATTCCAAAGAAAGACCCTGAGGGGAAAACCACAATGATACAATAACATAATTGGTAGTGGTTAGAAAGGAGGGGTGACGAAGTCCATGCCCAATCTATTAGGGTGACTCTTAGAATATTTTCTATCGAAAAACTACTAGAAGAAAAAATCCACATAGTCGCCTCGACTAATCCCCTAAAAACGGAAATTAAAAATAATTCATTTTTTACCAAGTTTTTGTATCATTTTTACCAAGTTTTTTTTATAATTTTTACCAAGTTCTTGTACTTCTATAAAAAGTGCATTCTACACTTCTACATTTATATATAGATTTTCTTCAATTAGGCCGGGTATTCTTCGTTAAGATTTAATTAAAAAATAATTCTGAAAAATTGTCAGAATTATTACTACAAAAAAATTGTGTTCGAGACCTTCAAGTTTACTTTTTGTGACAAACTGAGCCATAAAATCAACACACACAAATTATGAATAATTTAAAAAATATATTTTTTAAAATTCCCATTTTCCGCTAAGAAATGCATAATATTTCTACCCACAATTTGGAATAAAAGTCCGATGACATTCCACTTGTATGTTCAATTGAAAGTGCTTATGATGGCTGCCATTTGATCCCTTTGATCTCTGACGTTTTGAATATCGAAATTCGAACTTCAAACATCGAACTTTGACGTTTGACCTCTGACTTTTGATCCATTTAGCATCTGAACTGTGATACCTTTGACTTTCTGACTTCCTCTGACGTTTTAACTTTGACCTATGACCTTTGATACCTTTGACCAATTTGACCTCTAAGTGTTCACCTTTGGCCTTTGATCCCCTGATCCATTTGACCTTCGGTCATCGAGTTTCAAACATCACACTACAAAAATCGAACTTCGAACACTGAACTTCGGACCTCGAACTTCGAACTTCGACGTTTGACCTCCGACTTTTGATGTCTTTAATCCATTGGACCTTTAATCTTTTTGACTCCTCTGACTTTTGATCCATTTAATCCCCTTGAGAGCTGACCTTTAATCCCTTTGATCCCCTAATCCATATGCTCTTTGGACTTTCACCTCTGACCTTTGATCCCTGTGACCTCTGAACTTTATCCCCTTGATCCCTTTGATCGCCGTGATCCATTTGTTCCCCTTGCTATCCATAATCCATTTGATCACTTTGACCTTTGAACATCAATCTTCGACCATCAAACTTAAACGTTTGACCTCTGAATTTTGATCCCTTTAATCCCTTTGACCTCTGAACTTTGACCTTTGTTCTCTGACCTTTGATACAATTGATATATTTCATGCCCTTGATTAAACTTTGATTTTTGACCCCTGACCTTTGATCCATTTGCTCTATTTGCTCCCTTTGATACCCTTGATCCATTTGATCTCTGACCTTTGATCCCTTTTATCTTTAGCCTCATACCTTTGATCCCATTTATCTTTGGACTCTGACCTTTGACATCTGACCTTTGATCCCTCTGAATTTTGTCTTTTGACCTTAGACTTTTAGACCATTGATCCCTTTGATCGCCGTGATCCATTTGCTCCCCATGATCCCTTTTACCATCAAATATCTAATTTCGAACATCAAACTCTGACGTTTGACCTCTGACTTTTAATCTCTTTGGCCTTTGACCTTTTTCCTCTGACCTTTGAACCATTTGATATATTAGATCCCTTTGAACTTAGATACCTTCGCTCTCTTTGGTCCCTTTGATCCCCTTGAACCCCTTGATCACCGACCTTTGATTCCTTTTACCCCTAGCCTTATACTATTGACCCCTTTGAGCTTTGACATCTGATCTTTGATCTCTGTGACATCTGATCTTTGATCTCTGTGACATCTGACCTTTGATCGCCCTTGATGATCCCTTTGACCTTCGAACAACCAACTTCGAACATCCAACTTCAAACATCGAACTTTGAACGTTTGACTTCTGACTTTTGATCCCTGTGACCTTTGAATTTTAACCTTTGGCATCTATATTTTTATCCCTTTGATCCCCTTGATATCCATGATCCCTTTGATCATCGAACATAAAACTTCGATCATCGAAATGGAATTTTGACCTCTGACTTTTGCTCCATTTAATCCCTTGACCTCTGAACTTTGACCTTTGGCCCTTGACCATTGACCCCTTCGTTCTCCTTGTTACACTTGATTCCATTGACCTTCGAACAACAAACTTGGAACATCGAATTTCGAATATCGAACATCGAATATCGAACTTCGAATTTCGAATATCGAACTTAGAACTTCAAACATCGAACTTTGACGTCTGACTTTTGATCCATTTAACATCTGAACTTTGGTCCCTTTGACGTTCTGACTTTGAGCTTTTGTCTCTGACATTCAACATTTGATCGCTTTGATTTTCGGACATCGAACTTCGAATATCAAAATTCGAATTTCGAACATCGGACATCAAACTTTTTTTACTTTTGACCAATGACCTTTAATCCCTTTGAACTCAACTGACCTCTGACCTCTATTTTTCACAATTTTTGTTCGTAAAAAAATCTAAAAAAAAAATAATTTTTTATTTTCACATAAATTAGTCGTAAATATTTTAAATTTCGACGTATATATATATTGTTGTGGAGTAAGTACGATGAACTTATGGAGCTTTCTAGCTAACATTATTAACTATAACTAAAATTTACTTTATAAAAATAGAAGGTATATTTTTTGTTTATAAAATAAAAATAAATTAAGAAAAATTAAAAAAATATATATTTTTTAAAAATTAGACAATTTTCTGTAAAATATGAGGGAATTTGCTTGAAATTAGAAATATATTTGTGTCCCATACCACAAAAAAGTTTTTTTTAATTACCTCATTACAAAAATACTTTATTTTCGATTTTTTCGGTTTTGAAAATCGCTAAATATAGCTTTCTTTGCCTTATATAGTGTAAAAGTGCTCATTGAAGTGAGCAATCCAAGCTAGTGATGTAAATAATTGCCATGGAATATTTTATTTTGTGCGTCAGAAATTGGTGAATCAAAATATAGTCAAAATTGTGAAACTATCCTTGACAAAAAGTAATTTTAAAAAATGTAATATCTAGATCTGATTAAATACTCAAGATCCAGATGACATAAATATCAATTCATAAATATTATTATTTTTATTTTTTGCAAATATTATAATATTGTAAAGATCTGAACTTCACAAAATAATTTTATAAATAATTAAACAATGTTTAGAAAATTGATAAAATAAAAAATATATATTTTTATTTATTTTTTAATTTTATCAATTTTTGATTTAAACCAAAAATTAGACCAAATACAATGAACAATTTAAATTGAACAACAAAATAATTGGTTTGGTTCAGTTATCTACTCAAAGAAGAAACATCTAAATCATACTCTCATGGCACTAATTACAAATTGAAAATAAATTGAACATTATATTATCTGTTCAATTTATTTGCAATTTGTAATTAGTGTTATGAGAATATGATTTAGATGTTTCTCATTTGAGTAAACAACTGAATTAAATTCCAACTTTTAGGCCTGGTTGCCATCCAAAATTTCCACATTCTTCATTGTCTCTTGGCCACCAACTGTCATTGTCAAATTATGAATGACAATAATATATTATAATATAATATATTAAATATATTTATTTTCTTTTAACCATACATTCCCAAAATTTGTAAATGTTAAATGTTGAAGTGATAAGCGGCCACACTGTCCCCAAAAAGAATATCATGGGCGACATGTCAAACACATAATGAATGAATGAATATCTTTTAGTTTCTCAAAAAAGATATAAAATATCGAATTTGACACAATTCATATCACTCAGACACAGTCATATCAACAACTACTAACCAAGATCCAAGTTTTTCAAGTCAATTTAAAAATAAAAACAAGAGAGAGACCCACCTGTTGTTCGTTTGGTTGGAAACACAATCACCAGCGTCGTCGATCGTCGCCACAGCTGTGCTTGGTTGGCTGGAAACCACACAAATCGTTTTAAATAGAAATAAATCAACTCTTTGGCTCCTCAATGATTAATAGCCCGCACTTCTAGGGTTGTCGTAGACGTGCTTGTTTTGATGTTTATTTATTTATTTCTTATTTTTCACACTTTCAACGAAAACGAATTTTTCAATTCGTTGTTACACTTGAACTTTACACGCAGATAACAACGACACTTTCTTTGTTGCTCTTCTTTATGTTGTGATTTTATTTCTTTATTTCTTCGCTTATAAACAAATTACTAATGAACCGAAAGCGAAAACTAAACGTCAATGATAATTAATGGATGGATGACGCTCATTAATTGAGTGAGTTATCAGCAATTTGACTTTGGCTTCATAAAACAAAAATTGGTTGTAAATGACGGAGGGAGAGGGCGACAAGTGGCAGATGGGGCATCGGGCAACATCGGGCGTTCACTCTTTTTTTGCCAGAGCTCTGTTATCTATAGTTTTTTAGACCACAATCAACTTCTCAAGCACTCTCACCTGAACTTTTTCAAGAAACGAAAATCATTTCACAAATACTCTCTCAGCAGTGAAAAAGTCGCTCTCGACAGCTGTGAGACAATTTTCGCTGAGAATTTTTTTCTCAATCAAAAACCAGTTCTCTTAGCATCTGCTATCAACTGGAGAGAATTTCTCAACGAAAAGTTTTCGCTGAGCAGATGATAAGAAAGTTTGTTAGCCATGTAACATTTTCTCAAGCGAATGTGAATGCATTTGTCGTATAGACAGACCAACTGAGATAAGGTGTCCGCCTTGCAACCAGGATGGGATCCGGGTTCGAATTGTGGCTCGGAAAAAAATATTTTTTTTGTTTTAATAGTTTTTAATGAACAATATTTTATTGTTTTATAATTTTATTTAAATAATTTTTTTGAAATTTGTATAAACTTTTATTTTTATTTATTGTAGTTTTTATTAATTTTATACTAATTTAATAAGTAGACAAAAGCATTAAATTCGAGATCCCAGGATCTCAGTACATTTTTGGAGCGAGGACTTAAAAATTAGACAAAACAGAATTTAATGGAATTTGAAATTTGAGAAGAAAAAATGAAAAATATAGATTTTTTTGTAAAATGATCAACTATTTTTGTAATCGAAATTGAAAATTGAGATTATTTGAATGAAAATGATTTTTTTTTTTGTAAAATTAGCTCGACAACAAAAAACTGAAAAAATTGAGAAAAATCGCTTCAATTTTATTATTTTGAGTTTATTTGAATGAAGAGAATCGTTTAGAAATTTTCGAAAAAAAATAATTTTTAGAGAAAAGTTCACAAAATTTTACAATTTTTTACAAAAGGCGAGAAATTGTTTGATTTTTGTTTTTACAAAACACTCGATTATTCATTTTGATCTTTTATCAAATGTACTGTGGAACACGAAAAAATAAGAAGAAAACAATATACGTGTATCGGGGGTTTGAAAGTTTTAGAAGGGGGTGAATATTTACCCCTTCAGCATATTCATATGGAGGATCGGCATAGAAAACCTTTTTACCCGACCCGAAAATTTTATGTATAGGATGTGTTCAATATTTTTCGAACACGTTGTCAATACCTGGCTTATTTATCGAGTTATCGAGCGTTAAAATTTGACAAATTCTATAAAATATAGATTTTTTTTGTAAAACGGAATCAATATGAAGAAAAAGAAAAATTTAAAATGTTCGATTGCAATTGTTAACAAAACATCGAAATTTAAATATCGATTTAAAATAATGTATGAAAAATTTCTCATTAGCGAAGCTAAAAACGTTCTTTAAGAAATTGTTTTATTTTTCAATATGATATCCGAGGCTCCAAGATATGACCACATATTTGGATAGAGCAACTCGGTTTTTCGCACGTTAAAAATTAAAAAACCATTTCGTTTTAATGGGCTCAAAATTGAAAATTAAAATTGCTTAAAAAATCGCACGATTTATTCAACTAATTTTTTCATGCGGCACTTTTTAGAGGTTTCTACATTAATCTACAGCAAAAAAATATTTATAAAAATTGCGTTATTTTTAAAATAATTTTTTGCCTGCGGCCCTCTTTTTGCCAAATCAGTAAATGATTCAATAACGGAAAATGGTTATATGTTTTTATAAGTGCATGTACACGAGAATAAGTCTTTGATTCGGTCATTTTCTTCCACAATGCAGCGAGTGAATTGAGCTTTGTCGCCCACAATATAAAATGATTGACTTAAATATAATAAAAAATCATTTTTATATTTTCAATTGCGATAACTCAGAAAGTTATCGACATTTTTTATTTCAGTTGTTAATAGTTGTCGAAAATTTGCATTTGAATGTTTCGCATTTTTTTCAAATGAACTAAAAATAATAAAAAAAGAATAAGTTTTAATTTTTGAATTTCTATGATTAACATAGTTATCGAAATTTTATATTTATATTTTAGGTTTTCGTTTTTTTTTTCATTTTGACTACATTTTACATAAAACATCAATATTTTTCGAATTTTCCAAATGTTAACCTTCGATAACTCAAGACTTAACGAGTTATCGATAACATGTAGACAAATTTTTTCTGCCTGTTTTTTGAGTTTTCTATAAAAGTCTGCATTTTCCGATATTTTTAATTCCGATAACTCAATAGTTATCGAGAATTTTTTTTTGGAATTTTTCGCTTCATTCCAATGAACTAAAGATAATAAAAAACATTTTTTTAAATTTCTATTACGATAACTACGATAATTAGTTTTTCGTTTTTATTTTTAATTTTACACAAAAATAACAATCTTTTTATTTCTAATTTTCCAAATTTTACTCTCCGATAAAACGAATCTTAACGAGTTATCGGAAACATGTGGCTCCTTTTTACTTTTTCTGTCTGTTTTTGAGTTTTCTGTGAGATATTTTTTCCATATTTTGATTTCGATAACTCAATAGTTATCGAGAATTTTTAACTGAAATTTTCGCCTTTTATATAAATTAGATAAAAATAATAAAAAAGAATTTTTCAATTTCGTTAACTAGGATAGTAATCGAAAATTTTTATTTTTTTTTCGTTTTTTTTTATATTTTGACCACATTTTACATAAAAATTTAATTTTTTTATTTCGAATTTTCCCAATTTCACCCTCCGATATATCGAATCTTCACGAGTTATCGGTAACATATGGACCAATTTGTTTACTTTTTCTATCTTTTTTGGTTTTCTGTCAGATTTTTCCGATATTTTTGATTTCGCTTTTTTAAATGAACTACAAATAATAAAAAAAGTCAATTTTTAACTTTCAAATTTCGATAACTACGATAGTTATAGAAAAATTTAATTTTGATTTTAGTTGTTCGTTTTTTTTTCATTTTTCACAAATATCAATTTTTAATTTCGAATTTTCCAAATTTTACCCTCCGATATATGGAATCTTAACGAGTTATCGGTAACACATGGATCAATTTGTTTACTTTTTCTGTCTTTTATGGTTTTCTGTCAGATTTTTCCGACATTTTTGATAACTCAAAAGTTATCGAGAATTTGTATCGTTTTCTTTTTTAATTTAAAAATCAAATTTTTTAACTTTCAATTTCGATAACTACTTTTTTTTCATTTTACACACAAATATCAATTTTTAATTTCGAAATTTGCAAACATTACCCTCCGATAAATCGAAACTTAGGGAAACTTTTGGACACTTTTTTAATTTTTCTGTCAGCTTTTTGGGTTTCCTACAAAAAACTGACTTTTCCTATATTTTTTATTTCCATTCGATAACTAGGACAGTTATCGAAATTTTATTATTTTCGTTTTTTTTTTATTTTGACCACATAACGCATAAAATAACAACTTGTAATATGAATTTTCCAAATTTTACTCTCTGATAAAACGAATCTTAACGAGTTATCGGTAACATGTTGAGCATTTTTTATTTTTTCTGCCTGTTTTTTAGTTTTCTATACAAGTCTGTCTTTTCCGATTTCCGTTGATTTCGATAACTCAATAGTTATCGAGAATTTGTATCTGAATTTTTTGCATTTTTATAAAAAAAGCTAAAAATAATAAAAAACTACTTTCCAATTTTTAATTTCGTTAACTAGGATAGTTATCGAATTTTATTTTATATTTTTTTCGTTTTATTTATTTTGACCACATTTTACATAAAAATTAAATTTTTTTATTTTGAATTTTTCACATTTTTACCTTTGATAACTCAGGATTTAACAAGTTATCGATAACATGTAGATTAATTTTGTTATCTTTTCCGGCTGTTTTTTGTGATATTTCTGATTTCGATAACTCAAAAGTTATCGAAAATTTGTATCTGAAATTTTCGCTTTTTTGGGGGTTTTTTTGTGATATTTTTGATATCGATAACTCAAAAGTTATCGAAAATTTGTATCTGAAGTTTTCGCTTTTTATATAAATTTTTAGCTCAAATTAAAAACCTTTTTTTTGAATTTTCAATTTCGATAACTAGGATAGTTATCGAAAAATGTTATTTCGTTTTTTTTTGTCATTTTGCCCACATTTTACACAAAAATATAAAATTTTTATTTTGAATTTTCCAAATTTTAACCTTTCGATAACATGTAGACTACTTGTTTCCTATTTTGAGGTCTTCTTTCCAAAAATATAAAATATATATATAATATATATTCAGATCTTAGGGCCTTGGATATCATATTCTTGCCCGCCCCATCGATAACTTGCCCATCAAGTTCCCTTCTTTTTTAAAAACCTCTCTATTCACAAATGTATTCAGCCGTGGGGCCTCTCTCATTGTTAATAGAACAGACCTGTGTTTGCTTCATTTACAGGCAGGGTGTAAGGATCCGTTTTGAAAGCCGAAATGGCCACCCTTTGGATTTCCTTTATGTCTAAAGATATGCGAAAATGTGGATCCGCTGAAAGTGAAGATGACATAATTGTCATGCTCCCAATTCCATTCCCATTTACAACCATTTCCTTTTGAAGTTTATTAATTTGGATGTTTAATGTGGAAGCTTTGCTTGTTTTATAACACTTTTAACTTCTTTTAATGATTCTTTTTATAGGAATAATTATTTTTTTATTATTATTATACATGAGATTCAACATTTAAGACAACTTCAGTTTCATTTACGAAATAAATCATGGATAACATATGAGAGAGAGAGAGAGGGAGGGAGAGAGTGAGCATCATATGTTTTGTTTTGCTGAAATTTATGCTTTTTTCTTCGAAATCATTATCAAAGTACTTTCTCATTATGTTTTATTTGATAAACTCGAGGAAAATTTGTAGGAAAATATTCCGTGACATGTTATAATTTAAAATTTCCGCTGATATTTATCTCTGCCGTGAAATCTTATTGACATTTGTGGGGTTTTGTACGCGCACTCTAGTGAAGGCAGAAGGCAGCTCTCCCTCTCTCTCTCTTGCTCTCTGCGTAGGGTGGTAAACAGAAAACAGCTGTTTTTGCAGCACTGTTGAATATAATATTTTTTATTTTTCTTTTCGTTGTAAAATCCATAAAATTTTTATGATTTTTCTTGAAACAAAAACAATGTTTCTTTTATCAGCCACTTGATATGGAGCATAAAACATAAGGCGGGTGGGGGGTATGTGGGTTCAACAAGTAGAAAACGAATGAATTTCACAAAACAATGAGAGAAACTGGAAACTTCGTTATCAGGGGGAGATTTGTTTTGTTATTTTTTTTGTGTTTTGCTTTCCAGTAATTATTCACAGCACTTTTCTGGGGAATTATGCAATATTTTCCGGGATCTCTTCATCATTTAAATTTTTTTCGATAAACTTTTTTTGTAGTTTTACTTTTTTTGACACAATTTCCAATTTCTGCTGTTCTGCTTGTTGTCAACATGTTGTTTGCTTTTAATTTGTCATCCGCAGACAATCAACAACTTGGTAGCTTGCTATTTGTTGCTGTTGTTGTGGTGGTGGTGTTTCTTTCTTTTTCTTTTTGTATTTTGCCAACCAACAGGCGAGACGCGTTTTTGTACTTTGCTTCAGCTGCTTTTGTTGGAGCACAGCACACGAAGCTCAGCTTTCACATAAATTTTAAAACAAACAGTGGCAACAGCAAAACGCTCAAAACAAATCGTAATGAATTTTCGTAATTCAAACTGAAATTATTTTAATTATTTTTTGCTTTTCTTACAATATCTCGATTCTTGCTTCACACGTCACGATGGAGATGGAGAAGAAGCAGAAGCACACAAGATGAACAAAAACAACAATAAAGAACACTGAAAGCGAATTTATATTTTTTACACGATCACTTTTTTATTTTATTTTTTGCTTGTTTTCTCTCAAATCGACTTTATTGCTCGATACATAATTCGTCGTTTAATGAAACTTTGTTTTCCACTCTAATCGAGAATCGCTCGCGGCGTTATGATATGATAGCAGCAGCAGCGGCGCGTAGAACACTTGTTGTTCCTTATTTTTCGATTTTTTTTTTGTTTTTGATACAACACAGAAAAACGCAAAATCGCCAAAAACAAAATAACACCGAAACGAAACGTTAACACGGGATAATCAATAGTAGTTAGAAGAAGAACTCTCTCTCTCCCCAAAAAAACACAAGAAAAAACGATAAACGCGACAGCGATCGATCTCGTGAGACACACACAGAGAAACTGAGCGGGAAAAAAACTAAGAAAACACGTACATATGCTTCAACAGTTTACGAAACACTAACTGCAATTTACCAATTCCAAAATGTTTTCTTTTTCTTACTTCGTTTCTTGTGTTGTCGTTGTTGTTGTTGTGGCCCACATCACACACATAAACAAAACGCACTCACTCACGGCGGTAAGTGAATGAGTATTAGTTATCGTCATCATCATCATCATATTGAATAATCCGTATTTTCTTTATGCCGTTGTCATTATTACTGCTGTTGTTCTTGTTGTTGTTGTTGTTACACACAATTAAAGTGGCTCTTGTTTTTTTTGTTCTTGCTCAGAATGTATTTCTATTGTTTGTTGTATTCGCGAGAGTGCGATGAGATACATGTGCGTGTGTGTGAATTTGTGTAGCGCTAAAAAACGGTAATGTGTTGGGGGCAGAGTGAGAGTGAGAGCGGCAGTATCTGTGCGTGTGTGTGTGTCGTTGATTGATTAGTAAGCCTGAGAGAGCTTACAAATCTGTCGTTATTACCGGCCTGCCAGATTGTCTATTTCATTCAGCTGATCATGCACAACGGAGTCCACATATTAAACATGAAATACCCAAAATGTCCATAACAATGAAGGAGTAAATAAGCAAGTCATGATTGAGAACATTAGACAGCGTCCAATTAATGATAATTTGAAGAAAAAAAATAATTTTGTCTACCACGCACTTTGATCCTGCGTATTTTGTTTTTTGTTTCTTATTCTATACCGAACAACTTTTTATCGACCCACCGTAGGGGAATGTCCAGAAGAGTGTTAGGTGGAAAAGCATGAAAAGGGGGTAATCTTGATAGAAAAAAATCTACATTTCAATACGTGAGGTTTTGTATAAATTTCTTGAGGTGGAACACCGCAAAACATATACTAGACAAACAACTAATAGGCCATTCACTTATAAAGGGTGATTTTTAAAAAGCTATAGGAAAGTTTTTCAAAAAAAAAAAAAACACATAAAATTCAGAAAAATGCACGAAATCTTTATTTGAATCGTTAGTACGGTCCATATAATTTAATGTTTGAAGATTATTTCATGCAAATGTTGACCTTGACTGCGCCTCAAATGGTCCAATCCTCGCTTTGTCCAATTTTGGCATTTTCACGTTTTTGAGTAACAGATGCCCAATTGCTGCGAACGGCGACGAATCGATAATTGATGGTCATCATTAACACTGGCCGATACAGCTGCGATATTTTCTTCAGTTCGCACTCTACGTAAGCGTGTTGGTGGTTTAAAGTCCAACAATGTAAATTTGGTGCGAAATTTAGTCACAATAGCCCGAATAACCGCTTCAGTGGGTCGATTAAACTGACCATAAAATGGAAGTGCGCGATGAACTTTCTGAACAGAGCACGCATTTTGATAATAAAATTCAATAATTTGCAAGCGTTGTTCGTTTGTAAGACGATTCATGGTTAAATTATAGACCAAACTGAAGATGTTTGACAGTGAAACAAAACACGAAACGTGCGTCAGCTGTTTAAACCAGTGTTGCCAAAAAGATAATAGCTAAAAAATCACCCTTTACTATATTATAGTGATAATGTCGTGAAAATCACATTACTTTAAACTCGTTTGGTCGTAAAGGGCTGTCCACACATGAAGATTTTTTGCAAAACTATAATTCAGATGAAAAATATTGCATCATTTAGTAATTTACCGATAAAGCTTATTTTGTTTCAAAAAATGCTGGTCATAATCTATAGCAGAAATACAAACCAACCGATTCTGCACGAGCCGCGCCGCCACCGATTCCATCGGCTCATATCGACTTCAATCACGCCGCCGATATTTTTAGATCTGACTAAGTTCTAACTCCGTCAAATCTTACTACTAAAATAGATAACCCACTTTAAATTACAAAAGTAAATATAACTATTGACTTAGACAACCTACTACTGTGAAATATATGGATCTTTCTTTGAATTTAGTATCGCACTATATGATGACGTCTATAGTAAGTTGAAGGATTGTGTTTTGATTTGAAGGTCGCATTTATATAAATCAATTCCAATACGCGTGGCTATGTGTTGCTATAAAAACCAATAAACAGTTACTCTAAGCAAAGTCGGTGTTAGGAAGGCCTTATTGTCATTGTGCACTTAAGCTTCCTTTCATGGTTATATTTAAACTGAAGATGTTTCTCTTTGGTAACTCTTCTATAAACGCAGAAACAAAGAAAACTTGTGTAAAAATACCGAATTCAACTTTGTAAATATTTTTTATATAGAATTGACATACAAGTCATACAAGTAAATTTCCCTCGTGCATGTGTAAATTACACATGTACCTCTTTTGTATTAATAACTAAGTTTACTTGGTAGGTGTTCAGTGCTTATGTACCTTAATATATTCATGTTCTTTTTCCCAATTTAGAGATTTGTAGCTATTACACAAGTTTCTTTGTTAAAATTAATTAGCTAGATGGATAATAAAGTAAGTGTGATACTTGCACAAATATACAAGTGTGCGTATGACTTTGCAAGGCAATTTGTCAACAATTAAATTTTCCATCTTCAACAAGGTAAGTCGTATGTTGTACAAAATGTTTATAAATATATTATTTTTAAGCACTTTAAAGTCCGGGAGCCAGCAACGTGTTTGGTTACACTATAAGTATCACGACTTAAACTTTTAGGATGTGTTCCTTTGTTTTTGGAAAGAAGAAAATGCATGCCTGGCAAACCTTCGGGGGTGGCTTTGGCCCTCCCTGCGACTTTTATGGTCGCAAAAAATGGGTAGCATTTACACCATTTTATCATGGCTGGCATTTATATATATGAAAGCTCTTACCACTGCGAGTTACCAACCAAGCAGCCACGCCAATCAGGGGATGGGAAATGCGTGCCAGACAGGGTCAAAGTCCGGGGCGAACAACGAATTTCTTTACGTTGTAAGTAAAACTGCCCAAACTTTTATGGCCACTTCCTTACATTAGAAGAAGAAAAATCCATGTCTGGCAAACTTTCACCATTTAAGGTCGAATGGAAATAGTGATATTTCTACCACTTCCCTATAAGTAAAACTGCCAAAACATTTATGGTCACCTCCTTACATTATGAGAAGAAAAAATATGCTTGTCTGACAGGTCTACGGGGTGGCTTTGGCCCCTGCAATTTTTAAGGTAAAAAAGGTAGTGCTTTTTAAGGTCGCTAAGGGTAGTGATATTTACAATATTTTATTTTGGCTTGTATTTGATTATTTAGAAAGCTCTTACACCTACGAGTTATCAACCAACCAGTCAGCCAACCAACCACTGCGAGTTACCAACCAAGCAGCCACACCAATCAGGGGATGGAAAGTGCGTGCCAGACAGGCTTAAAGTCCGGGGGCCGGCAACGAATATCCTTAAACTATAACTAAACCAGCTAAAACCGTTATGGTAATTTCCTTCCATTGTACAAAGAAAGAAAATCCATGTCTGGCAAACCTTCGAAGGCGGCTTTGGCCCACCTGCACATTATAAGGTCTAATAAAAATAGTGTAACTTGTACCTGTAACTTTTAAGGTCGAAAAAGGTAGTGATATTTCCACCACTTCCCTATAAGTAAAATTGCCAAATCTTATATGGTCGCTTCCTTACATTGTCGAAATAAAAAATCCATGTCTGGCAAAAACTGCTAAATCAAAAAAACTGTCCTCTAGTGTGAGATTGCGCAGAAATCGACGGAATTGTTTGTTTCAATATTCTATTCGTATTCGAATTGTTCTTATTTTATTGAAACATATGTATTTTATGCATAAATGAAACATGGGTTTTTCATTGTGGCAATTAGTTGATTTATTTCTTCATTTGTATGTATTGAGCAAATGCAAATTGTTTAAGAGAACAAAGTGCTTTGAAATACATCCCGAAACATACAAGGTAATTTTACACAAGTTTTATTGTATAACTGGGCGTAGTTTTTTTGGTACCAAATTACCCATGTGTTCTGTATGAGTCGCCAAAGAACTTTTAAAGATGTATTTCACCTAAGAAACTAAGGTAAATTGTACGCTTTTCCTGTACGATTTCCCACATTTTTTTCTTTGCGTGTAGGACACAAAGCCACAAATCTCGCAACGATGATCTTCGTCGGCACACACATGTATATTTAGGATATGAAGTTGCAGTGTCCTCCGACCACAATACCATTTGCACTGTTCGGACACTTTTGGAGCATGAACTTTATTATTGTGCTTCTTTAGTGTGTCAAAGTAGGATTATGATATTCAAGATGTCTGGTTAAATATGTCTCACATGAAAAGCTGTTATTCAAAAAAATATTAAATTCATCCATAATATAAAAAAATACATTACCAAGGATTTCCACTACCAAAAACTAATTGGCAAATCAGCCGAAAACCGCCGCCGATAATTCTGGTTCGGCATGTATCTCTGCTTCTGTGACTTTTCACATAAAAAATGTTGCATCATTCAATAAATTAGCGATAAAACTTATTTTCTTTCGAAAAATGCTAAATTGGTCAAGTTTTCGTAATAATCCATATTCAAGTTTAACAATAGATCTCTAAATATGAACTCCTCTTATGCATTGTCATTTTGTACGTGTTCAGTGAAGTAAATTTTCAGGATTTTATGGATTGGTCAATAAGTTCTGTGTTTGAAATTATTTATGAAGTGATAATTATTCTATCATGATAAATTAGCGCTGTTTTTCTTAAAGACTGGATAACCTAAATAAATAGTTAAAATTTCACTCAAAATGATTTTTTTATTGTCGCCAACAACAATATCAGTGTATGTATGGAAACAAATCGAAAAATTCCACAATAAATTCTGACATTAAGAATTCTCTCAGACATTAAATTACAACATTTTTTCACTTAGCTCCCTTCGACAAAAAAGGAAAACTTTATCCCACTGCAAAAAGAAACTCTGACCTGCTGGACTATACGTTTATTCTACAAAAATGATCTAGTCAACAGAATTTTCTATTCTACTCAGAATTATTCAGTTCCAATCAAAAAATCTAAATTTGTTGCACAGTGTAATAGTAGGTTATTATCTGAGATCAGAACTGAATTATACAGTACTTGATATAACGGATTTAATGAACATCAATTGCCGAAACAAAGGGCTTCAGCTGGTGCATTGCATTGAGCTGAAAATGGGGCGTGGCATTATGCTGACCTACTGTGTGAAGCTGTGACCCCAGGAGATCTTGCGATTTAACGCATTTATATTATTTTTGTATTTATATTATTGGGTTACGTGAAGTCATTGCTTTATGCAAAAAACGGATACTTTAGACAGAAGACAATGTTTTTTTTTACGAAAGCTATGCTTACTGAAAGGTGGTTGAAAATTATATTATTTTCATAAAAAGTAAATTTTAAGTCATTTGATTATTCAAATTTTAAAATTAAAAGACATTTTTCACAGAGCCTGTTGTTGTTTCTATTGAAATTGGAAAATATGAAAATTAAGGTCATTTTATACACACAAAATATTTGCGCAAATCATCACTATGCTGAAAATTTTGTATTTGTAAGGCAATTCCAATGTCTGTAAGACATATTTGCTACATTTATGCACTTTCCACTTCAACAAAAAAGTATCAATGTGAAATTCTTAAGGGCGAAAGTAGTAGTAAAAGTAGTAAAATAAAACAAATTAAAGAGATGATTTGATGATGATTTTATTTTAATTTATAATAATGAAAAACACAGTAAAAATATTCTGGTTGTTCTATATTCCTGGCACCAAATTCTTGTCTTTTGTTCTTTATCCTTGTGGTTCTTCATCTTTTTAAAGTAGTCACCACATGCAAATGTTGTCACTTCAAAATCTAGTTTTGGACAAATCGAAAATAGTAGTTTGGGCAAATCAATTGAATGGGAATGATTGTGAATCAGATGTGTGTGGTCAATAAAGTCGAACTTCGATAAGTGGGAATCCGTAGTGGGGCATTTTTGATGGTCCCTGCACGCTGGGAATTTCAACATATTTAAGTGGGATTGAATTTTTCCAAATTTACCTCTCGAATATTTTAAATCTGTGTGTGTGGAATTTCGCTTTCATTGTGGACCTCTATAAGTGGAATTTTTCAATTGTTTTACCTCTGTTAGAAGGATTTCATACTAGGAGAGACATTTCTTTGTTATTTTGGTCGATTTATTTTATTTTTCTTTTTTATTGACTATTGTAATTTTTCGGGATGCTGACCTTAATAAATAAAATACTCCTTCGAATTATTATGTTTAAAAAATATTGAATATCAGCGTTATGTTGAAAAATTCCAAAAGGGGTACAGTCAAATAGAAGTATAGAGTCAAATATAGTGTACTTCAAAAGATCGACTCGATATATGCATTTGAAAAAATCGACTTCCAAATTGTTTAAAAATTTGCAAATTTCTTAAAAGGAATGCTTTACATATTGCTACATATCTCAAAACTCCTCATGAAGTGGGACAACAGGCAAATTACGAGGACAAATGGGAATAAACGTCCAGTCCTTTGAGCTTCCACTTATTCTCGTTCGACTGTAATGAGTTTTTTGGTACGTCTAAACTACCCATAAAAATATAAAGACATTTTTAGACTCATTTTGTGCAATGTTTGAGCAATTTTTGTCCAAAATATTGTTGTGTCTAATCCCCAATTAAAACCGAATATTCCACAAGAGAAATAATCCTACTTTTCTAAACGTTGAACTTTCTGGCATTGCCAACATCATTTAGAAGCCAAAAATAATGAAAATATCTTTGTAAAAGCTAGATATCGAAACAATCCACAAACAGAGAATATTAAGATCCCTAAATTGGGGGTGAATCCCCCTCAACTGGCAACTATGCGCTCCACCACAACATTCCAAATCCCAAACCATTCCCGCTGAAATGTGTTGACACGTGTTTTAAGACCAAAACATTCCATTTCGCGTTGTTTGCATTCTGTCTCTGTTTCCAACCATTCTCCACACCCCACAAACACACACATCCACACAGACGTATGTATGTACAACACGATACTAAATAATGAGATACATGGTAAACAAGAAGAAGAAGAAGCAGAAAATATAAAAACAAATAACACAACAACAAAACTTGTTAGCAAACGCGACAACTAAAAACATGGGCGCGAATGAATTCGAATGCACGCACACAACGAACGAGAAGCGCAGCATCAGCTGTTTTGCGACGTTGACGTTTGTCAAATGGAGAATACGCAGCAGCGAAAGCACAACGCACACACACAAAGGCGCGTGAATTCAAGCGAACAACAACATCTTAATTTTGGGTGAGAAATAATTCGTGTGTGCGGATTGTGGAAATGCAGATACCGAAGTGCGCCATGTGCGAAAACTGTGTTTGTATGTATGAATGTAGGTATGCATGTGGGTAATGTTTAGATAAACTTGCCATGATTAGATTAAAATTGTAACTGATTAAATTGAGTGATTGAGCTTAGCGAAATGTGGCTTAGCACAGTGGGGTCAAACAAAACAAGTGAATGTAAGGAAATAGCGACTACATTAGGGTGGACCTTATGTGTAAAAAATTATTTTTTTATTAAAATTTTGCAAATTTTTTACTTCCGAATATGGCAAATAAAACTGCATTTCCCGATTTTCAAAAAAAGTATGAAATAGGGTGGATCGAAAAAAAAATATTTTGGCTTGAAGCAATTTAAAAAAAAATCGTAATTTTTTTCTGATGGAAGATAGAAATATATTTTTTGACGAATTTCAAGCACATTGCTTCGTGTTTAATATAAAATTATCAAATCTAGAAAATATAATTTTTTTATATTTTTTCCTATTCTCGGTTATTTTTTTTTTTATAAACAATGACAAACAAAAATTATGTCTTAAGGTATTTTTTTTACAAAAATCGTAACTTTTTTCTGGTAGAAGATAGAAATATATTTTTCGGCGAAATTGAAGCAAATAGCTTCTTGTTTAATATACAATTATCGAATCTTGAAAAATATATACTTTTTTATTTTTTTCCCCTGTAATTTTTTACTAAACTATGTATAGGGTGGATCGAAAAATAGAAATTCCATCTTAAGGCAATTTTAAAAATTCGTAACTCTTTTCTGGTGGAAGATAGAAATATTTTTTTTATTTATTAAAATTATCGAAACTTGAAAAATATTACTTTTTTATTTTTTTCTTATTCTCAGTAATTTTCTATAAACAATGAAAGCCAGAAAAAACAGAAATTCTGTCTTAGTATATTTTTTTACAAAAATCTTAGCATTTTTCTGTTAGAAGATAGAAATATATTTTTTGGTGAAATCGAAGCAAATGCTTCTTAATATAAAATTATTGAATTTTGAAAAATA
The DNA here is from genome assembly GCA_947397865.1 of Polietes domitor. Taxonomy (NCBI): domain Eukaryota; kingdom Metazoa; phylum Arthropoda; class Insecta; order Diptera; family Muscidae; genus Polietes; species Polietes domitor. The sequence continues at coordinate 59,310,691 of OX377618.1, forward strand.
TTTTTTTTATGTTTATCCTTACTCCCTGTAATTTTTAAATAAACAATGAATAGGGTGGATCGAAAAACCGACTTAAGGCAATTTTAAAAAAATCGTAACTCTTTTCTAGTGGAAGATAGAAATATATTTTATGATGAGTTTCAAGCACATTGCTTTGTGTTTAATATAAAATTATCGAATCTAGAAAAATATTATTTTTTTTATATTTTTTCTTATTTTTTCCTGTAATTTTTTACTAAACTATGTATAGGGTGGATCGAAAAACAGAAATTCCATCTTAAGGCAATTTTAAAAAATTCGTAACTCTTTTCTGGTGGAAGATAGAAATATTTATTTTTTGGCCAAATTCAAGCCAATTGCTTCTTCTTTAATATAAAATTATCGAAACTTGAAAAACATTATTTTTTTTAATTTTTTTCTTATTCTCGGTAATTTTCTATAAACAATGAAAAACCAAAAAAAAAACGGATATTATGTCTTAAGTATTTTTTACAAAAATCTTAACATTTTTCTGGTAGAACATAGAAATATATTTTTTGGTAGAATCGAAGCAAATTGCTTCTTAATACAAAATTATTGAATTTTGAAAAATATTTTGTTTTATGTTTTTCCTCACTCCCTGTAATTTTTAAATAAACAATGAATAGGGTGGATCGAAAAACAGAAATAAAACAGACTTAAGGCAATTTTAAAAAATTCGTAACTCTTCTGTGGTGGAAGATAGAAATATTTTTATATATTTAATTATATATAATTGCTTCTTTATATATAATTGCTTCTTTATATATATAATTGTTTCTTGTTTAATATAAAATTATCGAATTTTAAAAAATATATATTTTTTATTTTTTCCTTATTCCCTACCACTTCTTGCCTTGCATAGACTAATTCCATGTGAAACGGAGCAGAAATTTTCATAGATTCTTCGATTTTATAAAAGTTTTCAAATTTATACTTCCGAATATAAAATAAATAAAACGGCATTTCACTATTTAAAAACAAAAAGATTTTCTTAATTGTTTACTAAAATTTAATATTAAATTGAAGGTAATTATAATGGCTACAAATGTTGCGAATTACACTTACACATAGAAGCAGTGGAACAGCAAATTTGAGAAAAAAATATTTTTTTTTTAAATATTAAATTTAAAATTAAAAATTATTTAAAAAAAAAAAATATTTTTTTCTGGTACAAAAAAAAATTAAAAATAAAAAAATGTCGGAAACCTATTTTGTTTTAGTTTTTAATAGCTAATATTCTAACGCAACAAAAAAAAACAATTTTTATATGTAAAAAATCTATGAATAACTGTAGAAGTTATGATACTCGTTGTTGAGGCAAACGTAACAAATTCATGATTTTTTTAATTTTTGTTTAAATTATGATGTCTACAAATGTTGCGAATTACACTATCACATAGAAACAGTGGTGGTGGGAAAAATTTGGAAAAAAAATATTTTTTATTCGAAAAACATCTATTTTTGTTGGCACGAAAAAAAAATATAAAAACTAGAAAAAAGTAGGAAAAAGATATTTTTTATAGCTAATATTCTAACGCAAAAAAAAGTTTATATGTCAAAATTCTATGAATAAAAGTAGAAGTTATGATAGTATTTGTAGAGACAAACGATTTTTTTTTTCATAAATTCATAATTTTTTAAATTTTTATTTAAATTATGATGTCTACAAATGTTGCGAGTTACACTTTCACAGAGACACAATGGTTTAAGAATAGCCAACAATATTTTTGGAAAACAAAAATTTTTTGGAAAACCTCTATTTTTGTTGTCACGAAAAATATTATAAAAAGTAGAAAAAAAGTAAGAAAAAATATTTCGTTTTATTTTTTAATAGCTAACATTCTAACGCAAAATATAGTTTTTATGCGTGAAAATCTATGGATAACTGTAGAAGTTATGATACTCTTTGTAGACGCAAAAGAATTTTTGTGAAAAAAATTACGAATTAAAAAAAAATCACATTTTTTTTAATTTTTATTTAAATATCCCATTACAAATTATATAAAAAATATATTGTTTCACTTTGTAATAGCTGGCATCTTACCGCAGAAAATAAGCTATTTTTGAAGAAAATCTATAAATAAATGTACCCTAATGTAGAAGTAAGGAAAGTCGCGTGTCATTTTTACAAAGTTTTTGTCCTTCTACAAGAAGGACCATAGCTTCTGCATTTATTCAGTGATTTTCTTTAACTAGGCCTTGTTTTCTTCGTTATGCTGCCAGCTGCTACAAACTAAAATGAAATATTCCGTTATCTAATTTGAAAAGGGATTTTGGTGCCATTTAACCAAAAATTAAAAAATAAGATTTTTTGAAAAATCTCTTGCGTCTAAAAAGAGTATCATAACTTTTACATTTATTCATAGATCTTTTACATATACATAATGCTTTTTTACTGTTATTTATTATTTATTTATTTACTGTTTATTGTTAGAATGTTAGCTATTAAAAAATATGACAAAATATTTTTTCCCATTTTTTTTTAATTTTTTTCTGTTGATTTTTTGGTGAATTTCAAGCAATTTACAATGAATCTTCCGAATCCCAGAATTGGCATCTTTCTCACATCCTTCGGATGCTCTCTTTTCGCTGCGATTTAATTTAACATTTTTCAATTGCTCGAAACACTGTGCAACGTAACATAATTAGTCATACGAACTGCTGAATGAACTGGGAATACTCGGACTGATAACTTGCGCATCATCATCATATCAGCTGATCGTGCACGGCAAAAATATGTGGGCTCTGTGCCAAAAATGTGTTATTTACATTGAAGTAAATATAAATATGCACATTAGGTTGGCACTTGTTTGTCAAATTCGGAATAGTTTGGTTCACATATCCGTAGAGTCTTTTTAATCAGGGAGAATAAGCAATTTAAGTCCAACTGTATTACAAATGGACAAATTGAAAATTTACAAAATTTTAGACAGATTTCTTTTTCAAATTATTATTATATTTTTATAAAATAAAATTAAGAAAATTTTATAAATATCTTTTTTTTGAAATTTACAAAACTAGATTAGATTATTTTTATTTAATTTGTATTTCTTTATCAAATACAATTCAAATAAATTAAAAAAAAATAAAAATGTGTTTTAAATTATTTTTATAATAGTTTTTTTAATTTTTTTAAATTATTTTTTAATGGTTTTTAAATTATTTTTTTTTAATTTTTATTTTTTTCAAATGCAATAAAATGCTGATAAAGTAAATTTAGAAAAAAATGTTATAAATACAATTATAACTTTTTGTTTTATATTGAACAGCAATAAATTTAGAAAAAAATGTGTTTTAAATTATTTTTATTTTTTTATTTATTTCAAATGCAATTAAATGCTTATAAATTAAATTTAGAAAAAATGTTATAAATAAAATTATAACTTTTTTATTTTATATTAAACAACAATCAACTTAGAACATAATATAAAAATGTATTTTAAATTATTTTTTTAAGTTTTTTAAATTATTTTTTAAGTTTTTTTAAATTATTTTTTAAGTTTTTTTAATTATATAACTTTTAAAAATATAACTTTTTTTATTTTATATTAAACAGCAATAAATTTAGGATAAATTATATACAAATGTTTTTAAATTATTTCTTTTTATTTTTTTAATTTATTTTTATTTATTTCAAATGCAATAAAATGCTTATAAAATAAATTTAGAAAAAATGTTATAAATAAAATTATAACTTTTTTGTTTTATATTAAACAATAATAAACTTACAAAAAATATAAAAATGTATTTTAAATTAATTTTTTAATTTTTTTAAATTATTTTTTTATTTTTTTTTTTAATTTTTATTTATATCAAATGCAATTAATGCTTATAAAATAAATTTGGAAAAAAATGTTATAAATAAAATTATAGCTTTTTTATTTATATAAAACAACAATAAACTTAGAAAAAATGTAAAAATGTGTTTTTAATTAATTTTTTAAGTTTTTTAAAATTATTTTTATTTATTTCAAATGCAATAAAATGCTTTTAAAATAAATTTAGAAAAAATTTTATAAAAAAGTTTAACTTTTAATTTTATATTAAACAGCAATAAATTTAGGAAAAAAATATATAAAAATGTTTTTTTTTTTAATTATTATAATAATTTTTTTTCTTTTAATTATTTTTTTAATGTTTTTAAATTTTATTTATTTCAAATGCAATTAAATACTTAATATTAAATTTGGGAAAAATGTTATAAATAAAATTATAACTTTTTTGTTTTATATTAAACAACAATAAACTTAGAAAAAATAAAAATGTGTTCTAAATTATTTTTTAAGGCTTTTAAATCATTTTTTTATTTAATTTTTAATTATTTTTATTTTTTAATTTTTAATTATTTCAAATGCAATTGCTGGTAAAATGCGTTTAAAATTATTTTTTTTAATTATTTTTTTTTATTATTTTTTAATCTTGTAATTTTTTTAATTTTTATTTATTTCAAAGACCATTAAATGCTTGTAAAATAAATTTAGGAAAAAATTTCATAAAATAATTATAACTGTTTTATTTTATATTAAACAGCAAAAAAAATTAAGAAAAAAGGTGTTTTAAATTATTTCCTTTTTATTTTTTTTTAATTTTATTAAATTATTTTTTTTAATTATTTTTTAAAAAAATTTTATTTTTTTAAAGGTTTTTAATTTTTCTTTTAAAATAAATTTACAAAAAAATAAAAATCCAATAAAATAAATTTAGAAAAAAATATAAAAATGGGTTTAAATTATGTTTTATTTTTAAATTATTTTGCAATGTTTTTTAAATTATTTTTGTATTATTTTTTTAATAATTTTTATTTTTTATTTTTTTAGTTATTTTTTTAATGTTTTTAAATTTTATTTTTTTCAAATGCAATTAAATGATTATAAAATAAATTTGGAAAAAATGTTATAAATAAAATTATAACTTTTTTGTTTTATATTAAACAACAATAAACTTAGAAAAAATAAAAATGTGTTCTAAATTATTTTTTAAGGCTTTTAAATTATTTTTTATTTTTTTTTTTAATTATTTCAAATGCAATTGCTGGTAAAATGCGTTTAAAATTATTTTTTTTAATTATTTTTTTATTATTTTTTAATCTTGTAATTTTTTTAATTTTTATTTATTTCAAAGACCATTAAATGCTTGTAAAATAAATTTAGGAAAAAATTTCATAAAATAATTATAACTGTTTTATTTTATATTAAACAGCAAAAAAATTTAAGAAAAAAGGTGTTTTAAATTATTTCCTTTTTATTTTTTTTTAATTTTATTAAATTATTTTTTTTTCAATTATTTAAAAAAAAAATATTTTTGTTAAGGTTTTTAATTTTTCTTTATTTCCAATGCAATTAAATGCTTTTAAAATAAATTTAGAAAAAAATATAAAAATGGGTTTAAATTATTTTTTATTTTTAAATTATTTGGTAATGTATTTTAAATTATTTTTTAATTTATTTTAAAAACTTATAAAATAAATTTAGAAAAACTTTTATAAATAAAATTATAACTTTTTTATTTTATATTAAACAACAATAAATTTAAAAACATATATATATATATATATATATAAATGTGTCTTAAATTATTTTTTATTTTTTTTTTTAATTATTTTTTAATGTCTTTATTTTATATTTTGATTTATTTCAATGCAATTAAATGCTTATAATATAAATTTAGAAAAAAATAAAATTATACTTTATTTTATTTTGTATTATAATTATTAGTATTATAATTGTAAAAATGTCAAAATTTGCAAAATTAGACTAAATTTTTTTGATTTTTTATTTTATTTAATCATTTCACATTTGAAATTTCCCTTTAACTCAAAGACCACCTTAAGGTACATTTGTGCATACGTTGTGCACCTATACGTGTAGCACTATAATAATAATTTAATAGTAAAATTTTAATTGTTTTTAATAAACAACGATCACTTAATAATTTCCTTAATTACCGTCATGTAATTTATGACTGGAATAATCTCAGAAATTTCCTAGTACACTGGAAGAAAAACACTTCGTTGCTTTAGCAAAACATGTTCGCTGACTCAATTTCGATGAAAGATTTCGTTAAGAAAATGAAATCTGACATGAATTTGCATAATTATAAAGAAAATATTGGCATACTCTCTTCCTGTGTCTGCTTTAGAGTGTTATAGTGCTGCGATATGACCAACACTTCCAAGTTTTCAAGAATAGTTCAGACAAATATTTAAAAAAAAAAAATCTTACAAAATGAGTGAAACTTCAGCAATCTTGCCGTTGAGAACGAGCAATGTCGTCATGACAAGGACAAAGTCATCTCACTGTCGTCGACGATATAACCGAAAAAGTTGCTATATTGTCCACATCAGCGAGAATGTTGCCACATTGTCGTCGACGAATATATCACCGACGATGTCGTTGTCCATAGTACCGACAAAGTCGTCACATTGTCGTTGACAACCTTGCCATCAGATTTTCTTTCATGACCATATAACCGACAAAGTCGGCTCATTGTCCACATCAGCAAGAATGTTGCCACATTGTCGTCGACGAATATATCACCGACGATGTCGTCGTCCATAGTACCGACAAAGTCGTCACATTGTCGTTGATAATCTTGCCATCAGATTTTCTTTCATGACCATATAACCGACAAAGTCGCTACATTGTCTTCGATGTCCATAGCAGAGAGAATGTCATCGACGAATATATTACCGACAATGTTGTCGTCCATAGTAGCGACAATGTCGTCACGTTGTCGTCGACGATCATGACCATATAACAAAGTCGCTATATTGTGTTCGACGTCCATATCAGCGAGAAAGTCGTCACATTGTCGCCGATGAACATATTAAGAACGAACGATTTATGTCCATAGTAGCGAAAATGTCTTTACCTTGTCGTCGACAATCATGTCATCAGATTTTTGTCGCCACATTGTCCTTGACATCTATAGTAGCGAAAAAAATGTCATTTGATTGTCATCGACAACTATATTAGCGTCAGTCATATTTTTGTCGGCGATAATGTCGTCCACGACCATAATATCGAATTAATTTTTGGAATTAATTCTATAACTTTTCAATGGAAATAGATATTCTGACGAAATTTCGCATGTTTAGAGCAGAGATGATTTCCAGATTATTTGCATAACTTTTGAACTCATAGTAGAATTATATGGCAAAAATATTTGCCATATAATAAATGCCAGAAATAAGTCAAAACTTAAAAATCATTTTAGGGTTAATTTTGTACGTTTTCCGAAGAGATGCTAAATTAAAAAAAAATGGAAAAAGTATTCTACATGAAATTTCACTATAAGTCAGCGAACAAAAGAAAGCTGTAGATTGAATATATATATAAATAAAATATCAATGCGAAGTTAGGCATTTAAAGAAGAATTTATTTATTTATTTATTTTCACAGTGTTATGTTATAATTTATGCTAAAATGTCCCCAAAAACTGAATTTTAGGGAGATGATGTAAGTGGAAAAAATATTCTATGTCGAATTTCACTATAAGTCACTGAAAAAATAGAAGCCGTAGATGGAATATATATAATAAAATAGCAATACCAATTTGGGTATTTAAAGAAAATTTATATATTATTTTTTTGGACGAGGTTGTTTTCGTATTTTGATGGTGGTGGCCGCATTCTTAGCCCAATTTTCAAATAATTTACACTTTTAGAATGCTTATTCAATTCTAAATAAACTAAAATTGTAAAATGTAGTTGTTACTTCAATCAGTTATAGACTTCTGAAGACAAAATTTCGCAAAAAGGTTTCATTTTTAACGTTTTTTTTAAGCGACTACTTTATTTCGCCTGTAATTTTTTTATATCTTCCGCAGTTTCAAATTTCTTTTGTTTTTCGTAAAACTCTCAAAATAAAGAAGATTTCAAAATTTTAAAATCTAGGTGTCACTTCATCAGAAGTTCGTAACTTCTGAAGATAAAACTTCCATTATTTCGCCTATAATTTTTTGTTTCTTCCTGTAGTTTCAAACTTCTTTTGTTTTTTGTAAAGCTCTCAAAATATAGAAACATTTAATGTCCTTCTTTAATCATTTTGGTCAACGGATCTCTCCCTTAGATTCTCTCCAAAATTGCAATTTTTTAAAAACAAAAAATTTTTTATTTCCAAAAATTTCCCAAATCTCAAAGCATCGATTAGAAAATGTTTAGCAATTTTTTTTAACCTTAAGGACCTTAAAGTAGACCATTTTAGTAACAAAATTGCCAAATTTTGGAACATATTTTCATGTCCCAGATGTTGAAATGTCATTTTCGAATTTCGAAAAAACTTTGTGTCCAATTGTGCCGTAAAAGCTTTTCGAAAAATTGAAAATTGACCGAGATATTGCGAAAATCTTTTTTTCCAAAAAATCGCTGGGATTGCCATTTCGTTTTTTGCAAAAACAAAAGTTATGCTGGATTGTGCAAGCGGAGTACATAATTGTGCAGTTTTTCAAAAAGTTCTATCTCAATCCGTTTTCGAAAAAATCGCTATTTTCGAAAAAATCCTTGAATTGACATTTTGTTTTTTTTTTTTTTTTCGCAGAAACAAAAGTTGTGCTGAATTGTGCTAGATTTGTGCCCAATTTTGCCGCAAAATGTTTTTCGAAAAAAAATTAAAATTGACAGAGATATCGAAAAAACTTTTTGCAACAAAAATCGCTGAAGTTTTCATTTTAGGTTTTTTTGGAAAGCAAAAATTGTGCTAGGTTCTTCTAGAGGAGGGTGTTATTGTGCTGTTTCAAGCTAAGTTCTATGTCAAACCGTTTTCGAGAAAATCGCTAATTAAAATTTTGGCGATTTTTCACAAAAAATGCTCTAATTTTGTTAAAATCGCAATTTTTGCAAAACCAAAATTTGAGCTGAATTGTGATCGCCTAGCACAATTTTTTCGTCATACATCAAAAAGTGCTCATTTCAATGGTTCACAAATAAAAAAATAATCGCGATTTTAATTTTTTAGCCATTTTCCATATAACTTTGCAAAAAACGCGAATTTCAAAAATCCAAAAGTTGGGCTGGCCAATTACAATTTTGCTATCAAATTCCAAAAAAAAAAACGAAATGGCAATCTCTGCGATTTTTTTTTTTTGAAAAAAAGTTTGTTCGCAATATCTTGTTCAATTTACAATTTTTCGAAAAACGTTTTACGGCACAATTGGGCACAAACCTAGCACAATTCAGCACAACTTTTGTTTTTTCGAAATTCGAAAATGGCATTTTCCACATCTGGGACATCATATTTTCCCCCACTTGGGGATTTTTTGATATTTTGTTGGGTTACATAGTTGGACTTAAAAATCACTTCAGTTACCTAAAATATGCTGTTATCTGTTGGCAGAAATGGAAAAAGTCACCCAAATTTTGAAACATATTTTCCCCACCTGGGGATTTCTTTATTTTTTTTTGGGTTACACAGTTGGATTATAATCACTTCAATTACCTAAAATATGATGTTATATGCCGAAAAAATGGAAAAAAGTCATCAACAAGTTTGAAACATTTTTCCCCACCTGGGGAATTTTGATATTTTCTTGGGTTACATAATTGGACTTAAAAATCACTTCACTTGTCTGAAATATGGTTTTATCTGCCGCCGAAGGTGGATAAAGTCACTCCAAATTGTGGAACATATTTCCCCACTTGGGGAATATTGGTAATTTCTGGGGTTACATAGTTGGAATTAAAAATCACGTCAGTTGCCTAAAATATGGTTTTATCTGCCGGCAAAAATGGAAAAAGTCACCCCAAATTTGGAACATATTTTCCACAATTTTGGCATTTTCTTGGGTTACATAGTTGGACTTAAAAATCACTTCAGTTGCCGGCAAAAATGGAAAAAGTCACCCCAAATTTTGGAATATATTTTCCCCACTTGGGGAATTGGTATTTTCTTGGGTTACATAGTTGGACTTAAAAATCATGTCAGTTGCCTAAAATATGGTTTTATCGCCGGCAAAATTAAAAAAAAAAGTCACACCAAATTTTGAAACATATTTTCCCCACCTGGGGATTTCTTTATTTTTTTGGGTTACACAGTTGGATTATAATCAGTTCAATCAGTTCAATTACCTAAAATATGATGTTATCTGCCGAAAAAATGGAAACAAGTCATCAATAAGTTTGAAACATTTTTTCCCCAACTGGGGAATTTTGGTATTTTCTTGGGTTACATAGTTGGATTTAACTCACTTCACTTGTCTAAAATATGGTTTTATCTGCTGCCGAACAGTCACCCCAAATTGTGGAACATATTTTCCCCACTTGGGGGATTTTGGTATTTTCTGGGGTTACATAGTTGGACTTAAAAATCACTTCAGTTACTTTAAATATGATGTTATCTGCTGGTAAAAATGGAAAAAAAGTCACCCCAAATTTTGGAACATATTTTCCCCACCAGGGGATTTTTTATTTATTTTTTTTTTGGTTACATAGTTGGACTAAAAATCACTTCAGTTTCTGGCTAAAATGAAAAAAAGTCACTACAAATTTTCAAACATATTTTCCCCACCTGGGGAATTTTGGTATTTTCTTGGGTTACATAGTTAGATTATAATCACTTCAGTTAACTAAAATATGCCGACAAAAATGGAAAAAATCACCCCACACACATGTTGGAACATATTTCCCCACCTGGGGAATTTTGGTAATTTCAATTATGTAGAATTGTAATCACTTTAGTTACCTAAAATAAGGTTATATCTGGCCCGAATTCATCCCAAAATCCTGTGTGAGTCATCCCATTTGTCAATAAATTCATAACATTATTCTAAAATGTCATAACTGTCATTTTCCGGAAATTTCAGATTTTGCATATTCCCTTTAAAAACCCCGGGAATACATCGGAATATGTAAAAAAAAGCAATTTCGAAAAAATGTCAGTTACACTCTTTTGGAATTAAGGTAATAGCCTTTTCAGACTGCCTGCGAAATCAATCGATTTCAGTCTGAAATGACATAAGGTCGATTTTCAAATGTCAACTTTGTATGGGATGTGATATTTTTAAATCAACCTTGAGCTGAAATCGATTGATTTCGCCTGCAATCTGAATTGGCCATAACGTTATATTCATACAGCAGCCGACTTACCTGTTCTATATCAAAATCCCATTCCGGTGATGGTGACCTACGAGATCGTTCTGCTGGTGGTGTGCCCTGAGCCGGCGAGCCATGAGGCTCCTCGGGTATGACAGCAAAACGACCTCTTTGGAGAATGGGAGATATGGTGCCATAATTTGCTAAAACAAAAAAAACGGAAAGAAAGAACGTAAAGAAATAGAAAATTACCAACAACACAGACTGCTTCCCAAAACCCAGTCCCCCCCACTTGGAACAATCTGAGTGTTTGGGAGGGTGGTGAGAGTAAACTTACATGTGGGCATTAGACGAAACCGTCCCAACGTTGTTTCAGGTGGTCCTTGAGGCGTTGAGGTGACACGAAAACGACCGCGTCTAGCGGCGGCTACTTCTTCGTAGCCTCCACCTCCACCGGTATTCGGCATTTTCGTAACGTTAAATTTTTACACGCTGCAAAGAAGAAAGAGAGACGCCCGGCAGGCGGACAGTTAGGCATTAATAAATGGCTAAATACATGTAATTTTGTGTAAAAAAAAAACGTTTGGTGCGTGTGAAGCTAAGACCAAAGGTCACATAAATACCGGCTCCAATCATGTTAACGTCCCCAAAACATGCAAACAATATAAATGCCAGCTTAAATCCCCATAAGACCCCAAAGTAAACACTACATATATAAATATATATATATAGCAAACTCCAATGTGGCTCCTGTTACTATTGAAACACCACCTTCCCCCGCGAAATGACAAACTTGCATTCGCTGTCATCTCTGATGTCATAATCACAAATGGTCTAGTGACTGGATGATGCTCTAATCGTCATTTGTTTGCCACCAGTGTTGCCGTACTTCTTCTTCCGTTTCCTCTGTATCTCTGTTTACACAGTTGTATATTCAGGACAACAAGCACAGGCACAGTCACAGACAGCTAAGTGCCTTGTCATGCCAATGAGAGGAGGAGGAGTCGGAGCCGTAGTTTTATTTTCAACTGTTGATATGTGGAACAATAATTTGTGGGGTGTTTTGGGTTCTCTCTTTTTGTGGTTTTCAGCAACAAATTTGACAACCTTCTCCAGACATTTGATTGATGGATTGACTGAGTTTCTAATAAGGCTTTAAATAGACTGATACGGAAATAGAAAAGAAAAAACTTTCCAATAACTTGAGTGACAAAAAGCTGGGCAAAATAAATGACGTCATTGCAGACAGGTACTTGTACTTTCTGCAGGACAAGGTTGCTTCTTCAATTTAAATAACCCTGGGCAACAACAAATGTATCGTAAGGGTCATGTATAACAATTTCTAGAGTGCTTTGGATTTCCAAAAAAATATATATACACTCAGAAAAAAGTATGCCACAGATTAAGTAAAAATGTACTAAAACTGAGGAAAAGTGAACTTCATATAGCTCCTAAGATTTTTTTCCTTCTACCAAGTTTATATTTATAATTGAAACTACGACATTATTTATACTTAATTAGAGTAAAATTGTTCTTCATACTACAACATTTTTCTTCAAACTGGTTTCATTCTATAATCAAATCAATGACAATTTTACTGAATATAAAGAAAAAATTAAATCAAAATTATTTCAATTGGAGTAAAAATGAGGAAAATTGTACTTGATATGTCGCCAAAGAATCTCCACCCTTAATTGAAATAAAATTTTCCTTGAAATTACGACAAAAATTGAACTTGGGTCAAGTTCAATATTTGTTGTTCGTAGTATAAGTGTTGTAGTATAAAGGATAAACGGTACTTCACACAAAGAAATTGTTCATTATATTTAACTAATATTGTATTGGATTGAAGACGAATTTATATTACACTGAGTATATTCTTACTGTAAGTAAGGACATATTTAAATTTTGCATACTCAGAATAAGTAAAACCTGTAGTTATATTACATATTTTTTTTTCAAATTGATTTCTTCATTTAATCAATCTGAGTACAAATTTATTCTAAACGAGTTATTGCAAGTATTTACGCAAATGTAAGATAATTTTACTTGACTCAACGAATTTTTTTTAAGTAAAATGTCTACTCTATTTCAAGTATATGTAATATTTCTTATGTCTTTGAGACGAAGAAAATTTACTCATTCCTAGTTCATTTTCCTAATATCAAGTAAATTTTTACTACAGTGGAGTATTTTTTTTGTACTAAATTGGAGTATGGATTGTACTCAGATTTAGGAATGCCATTTTTCTGAGTGTATATTAAGAAAAACTATAATATTTATTTATTTATATTTTTAATTTTTTTTCAAACTCAAAATTTTTTTGAAAGTACACAAATATTAAGGGAAAATATTAAAAAAATATATTAAATATAGATGCAAAATGGTCTAGAACCAGGACAATATCCCAGTTCAAAGGAAAATATAATATTTATTTTTTTCTAAAATTCCAATTTTTAATATTTAAACTCTCATTTTGGAAATAACTGCAATTAAAGGTAGTTATGATGGCTATAAAAGTTGCCAATTTTACTTCTACAAAGAAATAGTGGTCTAGAAATAGTGCTAAAAAATTAAAAAATATTTAAAAAAAAAATTGCTGGCACGTAAAACCCATAAACATTTATGAAAAATATAAACAATATTTTGTTATATTTTTTAATTACTATCTTTCTAACGAAGATAATAATGTCTATATGTAAAAGATCTGAATGTAGAAATAAAGGAGCTCTGAAGAAAAAAAAAACAATTGGGCACAAACCTAGTACAACTTTTGTTTTTTCGAAATTCGAAAATGTCATTTTAAACATCTGGGACATCATATTTTCCCCACTTGGGGATTTTTTGATATTTTGTTGGGTTACATAGTTGGACTTGAAAATCACTTCAGTTACCTAAAATATGCTGTTATCTGTTGGCAAAAATGGAAAAAGTCACCCCAAATTTTAGAATATATTTTCCCCATTTGGGGAATTTTGGTATTTTGTTGGGTTACATAGTAACCTAAAATATGCTGTTATCTGCTGGCAAAAAATGGAAAAAGTCACCCAAATTTTGGAACATATTTTCCCCACCTGGGGAATTTTTTAATTTTCTTGGGTTAATAATAGTTGGACTTAAAAATCACGTCAGCCACCTAAAATATGGTTTTATCGCCGGCAAAATTTAAAAAAGTCACACCAAATTTTGAAATAACATCCCCCAACTGGGGATTTCTTTGATATGATGTTAACTGCCGAAAAAATGGAAAAAGTCATCAACAAGTTTGAAACATTTTTTCCCCACCTGGGGAATTTTGGTATTTTCTTAGGTTACATAGTTGGACTTAAAAATCACTTCACTTGTCTAAAATATGGTTTTATCTGCCGCCGAAGCTGGAAACAGTCACCCCAAATTGTGGAACATATTTTCCCCACTTGGGGAATTTTGGTACTTTCTTGGGTTACATAGTTTGACTTAAAAATCACTTCAGTTACTTAAAATATGATGTTATCTTCTGGCAAAAATGGAAAAAGTCACCCCAATTTTTGGAACATATTTTCCCCACCTGGGGATTTTTTTATTTTTTGGGTAACATAGTTGGACTTAAAAATCACTTCAGATACCTAAAATATGCAGTTATCTGTTGGCGAAAAATGGAAAACGTCACCCCAAATTTTGAAACATATTTTCCCCACTTAAAAATCACTTCAGTTACTTAAAATATGATGTTATCTTCTGGCAAAAATTGAAAAAAGTCACCCCAAATTTTGGAACATATTTTCCCCACCTGGGGATTTTTTTATATTTTTGGGTTACATAGTTGGACTATTCAAAATATTGGAATTAAAAAATACTTAAAAAAATTGCTGGCACGTAAAAACCCATAAACATTTATGAAAAATATAAACAATATTTTGTTATATTTTTAATTACTATCTTTCTAACGAAGATAATGATGTCTATATGTAAAAGATCTGAATGTAGAAATAAAGCAGCTCTGAAGAAAAAAACAATTGGGCACAAACCTAGCACAATTCAGCACAACTTTTGTTTTTTCGAAATTCGAAAATGACATTTTAAACATCTGGGACATCATATTTTCCCCACTTGGAGATTTTTTGATATTTTGTTGGGTTACATAGTTGGACTTAAAAATCACTTCAGTTACCTAAAATATGCTGTTATCTGTTGGCAGAAATGGAAAAAGTCACCCAAATTTTGAAACATATTTTCCCCACCTGGGGATTTCTTTATTTTTTTTGGGTTACACAGTTTGATTATAATCACTTCAATTACCTAAAATATGATGTTATATGCCGAAAAAATGGAAAAAAGTCATCAACAAGTTTGAAACATTTTTCCCCACCTGGGGAATTTTGATATTTTCTTGGATTACATAATTGGACTTAAAAATCACTTCACTTGTCTAAAATATGGTTTTATTTGCCACCGAAGGTGGAAACAGTCACCCCAAATTGTGGAACATATTTTCCCCACTTGGGGAATATTGGTATTTTCTGGGGTTACATAGTTGGAATTAAAAATCACGTCAGTTGCCTAAAATATGGTTTTATCTGCCGGCAAAAATGGAAAAAGTCACCCCAAATTTTGGAACATATTTTCCCCACCTGGGGATTTTTTTATATTTTTGGGTTACAAGTTGGACTATTAAAAATATTGGACTTAAAAAAATACTTTAAAAAAGGAGCCTCACGTAAAACCCCATAAAAATTTAAGAAAAATATAAACAATATTTTGTTATATTTTTTAATTATTATCTTTCAAACGAAGATAATAATAGTGCTGTTTTTCTTTAAGCCGGGATAACAAGATGCGATAACAAAAACTTTAATAAAAATTTAATTTTTCGTTCAAAATAAAAAATTATTTTTTCACATTGTCGCCAACTACAATATAAATATATGTATCAAACGAAATTTTCAAAAAAATATTTTGTGTCGACTTTATTGCACTTAGCCTCGATATCCATCATTTTGACTTACCCTGGATAATTAGCCAATTATCCAGGCTAAGTCAAACATTTTTAACACAAAATTTGTTTTCACACACACATTGACATTGCATTTGGCTACAATTTTAAAAAAGAATTTTTTATTTTGAGTAAAATTTTAACATTATATTTAAATTTTTGTTATCGCAGCTTAGCTATCCAGTCTTAAAGAAAAACAGCCATAATGTCTATATGTAAAAGATCTGAATGTAGAAATAAAGAAGCTCTGAAGGAAAAAATGTATTTTTTTATTTTTACTCTCACGAAAAACCCCAATTTTTAATTGGGGGCAAAATGGAAAAAAATTATTTTGTATCATTTTCTTATAGCTAACACTCCAACAAAGAAAACAACGTTTAAACGTAAATGATCCATTGGTAAATCTAAAATGGGTGGCTCTCTTTTTAGAGGAAAAATATTTTTTAAAATTATGACTTTTTAAGCTTTTCCTTAATTTAATTAAGAAACCTCGCATTTCACATCATACAGCAGTGTAATTTGTTTCAGCTTTAAAATAGCTGAGATCATAACAAAGAAAACAAGGCCTCGTTGAAGAAAATCTATGGATAAATGTAGAAGTTATGAATGAGAGGAAATGGGAAAATATAATTATTTTTCGAAGAAAAATCTTTTCGTTCTGGCAAGAAAACATTTAAAAATAAAAAAAAATGGAAAAAATACTTTTTAACAATTTTCTTATTCTTATTTTCTACCATTCGAGCAAAGAAAACAGCGTTTAAACGTAAAAGATCTACGGATAATTGTAGAAGTTATGACACTCCTTGTAGGAGCAAACGATTTTTTTTTTCAAAAATTATGATTTATAAGCTCTTCTTTAAATAGCGTAAAAACTCGCTTTTTACATTAGACATTTTATTTTTGTTTTAAAATAGCTGAGACCCTAGCAATGAAAACAAGGCCTATTTCAAGAAAATCTATGGATAAATGTAAAAGTTATGAACCTTATTGTAGAAGAATTGAGAAAAAATATTTCTTTTTGAAAAAAAAATCTTTTCTTTTTTCAAATAGAAAAAAATTGAAAAAATATTTTTTCTGTATAATTTTCTTATAGCAAACATTCGAACAAAGAAAACAACGTTTAAACGTAAAAGATCTATTGATAAATGTGAAAGTTATGACACTCTTTGTAGACGTAAAAGAATTTTTTAAAAAAATATGTTTTTTTTAGTTTTTCCTTAAATAGCGGATAACTCACTTTTTATATTAAATAAAATAATATATTGTTTCGATTAAAAAAGCTGTGATCTTAATAAAGAAAACAAGACCTATTTGAAGAAAATCTATGGATAAATGTAGAAGTTATAACCCTTATTATAGATATCACCCTTATCATTTTTACCAAGTTTTTATGTCATTTTACCAAGTTTTTTTTACTTGTTACCAAGTTATTATAATCGACATCCTTACGAAGAAAACATGGTCTAAGTTGAAGAATATATGTATGGGTAAATGTAGGAGTAAGGGATTGAAAAAAAATCACCATTAGTCATTTTTACCAAGTTTTTGTTCACTTTTACCAAGTTTTTGTGTACTTTTTACCAAGTTTTTTTACTTCTACCAGTGGGGCAGTAACTTCTATATTTATGCAGAGATTTTCTTCAAAAAGGTTTTGTTTTCTTCGTTAGGAAAGCTGTGTAACAAAATATTCTATTATCTAATTTGTAAAGCGGGTTTAAGAGCTATTTAACAAAAAAAAATTAAGAAAAAAAATTATATAAAAAATGTGTGTCATAACTTCTACATTGACATATAGACTGCTTTCTTTCTTCTATTTTTTTCAAAAGGCTTCTTAACTTAGAAAACAGGGGCTAATTGAGGAATATCTTTACTTGAATAAATGTAGAAGTAAGGGAATGACAAAAAATCATCAATAGTTACTTTTTACCAAGTTTTTGTATCATTTTTGCAAAGTTTTTTTTTTACTTCTACAAGGAGAACCGCAAGTCCTACATTTATGCATAGATTTTCTTCAAAAACATCGTGTTTTCCTCGTTAGGAAACCAGCTAATATAAAATAAAACAAAATATTCTATTATCTAATTTGTAAAAGGTTTAAGCGCTAGTTGACGAAAAAATAAAAATACATGAGGTTAAAAAATCATCATTTTAGTAAAAACCTAAAAAAATATTCATAAAATTTTGTACAACGTTTTCGAGCTTAGAAAGCCAAAATACATTAGAAAATATTGGACATAGCCCTTAGACAAAATTTTTGTGGCATAGTGTAATTTGGTATTCCCTAACATAAGTAAATAAATCAAATAATAATAAATACTAAAAATATAAATAATATGGCATAAAATTCGATTGCCAAGTGACAAAATGTTGTTCAATCGAATGTTCTTCAGCGCAACAGTTGACATTAAAATGTATTACATTCGAAAAACACCGAAATTAATTGGCAACACTGCTGCGATAAAGTGAAACAAATTGGCTAAAAGTACTTGCGCCTAATTGTATAAAACTGGAAATTTAAATTAAATTTAATTTAAGCCTTACTATTTTTTTTTACAAAAAAAACTCAATTCACAATAACTCGAAAACGCCAAAATGCCCACAAAATACAATTTGTTAATAGCCCTTTCAGACTACATTCGATATCTAGCTGAAATGGCATAAGGTCGATTTACAAATGACAGATCGCTTACATAATTGACATTTCTAAATCGACCTTGAGATGAAATCGCTTGATTCTCATGTAGCCTTTGAAGAGGGCATTCGACATAAGGTAGATTTTGAAATCTCAAATTTGTATGTAATTTGACATTTGTAAATCGACCTTCTGCTAGATTACACATGCAGTGTAAAATGCCATAACATAGTAGTGATGCAATCGGGCAAATAAGCGACTTTGTCTCGCTTAGATTTAACGTACAAAATGCCAGTTTCAAATTGAAATGTTAAACTTGAAAAATCAGGCGTAATATTACTGGCGAAAGGCGTGTTTACACATATCAAAATTATTTTAACGACGATAAATTTATTTAACGACGAAAATCCTGCATCATTGCATTGTGCTCAAATAAATTGCTACAAGATCAATTTATTTGAGAAATAAAAAAAAAGAAATCGTTTGGTTTTCATTTTTTTTTTAAATTGAGCCAATAATAGCTACATGAAAACTGGAAAATGCTTCTTTTGAAATTTAATTAAAAGAGACGTCGCGAAGCTTCTAATGGAAAAATCGATTCTGTACAAAAAATGTTGTAAAGTGTAAACTCCCCTAATATAAATACTGCCAAATCTTGTCTTTATTCTTCAAAGAACAAACTAATCAAGCGGTTTTTTTTGCAAATTCCAGACAAATTGCTTCTAGTTTAATATGAAATTATGAAATCCTCATAAAATAAAGTGAAAATAGTAGATTTTAGGGTGGATCGAAAATGAGGAGATTTTCCATAAGGTAATTTTATAAAATTCATAACTTTTATTCTGGTAAAAGATAGAAATTGGTATATATTGTTTGTGCGAATTTCAAGCAAATTGCTTCTAGTTTAATATGAAATTATCAAATCTTTACAAAATTTTTTTATTTTTTTTTTCGATTTTTTAAAATATTTTTTATCAACAAAACTTTTATCGAATGGCTGTGGATAACATTTTCTGGAGTAATTTAGTGTCCCAAACACGAAAAAATAATTAAAAAAATATTTCGTAAAGTAAACAAAAATAAATTCCAATTTTTGAAGTAATGAATTTAGGGCCATGTTGAGGTCTAGATATAGAGCAGAACTTTCAATTTCACTTCGAATCTTTGGTTTAGTAACAGTCGTCAAAAATATAAGAAAAAAATATTTTTCCTCAATATAAAGAAATCTTAAAGTGTAAACACCCCTAATAGCGATTTTAAGCATAGTTTATTACAAAAACTCTCAAATCTGAACTTTATAGATTAAATAAATGTAGAAGTTATGAATGAGAGGAAATGAGAAAATATAATTATTTTTCGAAGAAAAATCTTTTCGTTCTGGCAAGAAAAAAATTAAAAATAAAAAAATGGAAAAAGTACTTTTTAACATTTTTCTTATTCTTATTTATTTTTTATTTATTTTTCCTTAATATAAAGAAATCTTAAAGTGTAAACTCCCCTAATAGCGATTTTAAGCACAGTTTATTACCAGCGACAATAACTCTCAAATCTTAACTTTATAGATTAAATAAATGTAGAAGTTATGAATGAGAGGAAATGAGAAAATATAATTATTTTTCGAAGAAAAATCTTTTCGTTCTGGCAAGAAAAAAATTAAAAATAAAAAAATGGAAAAAGTACTTTTTAACATTTTTCTTATTCTTATTTTCTAACATTCGAGCAAAGACAACAGCGTTTAAACGTAAAAGATCTACGGATAATTGTAGAAGTTATGACACTCTTTGTAGGGCAAACGATTTTTTTTTCAAAAATTATGATTTATAAGCTCTTCTTTAAATAGCGTAAAAACTCGCTTTTCACATTAGACAACAGCACATTTTATTTTTGTTTTAAAATAGCTGAGATATTAACAAAGAAAACAAGGCCCATTTGAAGGAAGTCTATGGATAAATGTAGAAGTTATGATACGTATTGTTTATTACCAGCGACAAAAACTCTCAAATCTGAACTTTATAGATTAAATTCTGCAACGAACAATCTAATCAAAGGCTTTCTAAAAGATTTTGGCGATAAATATTACTATGGTTGCATAGTTCAGTTCATAAATGTTCAATTAGTTGAAAAGTTCATTATTTTTTAAGGTTATTTTTATGGGTAAATATCTCGTATTGGAATTTCAATTAGTTCATTGCGAACAAGAGCTCTTCATTTGTTCATCTGCATTAGAAGAAGTTTAATTATGTTTTCGTTTTTTGCTTTTCAGATAGTGGTTCATTTGGAGATTTAGTTTGGTTATGGTTTTATATTCGCTATATATATATATATATATATATTATATTCCCTAGACCGACATTGAACAAATATTGATCTCATTTATTCATTTTAAAAAGAAAATTCTGTTTGTTGTGTAAAATTGCTGAAATGCTAAAACCTTCCAAGTCAAAAACTCTACGTTATTCTCTTTTAGTGCATTTTGAAAAATTTATTTAAAGCATATTTTAGGGATGTAAGATTATTGTATGGCATTCAAGCTCAAGCTCAAATTCCAGATAAAAAGATATTCCTAAAAGTGTACCTCAAAAAATACGGCAGATTGTTTGGTTTGATTGACGCTACATAATAGGGCTGTTTTTCTTTAAAATAATTTTAAATTTTATTTTTTTGAACAAAATATTTTTATTTTGTTGACTTTTTTGAACTTAGCTTAGCGATAACCATAAATTTGACTTACACTGTATAATTATCCAGGCTAAGTGCAAACTTTTTTAAAATAAAATTATTTTTTTAAAAATTTGGTTTCAAACACACATTCAAATTGCTGTTGGCGGAAATTTTCTATTTTGAGTGAAATTTATTTTTTTTTAGTGTTTTGTTACTTAAACAAAAACAGCCCTAATGTGACTAATATGTTTATTTGCAATGATTGTTTAATTAAAAAACTTTAAGTTCATATTCCCTGATTTTTTGCAAACCTTGAGCTTATATATTAAGCTTTGGTTATTTATTAAGTTATCAGAACTGGTTGCTTAGAAATTTCAAAAATTGTAAAAAAATAATTTTTTTCTTTGGGTCTTGTACATGGCCCTGGCAATTTTCATTTAATTGTGAACGCAAATGACACCACTGGTTTGTATTTATATTAAAATAAGAAATTTATGAATTTTTATGTTAAATTTTAATTTTATGTTACATCCCAGCAAAAAAACTGGAACTACTTCCAAAAAAACAAATTTCCCGCATTTGAGGAAGTACTTTTGAACAACTTCCAAAAATAATATTTCGTAACATTTTAAGAATAGCATTTTCACAAGTGAATTTTACGAATTTTTCGTATGCTATCACAGAGCTAAGATGTCCGTTTTGCACTCAACAGGTCTCGGGTTCAAATCGTGGATGGGGAAAATTTGTGTTTTTTGTTTTTATTTATTTTTATAAATAAACTATATTTAATTTTCTATAATTTTTCGTATGGGGTCACAGAGCAAAAGGTCTTGGGCTCGAATCGTGGTTGGGAAAAATTAGTTTTTTTTTATTTTATTATTTTTTATAAATAAACAATGTTTAATTTTGTTTATTTTCATTAACCAGAAGATCTGCTGTTCTATCGTTTGTAGCGGGGAATTTTTTTAAATAAAAAATAGTCAAAATTACAATTAACTTTAAATTTAAGACTTTCAAAATGAAGGACATCCCCGTATTAAATTCATTGGTGAAGCGTCCAATTTTCACATCCTCCAGTGGCAAGATTACCATCTTTTTCACTTACTGGAATGGGATTTAAACAAAAATTTCTGTCTTCATCTAATTTTGACAATATAAGGGATGAAAGCGAAATTTCAAAATACAAGCTCTATTCCTTATAGTAAAATATCCAATATTTAAGTGACTTCACTAAAATTTCCTCTAAGACAAATATAACGTTTTAATAAAATAATTTATGGATTATTGCAACGAGCGTTAGTAATTTTCGGAACTGAACAAGACCATGTAGCCGTGAAACTAATCGTCGTACAGTGGTTCAGAATCAAAATCCATCGGCCAAAATTCCCAATTCCGCTCCCAATACGTTTACATATCGAAATAATGCTTCAAGTCAATTAAACAATTTTTAGTGTGTCGACCTAGTTCGGTGGAATATTTTGTTTATCAGCGCTTCTCATTTGTCATATGTGACAGCTGGTACTAATATGAACCCTGATTTAAGTCAAAGACATACATTCGTTGCGAAAGTTCTAACGAGATGGGGTAGCGCCCATCGAAACTGCGCAGTCAACTTTTAGCTGCAACAATAAAGGTCTCACTTTGCCTTTTTGCTAATTTTGGGTTCTGCTGAAGTCTTCAGCACAACATTTGGCCTTAAACCAAAATAAATGACAAGACATTATTCAAAAAAGCTTAAATACCATAAATATTGGTAGATAGTGGTTGCAACAGTTGCTTGTATTTCCATTCTGTTCTAATTCCAAAAGTACACATTTTCAAAAATCCATTATCTCACGTACTCGGTGCAAAATAACCTAACTTCATGATTCAACCAATTTTTGTCGTAAAAGTAAAAAAGGTACGAAGTAGTGATGAAATCTTTTTATTTTGCGTGTCTATGCAGTCAGAGGGATGTATACTCCGAATTCCACTCCATTCTAGCTGCAGCCATTTGGTTGGTACCATTTTATCCCCTTTTTCCTATTCCCTATTCCCTTAAGAGTACGACTTTCTAAAATCTCTTTATTTTACGTGTCTACGCAATAAAAGGAGGAAGGATGTATACACTGAATTTCATCATTCTAGTAAGTCGTCGTTTAGTTGGTACCATTGTTATCCCTCTGTAGCCATTGCATCCCTTGAAAGTACGAATTTGGAAAAAATCCGTTTATTTTTCGTGTCTACGCAGTCAGAGGAATGTATACACCGAATTTCATGACTCTAGCTGCGGTCATTTGGTTGGTACTATTGTTATCCCTTTTTTCCATTCTAACGCCAAAAAGTACGAATTTCGAAAAATTCGTTTATTTTACGTGTCTACGCAATCAGAGGAATGTATACACCGAATTTCATTATTCTAGTTGCAGTTTGTACTATTTTTATCCCTCTATTCCCATTTGTCCCCTTAAAAGTACGTAATTTGAAAAAATACTTTTATACTCAGTATCTAGTAGGGTTTGTATTCTCCCGTGCTTTTTATTTCCCGGGAAACGGGAATTATTTTTTCAATTTCCCAGGATCCCGGGACAGCACGGGAAATCGTCAACATACTGTTTACCATGAGTTAAGCTTATTTTTTCCAATGAAACATTCACATTTTATTAAAGTAAAGTAAACACATATTTCACAACGAACCGGCTACAGAATTCATATAATATTAGATCAATTTAAACATCTTTTCAAGTTTCAAATGTAATTAAAGATCAGATATTTCTTATTTTATTGGAAAATGTGGACGCGACGGAGAACGATCGTTCACATTAATAGTCAGCAGAGCATTAAATGAAATGTTTGTTCTTTGTCCTGTCGCTTCGAAAACTTTAAATTATTTATTTTTGGCGTTCGGATAAACGGCTAAAATCTACTTTTCCCGGATTATCAATTTTTCATATGGAGCTTGACAGGAAAAATCCGAAAAAGTGGATTTTGAGTCTATGTCCGAACGCAGCTTACAAATATTTTGTCATCCAACTGCAATATTTGACATACCTGATTAAAAGCGAGGTAATCTAATACAACATTTTTCATTTTAATAAAAGAATAAATATGTAAAATGTTCTTCGGAATTCCCGTACGAATTTCCCGGGATACGGAAAATGAAAAATGGCGAATTCCTGTGAATTTTCCCACGGGAAATCCCAAAACCCTAGAATCTACTCAATTAGAGGAATGTACACACCGAATTTCGTGTTTTTAGCTGTTGTCGTTTGATATGTACCATTTTTATCCCTTTTTTGCCCCATTTCACCCCCTAGAAATAAAAATCACCTTATGGTGCACGATTTTGTTAAATGGGGGAATGCGCATACCCAATATGAAGTAAGTACAAGCATATTGAAAAAAATTGCTTAAATACTCTAAAATATTAGTGGTTAATATGGGCTTTTTCAGTCCTTGTGAGGGGAAAAAATTTTCCTTTGGACCGATTTCTCCCACTTTCAATCCCAACCGATCTACGATTATAAGACACATTTGTGGAAAATTTGGACTTCCTAGCTCCTTTCGTTTAGATGCTAGCGTGCTTTCAACAGGCGGACAGAGGGACGGACATGGCTAGATCGTCTTAGAATTTTATGACGATCAAGAATATATATATAGTTTATAGGTTCTCAGGTCGATATTTCAAGGTGTTACATCTTGTAGGTGGAGGGTATAAAAATATTAAAAAAAAATACAATAAGGCATAAATGGGTTAAACATTGAATGCGTTTTTTCTTTTATCATTTGTTTTAAATTAATTTCGTATTTACCAAAATTATCTGACAACCCTCGCAACCTTGCTGACCCACTAGCATAGCACCGCACAAGGGAGGGTTGAGTCATTACTATGCAAACATTTTTAAATTTAAATTCTTTTAAAATGAAATCATGGTCTTTCATGATCCGGAGTGATATGGGAAATTTTGGCTATTCGATATTGAAATAATTTTAATGAGCCATCACAAATGTTCGCCCTCCAATCCACCATCCCCCCCCAGCTTTTACAAAAACAACATCACAATAAGCCTACCCCAAGACATCGACTTACCACCACCACGACGACGACGACGAATATACTATCAATGAACTAAACTGGTCGATGCAGATCGATAATGACTGCCAAAAACAAAACAAATGACAGCAAACTTTGTTAATGACTCAATAAAAACGCTGGCAATCGGAAACGGAAATTTGTATTTTCGCGGAAAAACGGAAATTAAAAACCGATAATTTTAAGAAAATCTCAGCGACACGACATTTGAAATTGCATTTCAAGTGGAAATTTCACAATTTTGAGAAAACTTTGAATCATTAGATTTTTTTTCAAACGAAGGTATGACAGTGACGTGACTTTTTTATTACAAACCAGGCACTGATTAATAGAGACCAAGAAAAAAATCGCGACAAGAGCACGAATTCCTCAAAAAAAATCCAAATCACCCGAGATTTCGATTTTAGGCACAACAAAGATTTTTTTATTTTTTGTTTTTCGTTTCGTTTTTATCTTTTTGTGAAAATTCCGCGTACAACAGCTTTTGGCCTGTTTTGGCCAATATTGTTAAACGGTTTATGCAATCTTTTTGTTTTCTTCTGCTGCTGCTGCAAAATTTTCCTCCTTTTCACTTGACAGAGGCAAGGCAAACACAAACCAACCAAGCACACGACGACGAACAAATTTCTTTTCGCTTTTCCCCCAATTGTTTTGTTTTCGTGCATGGGTGTGTGTGTGTGTGTTGGTGTTGTGGTTCGGTTCAGTGCGAGTTGAGCTGTACTGTGCTGTTTGTTTTGTTGTTTTCTTCGTGTGCTTCGCTCTATTGCATGGATGTCGCGCGCGCTGTTGTTGTTGTGGTTGTTGGCCAAATAAAAACATTGGCAAAGAACACAGAAAAACAAAACAAAAAAAGGAAAAAAGTCTTTGCAAGCATTCACAGAGAGTAAGTTACTAATCTCCACCGCCTCTTGTTGGAGCGCATGTGTGGTGAACAAAACTAAGAGTGTTGTCACAACACAACGGTGCCGTTAGTCATTAACATGAGATGTGATGAGGGGAGACCAAAGTCAATGAGTGAGAGAGAGAGAGTGTGTGATACATTAATGAGGAGAGAGAACAGTTAACAGTATTTCTTGGCAATTTGTTTATTTTCCAAGATTCCTATTCAAGTTAATATTTTATTTAATTGTGTTGTTTTAAGCCCGAACTAAAAGGGGACTGAACAAAATCAACACATACTTTTGGGCTGCCGCCAAGTCAGTAGAATAAAAGCTCAGTTTACATTTACAAAAAAAAACACCAAACAAAGGCCTATTTAGACACACAAAATATTTCCGCAAAAACTTGTTACTCAAAATGTGAAATAGTACATTTTACATACATTGGAGTTGCCCTACAAATACCAAATTTTGTGCAGAGGTGTTTTGCGCAAATATTTTGTGTGTTTAAAATGGGCTTAAACGGAAAAGAATTTTTCTTAAGGCCTTTTCAGATGTTCAAAATATTTGCGCAAAAAGCCGTTTTGCACAAAGTTTTGTTTTTCTGTGAGGCAACACGAGCGTTTGTGAAACGTAAATATTAGATTCTCCGATTTCGAGGACAGTTTGCCTACTTGTACATCTGAGTAATGAAATTTCCAGATTTTTTGAAAAATATGAAATTGTGGATCGAAAATCAGGAATTTAAAAAAATCATATAATACCCTCCACCTCCAGGTGGACATTCCGTTTGTAACACCTTGAAATATCGACCTGAGACTCTATAAAGTATATATATTCTTGATCGTCATACAATTCTAAGACTATCTAGTCATGGCCGTCCATCCGTCCGTCTGTTGAAAGCACGGTAGCATCTAAACGAAAGGAGCTAGGACCTCAAAATTTTCCATAAATGCGTCTTATAATCGTAGATCGGTTGGGATTGAAACTGGGCGAAATCGGCCCAAAGGAAAATTGTTTTCCTCCACAAGGACTGAAAAAAACCATATTAACCCCTAATATTTTAGAGTATTTAAGCAAATTTTTTCAATATGCTTGTCTTACTTCATATTGGGTATGCGCATTCCCCCATTTTACAAAAACGTGCACCATAAGGTGATTTTTATTTGTAGGGGGTGAAATGGGGCAAAAAAGGGATAAAAATGGTACATATCAAACGACAACAGCTAAAAACACGAAATTCGGTGTGTACATTCCTCTAATTGAGTAGATTCTAGGGTTTTGGGATTTCCCGCGGGAAAATACCCGAGAATTCGCACATTTTTCATTTTCCGTATCCCGGGAAATTCGTACAGGAATCCCGCGGGAATTCCGAAGAACATTTTACATATTTATTCTTTTATTAAAATTAAAAATGTTGTATTAGATTACCTCGCTTTTAATCAGGTATGTCAAATATTGCAGTTGGGTGACAAACTATTTTTAAGCTGCGTTCGGATGTAGACTCAAAATACACTTTCTTCGGATTTTTCCTGTCAAGCTCCATATGAAAAATTGATAATCCGGGAAAAGTAGATTTTAGCCGTTTATCCGAACGCCAAAAATAAAGAATTTAAAGTTTTCGAAGCGACAGGACAAAGAACAAACATTTCATTTAATGCTCTGCTGACTATAAAGAGTGATTTTTTTGAGGTTAGGATTTTCATGCATTAGTATTTGACAGATCACGTGGGATTTCAGACATGGTGTCAAAGAGAAAGATGCTCAGTATGCTTTGACATTTCATCATGAATAGACTTACTAACGAGCAACGCTTGCAAATCATTGAATTTTATTATCAAAATGCGTGCTCTGTTAAGAAAGTTCAGAAAGAAAGAAATTGTGTTCAGCGACGAAGCTCATTTTTGGCTCAATGGGTACGTAAATAGGCAGAATTGTCGATTTTGGAGTGAATATCAGCCAGAAGCATTGCAAGAGCTACCAATGCATCCAGAAAAAGTCACAGTTTGGTGCGGTTTATGGGCTGGTGGCATCATTGGACCGTACTTCTTCAAAGATGATGCGAATCGTAACGTAACTGTGAATGGTGAGCGCTACCGTGAGATGATATCCAACTTTTTTTTGCCCAAAATGGAAGAACTGAACTTGGTTGACATGTGGTTTCAACAAGATGGCGCTACATGCCACACAGCTCGCGATTCTATGGCCATTTTGAGGGAAAACTTCGGAGAACAATTCATCTCAAGAAATGGACCGGTAAGTTGGCCACCAAGATCATGCGATTTGACGCCTTTAGACTATTTTTTGTGGGGCTACGTCAAGTCTAAAGTCTACAGAAATAAGCCAGCAACTATTCCAGCTTTGGAAGACAACATTTCCGAAGAAATTCGGGCTATTCCGGCCGAAATGCTCGAAAAAGTTGCCCAAAATTGGACTTTCCGAATGGACCACCTAAGACGCAGCCGCGGTCAACATTTAAATGAAATTATCTTCAAAAAGTAAATGTCATGGACCAATCTAACGTTTCAAATAAAGAACCGATCAGATTTTGCAAATTTTATGCGTTTTTTTTAAAAAAAAAGTTATCAAGCTCTTAAAAAATCACCCTTTATCTCCGTCGCGTCCACATTTTCCAATAAAATAAGAAATATCTGATCTTTAATTAATTTTGAAACTTGAAAAGATGTTTAAATTGATCTAATATTATATGAATTCTGTAGCAGGTTCGCTGTGAAATATGTATTTATTTTACTTTAATAAAATGTGAATGTTTCATTGGAAAAAATAAGCTTAACTCATGGTAAACAGTATGTTGACGATTTCCCGTGCTATCACGGGATCCCGGGAAATTGAAAAAATAATTCCCGTTTCCCGGGAAATAAAAAGTACGGCAAAATGCAAACCCTACTATATACTGGATATAAAAGTATTTTTTCCAATTACGTACTTTTAAGGGAACAATAGGGAATAGAGGGA
This sequence comes from Polietes domitor, assembly GCA_947397865.1. Classification (NCBI taxonomy): domain Eukaryota; kingdom Metazoa; phylum Arthropoda; class Insecta; order Diptera; family Muscidae; genus Polietes; species Polietes domitor. Next base: position 59,339,929 of record OX377618.1, read on the forward strand.
TAAAAATAGTACAAACTGCACCTAGAATAATGAAATTCGGTGTATACATTCCTCTGATTGCGTAGACACGTAAATTAAACGGATTTTTCGAAACTCGTACTTTTTGGGGTTAAAATGGAAAAAAGGGTGGAAAAAGTACCAACCAAATGACCGCAGCTAGAGTCATGAAATTCGGAATATACATTCCTCTGAATGCGTAGACACGAAAAATAAAAGTTTTTTCCAAATTCGTACTTTCAAGGGATACAATGGGTACAGAGGGATAATAATAGTACCAACTAAACGACTACAGTTAGGTGTGTACATCCCTCTTATTGCATAGAAACGTAAAATAAATGAGATTTTAGAAAGTCGTACTCTTAAAGGGGTAAAATAGGAAAAAGGGGATAAAAATGGTACTAAGTTTTTTGAAAATATAGATATAAGAATATTTATTTTTTGAATTGACTTGACGTTGAGTGTAAACTTATTGGTAGCCTTGTCTTGTAAGCGTGGTTTGAAATAATAAAACTATAATATTTATTTATAAAATTATTTTTTCAATATTTCTATTTGTTTTGTTTTCGACAGCCTCCGTGGAATGCAATCCACGCCATTTTTACTTGTTTTTTACAATATAGAAATACATATATAAATATATTTGGTGATTTTCAAGAAAATTGCAGTAGTTTAATATAAAATTATCAAATCTAAATAAAAATATATTTAAACATTTTTGTCTTCAATTCAAAAATCTTATCATGATAACATTTCGATTAAGGCAAGGAGTCGGCAAATGAAAGATTTTCAAAAAAAAATGAAGCATTAATTTTGCCATAAGGTAATTTAAGAAAAAATCATAACTTTTTTCTGGTACGAGATAGAAATAAATATTTTTCGGTGAAATGTTCAAGCAAATTTCTTCTAGTTTAATATAACAATAATTAATATAACAAATCTTCATAAAAATATATTTTTATTTTTTTTCTTAATACCTCATCGATTTTTACCAAATATTTTTTTATTAATAGATAAAAGTGTTTACAGTTTCATGTTTTCATCGTGAAAACAGCTCTATTTCCTTATTCAGTAGTACAAATTTGAAAACTTGATTTTTTTAGATTTAGCGCAATATTTAGCTTTTCCGATTTTAATGAAAGTTTGCATATTTCCACTTCTGAATAAGGGAAAATGGAACTACAGCTCCCGTTTTTCAAAAGAAATATGAAATTGTAGATTTTTGGGTGGATCGAAAATCAGGAATTTTAAAAACATTCATAACTTTTTTTCTGGTACAAATATATATATATATATATTTGGCGAATTTCAAGCCTATTGCTTCTAGTTTAATATAAAATTAACAAATCTTAATAAAAATATATTTTAAAAATTATTTCTTAATCTACAATTTAAATTTTGAAAAAGGCAAAAGGGAAATGCAACTGCATTTTCTGAAAAATATGAAATTGTATATTTTAGGGTGGATCGAAAATCAGGAATTTTAGAATTGCGAAATAAAAATATATATTTCAAGCAAATTGCTTCTAGTTTAATATAAAATTGTCACATTTAAAAAAAAATATATTTTGAAAATATACATTAAATCTGTTAATAAGAACTTTTTTAAAATAATTTCTTCTTAAAAGACAAGAGTGTCTACAATTTCAATTTTAAATAAGACAAAGAGCATTTACCGATTTTCCAAAAAAAAAATGAAATTGTAGATTTTCGGGTGGATCGAAAATCAAAAATTTTGTCATAAGGTAATTTTTAAAAATGCGTAAGTTTTTTTCTGGTACGGCCAATTACTTCTAATTTAATATATATTTATCAAATCTTAATAAATACATATTTTAAAGTTTTTTCTTAGTAGGTGTCTACAATTTCAATTTTGAATAAGGGCAAATGGAACTGCAATTACCGATTTTCAAAAATATATATAATTATAGATTTTAGGGTGGATCGAAAAACAAAAATTTTGACATAAGGTAATTTAAAAAATACATAACTTTTCCCCCACAATATAAAAAAAATATTTTTTAAACTTGTCCACAACAGCAATATCAAAAATAAAAAAATATTTTATGTTAAAAATTTTGGACTCTAGTGTAAGTCAAATTTATGGTTATTGAGGCTAGGTCTAAACAAGTCAACAGAAAATATTTTTTTTTCATTTTTTAATACAAATATTTATATTGTTGTTGGCAACAATGTGAAAAGATATTTTTTTATTTTGAGTAAAAAATTTTAACTAGACTGGAGTAAAATCGGAGTATGGATTTTACTTACATTTAGGAATGATTTAGTTTGTTTTACTTTTTGAGGGGGAAAACTAAAATAATACTGATTGACATTTAAAGTATTTTTAAAAGACACTCTGCTCTTTCATTTGATATGCATATCGTCTTTGTGTGATTTATAAAGGTATGAAAATAAATTATTAAAATATCTATATGCTTAGGAAATTAAAAGTTCTGTAAAAAAGAGAAACTATCACCAAATTGAAAACTGAGTACACAGTTTTTTTACATACGATCTCTAGTTTCACGTGTACATCAATTTCAGGACCAATTGACTCAAGCATGGAAATTGAAGGCCAGTGTAAAGCAGCCTTAAAATTATGCGACTGTCTAGTAAAACGATTTTTAGTGAGAGAAATGGCTTGATTTCACTCCCACTTTTTAAAAATCGCATCGAAAGTAGTTTCTCACATTTACATTTATCACCCAATAATATTAAAAAAATTAAATTAAAAACATTTAGCACGCGCTTTTATTTGTGTGTTTTATTTAATGCTCATTTCGTTTACTTGTTGCCCCGTAAAAAAAATAAACTTGATGTCGAGTTTTTAACAAATATCAAAAAATGAAAAAAATCGAAATCAAAAAATGATAGTAAAGTACAAGGACACACATCTACATACATATCAAGCTTTCATTGTCGAAAATGTTCAATGTCAACAAAACGTATTATTTGAATTTAAATGTGGGCCTCCTTAGTGCTTATGGTGAATAGCCTGTCTTCTCGCTCTTGTGACAATTATAAAGTCTAGAATTTATTCCTTGCTGAAGGGAAGCGGAAAACACATTTTCCGTGCCGGCATTACCACAAAAATTTGTTGAAAAATTCTATTTATACAAAATGGATACACATTAACATAAAAAATATAGAACCTTAATTTTGTATGCAGTGTCGGCTGGACGAAAAGAAAAAACACTTTTTTAGCAACAAACAAAATAAAATAAAATTGTCTGCCCCAATGATGACCATACGAAAGATTCTCTTAATTTCTACTTCAACTGAGTATGTTAAGAGAACGTCAGAGAGGAGAAGCTTGATAAACGAAAAAAATTATGCCGCAAAATATACTACATATACTTAGGTACTCGTACAAAGTAAGGGGGCAAAGTAAATGCCGTTGTCGTTTGCACAATGCACGCACACACCCACGCTCTCCTTCGGGCACTCACGCACACACACTCTCGCAGATGGAGAGAAACCACGAAGCATGCCTATGCAGTTATCAGAAGAAGAAGAAACAATAGGGCACATGTCATATCGTACAAGTATCGCACCGCGTACATACAGTACGAGGACAATACATTGTGGAAGATTTGTTTTCAGTGTATGACATTAGAGTGGTTATAAGCGACAAATGGCGAAGGAGTTCTCATAAACTTGTTTAGTGCTTAAAATACAAATATGTAAGGTAAAATCGAAAATTAATTATGAATCAAATATAATATTTTTAAAATTTGTTAAAAACTCCACACTTTTTGTGTCATCAGGATTATTTTTTAAGTGATGGGAATTAAAGTAAGCGCAAAAATAAAACCGCGTGTTAGATGTTATTAATTTATTTTTTTAATTTTACATTATTATTGGATGATATATGTATGTATGTAAACGCGGGAAACGACTTTTGATGCGCGGTTTTTAAAGTGGAAGAGAAATTCAGCGATTTCTCCCAACAAAAATCGCGCTTTACACAATCGCATAATCGAAAGGTTGCTTTACACTGGCCTTCAATTTCCATTCTTTATTCTCTTCATGGCATACCTTGATTACACCGTGAGACAATTGAACCGGAAATTAATGTACACGTTAAACCAGAGATCGTATGCAGATAAATTGTGTACTCAGTTTTCAATTTGTGTAAAATATCTAATTCAACTTTGTAAATGTTTTTTTTTTTTATAGAGTTGACAAAAGTCATACAAGTAAATGGTAAATCTCCCTCGTACATGTGTAAATTACACTTGTGCTTCTTTTGTATAAATAACTAAGTTTACTTGGTAGGTGTTCAGTGCTTATGTACCTTAAAACATTCCGCCATGTTCTTTTTCCCAATTTAGAAATTTGTAGCTTTTACACAAGTTTCATTGTTAAAATTAATTCGTTAGTCGGATAATGGTGTAAGTTGCCAATTTCATGAATTTTGCAAAAATATACAACTATGCGTAGGATTCTGCAAGACAATCTGGCAACAACAGAACAACATTTTATTAAAAGTTTCATCTTCAGCAAGGTAAGTCGTCCAAATAGACAAAATGTTTATAAAATATTATTTTTAAAATAGGTACAACAAGAATAGTCGAATAAATAATAAGGCAAGCGTGTGTTTTGTGACTTTTTTAAAGTTTTCTCTTTAGATGCTGAGCACGAAATTTCCAATATTGTCCAATTTGTATGTTTTTCACAACGGCGACAAAATTATATCGCTTGTAGTAGCAGTCAGACGTTCGTGATCTGCGACATGGTTCCCTTCGCCCCATCTCAAATTTTAAAAGAATCTATTGATCGGTGTGTTTGTACCTGTGTCTGTGCCGTCTTTTTAATATTTGTTGATATACTATTAATGTTGTAGTGGAATATTCTTTAAATCTCTTCTTTGATAAGCCTTCATTTTTTAATGCAAGCCTTCAACACCTTTTAGGAAAATGGTAAAAATTCCCAATTACTTAGGGTTTTTATTGTGGCAATTAGTGGATTTATTTCTTCATTTGAATGTATATAAGAGAACAAAGTGCTTTGAAACATACAAGGTAATTTTACACAAGTTTTATTGCATAACTGGCAGTAGTTTTTTTGGTACCTAAATGTTCTGTATGAGTTGCCAAAGAACTTTTAAAGTTGTATTTCACCTAATAAACTTTAGTAAATTGTACGCTTTTCTTGTATGATTTCTCACTTTTTTCTTTGCGTGTAGTTGCTCCGTTTTACAGGACTTTTAATGCCAAATCATATAGACATTTTAATAATTTATTTTCATATATTTCATGAGTCATACCAAGGCGATATGGATATCAAATCAACGAGAAGAGTGTCTTAAAAATACTTGATTTTGATACTTCTATTAGTATTATTTTAGCATTGACAACAATTTCAAGTGTTTCCCCTTAACGTATATAAATCTATTTTTTGCTGAAAACCCCGCACAATGGGTGCAAAAAATATATAGGAAATTAAGAAAAATATGAAGTGCCATCTAAATCGGCCACGGCCATCACACACCGCCCATGTAACTTAAAATGATTTTTTCATACAAAATTGTTTGTTTCGCTCTGAATATCTTAACTTTTTGCACAGAGTTTCCATCAAAATCGGCCCATCACATCCGTCCATGTAACCTAGAATGAATTTTTCACACAAAATTGTTTATTTTGGTCTGAATGTCTTGAAATTTGCTATTGAGTTTGTTCAGCGGTGGATTGGTAAAAGTTGGTAGATTTTTTGCATAAATTTAAAGAATACATTCTGCAGCAGTAAGAAGCCGGAGGTCGACGGAACCAACTTCTTTGTATTTCAAGGAAAACCGCAAACTCTGTATTTTATAAAGCTATTTTTATTCGTTCATTTTTACTAAACTACTCATGCAATCCAATTAACATTTGTTTTTATTAAAAAGAAGGTCCTATTTTTCAATAAAAATTAGATTATAAAGTTTGCAGTGAAAATATTTTACATACATAAATTACATAAATTGTTGAGATTAATTTTTTAGTGATTTACATATTTTTTGCTAGAGATTAAAAAACTTGATTGAAAGATCGACCTTCAGTCCAGTTTCATTACGTTTATTTTCAGAGAACCACACACGTGACTATTGACAAGCCAATGCATCCACAACGAGTCACTGTTTTGTATGGATTTTGAGCTGTACTGAAAAAATTGGGTTGATCGGATGAGGTACTGCCGAGTGGTAGTCATATGATTGATATCATGTTAAAGTTCAACGTTTTCAATAAAAAAAAAGAAATTTAAAAAAATAATCATCACTTTTTTATAGCCGATTCAAATTTAAAATGTTATATGGCCTACCACAGAAGTTGTGACAATCCATTTTCAGAAATGAGAGAGCGGCTCCATGACAATAAAATGGAATCTATTCCGGAGGTGATTCTCGCATCCATAAGAAATAAATGTGAAAACGGCCGCCGCCACCTCCAGAGTGTCAGAGCTCTAAGTATATGTGCACATGTAAAGCAGCCTTTAAATTACGCGATCTAAACAAGGCGCGTAATGTAAACAAAACCACACGATTTTGAGAGATTTGAAAGTCTGTTAGAATTTTTCATTTTATGAAATTTGTCAAAAACTCCATAATTTTTGTGTGATCAGGGTTAAATTTCACGAGACAAGGAAATGAGATATAAAGTAAAACCGCATTAAAATGTTTTTAATTTTTATTTTTTTTTCATTTGAACCAGGATATTCTCTTGGCTCAAGACCATTTTAGATCTATATTTTATAGAATGCAAATTTATTTACAAATGGCATGGTGAAATTTGGAGGCTTCGCAACTACTTTTCAAAAACATACATGCCCTCTTTAAGTAAATGATTCTTTAAAGCGAATGAGAAACACAACTGCGAATATCCGTCCAAAAATATAGCACCATCAAATATTAAAAGGAAAATAAAAAACAAACGAAAAAAAAATATTTTCTCAATTTCATTTCATGAAATATAAATCCTTACAGACCAGCAATGTATTACATTATTTATATTAAAATTAGTAATATATATTTAATTAATTATATTATTTAAAAATTTTTTTAAACATAAGACTAGAAATAGAAAAATCTACAAACTCACGCATAGTATTATAAAGATTCATCGATTTAGTCAAGGGTTCATTAGAAGCATAATTAGAAAAATGTCTATCGATATGAAAAGGGTAGCAATGTCTCAATGATCGGGCCGGTGCACTAAACTGGATGAGTGATAGTAACTCTGGCCAATCCATAGAAACATTAATAATACCATGTAAAAACACCAGTGAAGCTATATCTCTTCTAGACGACAACGATTTTAAAGATAGGATCAAAGATCTACTTTCGTAAGAAGGAAATGGTGCAGAAAAGTTTGAAGAGTTTAAGCAAACTTCATAAACGTCTTCTGAACTTTCTCAACACGATTAATATGTACTGATGCATTGGGGATCCAAATGAAAGAAGCATTTTCAATTTTTGATCGAACAAAAGAGCAATATAAGACCCATATGTGAAGGGTCTGAGAATTCAGCAGTGTTTCTACGTATGAAATACATAAGTGAATAAGCCTTAGGGATAATATAATTTAGATGACTGAGGAAACTTGGCTTATAGTCAAACGAAACACCTAAATAAAGATTTTCAAACACAATATTCAAACAAAATATTGAATTATTGAAACACTTCGAATGATTAATTGCTAGACCATTATACGTAGACCAACGGAAAAATCTATCAATATCATCCTGCAATAATTTAATGCCACTAAAAGATCGAATAGCTGTGAAAATCTTAAGATCATCAGCATACATGAGATGCCTAGAATTCAATCAATATCATTAACAAAAATATTGACAACAACGGACCCAATACACAACATTTTCGGTATCCCTGGTATTGGAATATAATTATCTGATTATATAACATCTAAAAATACCGAACAGTGTCTATTTATTAAATATGTTAGGAACCAATCAATAATTTCCGAACGAAAGCCAATTTTCATTAATTTATACAATAATACATTATGAGGAACTCTGTCAAAAGCTTTAGAGAAATATGAATAAATAGTGTCCACTTGAACACCACTCTCAAAATTCGAAATGCAGTATTTAGTAAAAACTGCTAAATTGCTAGTTTTAGATTTTCCATTAAAGAATCCATGTTGAGCAGGACTAATATAGCTCTTAAATCTAAAAGACAATTTATCAGAAATTAAGTGTTCGAAAAATTTGGCAATATTTAACATATTTGAAATGGGTCTATAATTAATTACATTATTATTTTGACCATTTTGCATTATTATTGTGTGATATGTGTAAACGCGGAAAACTACTTTCGATGCGATTTTTTAAAGTGGAAGAGGAATCATGCGATTTCTCGCGTAATGTAAAGTCTGCTTGAGATAGCAAGTGTAAGCACACTTAAGGCTGATACACAACTCGTACGAAAATGTAATTTCCATAATAGCCTTCTCACACTGCAAGCGTAATCAATCGATTTCAGTTCAAGGTCGATTTACAAATGTCAGATCCCATGCAAATTTGACATTTGTAAACCTAATGTTATTTCAAGCTAAAATCGTTTGATGCAGTATGAAAAGGCTATAAGAAATGCATGTAAAAAGCCCACGAAATTTTTGTTTTGAAATTTGCTTGTGAACTTTCGATATGAAATGAATTGATTTTCTTATTTTTTCTACATATGCTGCTGTAATTGATACTGCCCTTTTAGCTTTATATTTTTTTATATTTTTTATAAATATTCATTTTGCATTTATGAAAACCAGTCATTAAATTTTGGTGTCTGGGTTTGTTTTTTGATTTTTGTGATTTTTAATAACAGCTGTTTATTATCTATTTACATTTGGTTTGCCTACACACTAATCTACACTATTAATTTCCCCTGTAGACATACATACATATATATATAATTATCTTATGGATTTTTCGTAAGAAGTGCATACCGGCCTTTAAGACTTGACAAAGGCAAGTGTAAGCTTGTGTGCAAAACACTTGAAAACACAAGTGGCTACGCAAGACATTTTAACGGTGGACGTTGAGTGCCTGTGCTCTTCGCTGTTGCCGAGGTGACAGCACTGACAATGGTGTAGTGTTAATTTGTTTACAGCCTTTTCAGACTGTATGCGAAATCAAGCGATTTCAGAGCCAGATCGATTTACAAATGCTAGATTACAATTATTTTATTATGTTGGAAATTATCGCAAGAAAATGAAAATTGCAATTTATAAATAGCATCCACAATTTCATGGCCTGGTACTGTGTGTACTGCATCAACAAAATACACTAGGCAAAATATGACCGCAACAAGATAAAACATTAACGTGCCACGGGCAAAAGAGTAAAACAAAAAACATGCCCCTTGTGCCCCACCGAATCGCATTGTCACACAACTGCGTTGTATTGATGACAACAGACTTAAATAAAAACACGTGAATTTCATTTAATGTGAATTGAAACCGAGTCATTCTGATATGTCAGCGAGAGACGGCACAGAGTGTGGTGAGTGTGTGTGTGTGTGACCTCATAAACACGAGATTAACCGAAAGTGAGAGAGTAGGATAAAGAGAAAAAGAGCGAGCGAATGAGAACAAACCCAACAACGGTTAAGGTTGTATAATGGGGGGTTTAGACATACCAAATACTTGGGCAAAATGCGAGCGAAAGGCCTTTTCAGGCACACAAAATATTTGCGCAAAACGCCGATTTGCACAATGTTTTGCATTTGTGGGGCAACAATAGACGTATTACTTCAGACTCGTTTTGCACATATATTTGCAATGTCTAAACCCCCTATAAAGGTCATTTTAAAAGCACAAAATATTTGCGCAAAAAGTCAATTTGCACAATGCTTTGCATTTATGAGACAGCAGCAGAGTATGCGGGGGTTTAGACCTACAAGGCAAAAACGTCTTGCACAAAAATGTAAGGCAATACGATTTTGACAAATACAAAATTTTGTACAAAGCTGCATTTTGCGCAAATATGTTATGTGTTTAAAATGGCACTATGTAAAACGTATTATGTTTCATTCTGCGCAACAGGATTTTGCGCAATTATTTTGTTTGTGTAAAAAGACCTGTTTACATTCTCTATTGTTGCACCAAAAATATAAAATTTGGTGCAAAGCAGCGCAAATAACACTAGTCAACAGTCAAAATGTACTCGGGATGCGATAATTTTTTCTGTGTAGATAACCTTGACATGAGCTCGAAAAACGCAATAAAATTTTTTTTCGTTTGTTTTTTTTTATTATTTTTTTTTTTAAATTTAAAAAATTTTTTTTTGGTTAATTTGTTTCGTCCGGCATAACTCGGGAACCACTAGCCCGATTTAATTGAATTAAATTTTAAAAAATTTAAAATTACAATTCCCTTAATCTGTTCATATATTGTTTTCCTATACAAGCAACAGTTTCCAAGTTAAAAATGAATATATAAAGGAAAAAACTTATTTTTTGCCTAAAGATTTAATTTTTTTTTTTTTTTTTAAATCCATAAAAAAATCCAAAATGAAAAAAAATGTCAAATCTTATTACTTTTACGTAAAGTCACATAACCTATGAGCAAAATGAGACAAAGATCATGAAAATCGATGCACGCGTTTCGCTTTTATTCGCAATTGAGTAAAGGTATGAATTTCAAAAATTTGCTCGACATATGCACAACTTTGTCTATGGTAAGGTTTTTTCTTTTTTTTTTTATTCTCAGAATTAACAAAACGGAATAAACAAAGGGTTATTTAATTTTTATGATTGCGTAAGCAAAGTAATAAACGCTAATAAATGTGCGTGAACAATTAAAAGGAAAAAAGGAAAGGGGACTTTTTTAATTATTTGGGTTTTCCGTTGGCTACCTGTATGATTTTTTTACAGAAATGCAACCCACATTTAAGGGTGGTCATTATTCGGAAAATTTAAGACTCACACATGGTGAAACAGGTATGTAGCCACCGTAAAAAAATATACACCCATTTATAAGTACCTGTCAGTAAAATACTAAACAATACACAGTATAAATAGGTCTTCATTGATCGATTTTACTCATTCAACAAGTGTCGACGAATGCGATAGTTAAAATGAGCAAACGTTCGCGAGGATTTGAATGCAATACCAATCCAAGTAATTTTTGTTACATGTGCGGAGAATACGTTTCTGAAAAAAACAAGCGTTGTTTTTCACATAAATTGAGAGATTCATTTGAAGAGAGCTTCAATTTAAAGGTCTCAAACATAGATGAGCGGTGGACACCAAGTGCTCTATGTCCAAGGTGCTACGTACAGCTAGCTGACTCAAGGTAAGTGTAGATTACGAAATTCAAGAACATATATAACTTATTATTGAAATTCTTTCAGACGACAGCCGAGAATCATCATGCCAATGCTTTGGAGAGCTCCGCTTTGCCATGTAACAGATTGCTACTTCTGTCTTAGCAAAAAAACAGGCGTGGGAAAAAATATACGATGGACTTACGCTGCTGTTTCAACAGTGAATTTTCCAGTGCCATTTTCCGAAGAACCAGTGGACCCGCAACCGTCCGTTTCAAGATGGGCATCTAATAATGAGGCGATACATCCAACATCAGATCCGGAGACAGTAGAAACCACATCAGAATGCGAGTCAACATATACATTGCATGGAGGTCAACGCTTATGTTCCCAAGCAGAACTGAACGATTGGGTTAGAGAATTGAAACTCTCCAAGGAAGATGCAGAGTTGCATGCATCGCGCATGCAACAGTTCGGTTTCTTGGCTCCTGGTGTGGTGACAACAATCTACAGGAAGCGTCATGAACCATACGCAAGGTACTACACAAAAAAAGACAACATCTGTTTTTGTAAGGACATTCCCGGATTATTTGGTGAACTCGGGTACTCTTACGATCCAGGAGAGTGGCGTCTTTTCATCGACAGCAACAAGCAGAGCCTTAAAGCAATTTTACTGCACAACGGCAACGAGAAACCTTCGATTCCAATTGCTCATGCCGTTGACACCAAGGAAACATACGAAGTCATGGACAATCTACTAAAGTGCCTTAACTATGAGAGGCACGATTGGAAAGTTTGTGCCGACCTTAAGGTTATCGGTATCCTTTGTGGATTACAAGGTGGATTCACAAAGTACTGTTGTTTTCTCTGCCTTTGGGACAGCCGCGATCGTCAACATCATTACACCAGGAGGAGTTGGACAGAAAGAGTTAACTTCATCCCCGGCAGCGACAACGTGAAATATACACCACTCATAAAAAAGGAAAATGTTTTTCTCCCACCTCTTCACATAAAGCTCGGACTCATAAAAAACTTCGTGAAAGCTATCAACAAAGATGGCGAAGCGTTCGCCTATTTAAAAACCATTTTTCCTCACCTTTCATCGGCAAAGATTAAGGAAGGCGTTTTCGACGGTCCGCAAATTAAAAAGTTGTTGCAAGACCAACAGTTTGAGCACATTTTATCACCAAATGAAGCTGCAGCTTGGAACTCATTTCGGCAAATTGTTTCCGGATTTCTTGGAAACAACAAAAGCTCAAATTACAGAGAGATCGTCGAACAACTACTCCAAAATTATAAAAAAATTAGAGCAAATATGTCGCTTAAGATACATTTTCTACACTCGCACTTGGACTTCTTTCCGGACAACCTGGGCGATGTGAGTGACGAGCATGGTGAGCGTTTTCATCAGCAAATGAAATAAATTGAGCACCGATACCAAGGATTTTGGAACGAAGCTATGATGGGGGACTATATCTGGTTCCTGATAAGAGAAACAGACCCACAACAATATAAAAGAAAGACAAAAGCACATAATTATTTTTAATTTGAAGGTTTTTATTTTTGTGTTTAGATATTTTTTTTTAAACTTTTTTATAATTAATTAATGTTGATATCCTTAGGATAATTTCTTGTACATATATCGAATTGTTTTTTAATTTAAAGTCATATATTTTTGTCACCCAACAAATTTTAATTTTTTTTGTAATAAAAAAGAAAAAACCTTACCATAGACAAAGTTGTGCATATGTCGAGCAAATTTTTGAAATTCATACCTTTACTCAATTGCGAATAAAAGCGAAACGCGTGCATCGATTTTCATGATCTTTGTCTCATTTTGCTCATAGGTTATGTGACTTTACGTAAAAGTAATAAGATTTGACATTTTTTTTCATTTTGGATTTTTTTATGGATTTAAAAAAAAAAAAAAAAATTAAATCTTTAGGCAAAAAATAAGTTTTTTCCTTTATATATTCATTTTTAACTTGGAAACTGTTGCTTGTATAGGAAAACAATATATGAACAGATTAAGGGAATTGTAATTTTAAATTTTTTAAAATTTAATTCAATTAAATCGGGCTAGTGGTTCCCGAGTTATGCCGGACGAAACAAATTAAACAAAAAAAAATTTTAAAATTTAAAAAAAAAAAAAACAAAAACCAAACGAAAAAAAAAATTTATTGCGTTTTTCGAGCTCATGTCAAGGTTATCTACACAGAAAAAATTATCGCATCCGGAGTACATGAAATTTTTTTCATTTTGTTGAGTAGTGTAATTTGTGCGTCAAAAAAAGGCCTTAATACGTCTTACGTACACTGGTGTTGGCACGCAAATGCAAAATTTTGTGCAAATCGCTATATTTAAAATGATCTCGTGTTGCAAATACAAACGCCGCTTTGCGCAAAATGTGTTTAAAATGGCCAAACTATTTCCTAGAACAAAATGCACTATTCTAACCCACAAAGATGACTCATCGCTAATCTGTTTCATGGAATTTGCAGAATTTTTATAATTAGCACAAAAAGTCAACAAGATTTTATATAAATAATTAACATATTTTCTACAATTCATTGTGATTGTTTCTTTTTTACAAAGAAAATATTATTGCAATGTTAATGAACTTTGTGTGTGGCGTATTGAAACATCGAAGCACGCATCACAGATTGTCGGTCTTATCGCCGCCGCTGCTGCCAGCCAAATCAACCAGCAATGAACTGGATGCTGGATGCTCCACAAAACCATGCTGATGATGATGAACAATCCAAACAATTTTGTACACACATGACTTGCAATGTGTGTTGTGTGTGTATTCCAAGAGTCGCGTACATATATCAATGTATGAAATACTTACATTAGGCCGGGTTGGTCACTGACAGCTATCTGTGCAAGGATCTTCCACACGATATGATTTTCCATTGGCAACAAGTTTTTTGCTTGCTTTTGAGATAGTTTTTCTTATAGTCTTTTCAGACTACATGCGAAATCTAGCTGCAATGACATAAGGTAGATTTACAAATGTCAGATCCCATACAATTTTGGCACTTGAAAATCGACCTTATGTCATTTAAAGCAGAAGTCGATAATCTGGAATTTTCTGTAAGTGGGACAGGATCATGCGATTTCTCTCACCAAAACTCGTTTTACACAACCACGCAATGTAAAGGCTGCTGTAGTTATTTACAGAGTGTCAATGCTTGCTTACAGCATTTGCAGTTACTGGCAGAACAATGTTTGGCAAAACTTAAACATAACACTATGCAAGGAGAAAATAAAAATTTTGTGACCGAGACCTTAAAAATATTGGCATAAAATCAACACAAACATTTTTTTACGTAAAAATTTTTAATTTTTTTCTTTTAATTTTCTTTACAAAAATTTAAATTTTTGCCTAAGGTACCTTTAAGATTTGTGCTCTTATTTTGGAAATATAGCTCCGATCAGCCGGCTTATATGTTCTATTAAAGATAATTCTGATGGGGATGAATGTTGTGAATATCGCTATCACATCGAAACAGTGGTTTAGGATCTGTCAAAAAATTGCTTTTTTTGAAAAGTAATTTTTGCTGGCACAAAAAATTGGAAACAATAAAAGAAAAAATCGAAAAAATATGTTGTCCTATTGTTTAATACATAGATGACACTCTACCGCAGAAAACAATGGTCGCATGTAAAAAATCCATAAATACATGTGGAAGTTGTAGACGCAAAACATTTTTTTCAAAAAATGACGATTTTCCTAATTTTTTAGTTAAATAGCGTGAAAAAGCCAGTTGTAAAAAGTAACAGAATATATTGTATTATTATTATTATATTGT
The DNA here is from genome assembly GCA_947397865.1 of Polietes domitor. Taxonomy (NCBI): domain Eukaryota; kingdom Metazoa; phylum Arthropoda; class Insecta; order Diptera; family Muscidae; genus Polietes; species Polietes domitor. The sequence continues at coordinate 59,355,003 of OX377618.1, forward strand.
ATTATTACTATTAACAAAGAAAACAGTGTCCACGCGTAAAAGTTCTATAAATAAATGTAGAAGTTCTGGCCCTATTTGTAGACACAAAAGATTTTTTAATTATGATTTTCTAAATTTGTAGTTAAATGGCGCGAAAAAGCCAATTGTAAATTAAATAACAGAATATTTAATTTTATTTTATAATGTAACGAAGAAAACAAGGTCTAATTGAAGAAAATCTATAAATAACTGTAGAATTTACGGCCCTCTTTAAAATACTTCAGAAAAATAGTGATGTTTTTAATTGTTGGTTAAATAAATTACAATTATCGTTAATCGTTAATTTTTTAATAGCTGGGATCTTAACGAATATATCATGGCCTTTTGGAAGAAAATCTGTAAATAAACGTAGAAGTTATGGCGCTTCTTGTAGAAGTACAAAAACTTTGTAAAATGACACAAAAACTTGGTAAAAATGATTAAAGTGGATTTTTTTATCAACAGAGGATTTTTGAACAACATTTAGCGGTAGGTTTACTTCAAATACGCATGTGTGAATAAATGTTTGTTTCTTCGAAGTTTGCAACATCCCTTACTTCTACAATAAGGGTCAGAACTTCTACATTTATTCGTAGAATATCTTGGAATAGGCCTTGTTTGAAATAGGCCAGCTATTGAAAAAAAACAACAAACTATTCTGCTATTTAATATACAAATTTAAAAAATGTTGAAATTTGTGATATTTTCGTTTCTTCGATTCATAGCTCGTGACGCAGAATACTTCAGAAAAATAGTGATGTTTTTAATTTTTGGTTAAATAAATTAGATTTTTCGTTAAACTACTGAAGAAAGCAGTACATTTTGTTTGATTTTTTAATAGCTGGGATCTTAACGAAGAAAACAAGCCCTGTTGGAAGAAAATCTATTAATAAATGTAGAAGTTATGGCACTTCTTGTAGAAATACAAAAACTTTGTAAAATGGCACAAAAACTTGGTAAAAATGAATAAAATGGATTTTTTATCAACAGATGATTTTTGAACAACATTGACCGATAGGTTTTCTTCAACTAGGTCTGCATGAATAAATGTAGAAGTTTTGTATCTTCTTGTCGCCGTACTTGTCGTCTTCACACATGACTAAATCAATTTATACATCGAACTTACTTCTACAATAAGGGTCATAACTTCTACATTTATTCGTAGAATATCTTGGAATAGGCCTTGTTTGCGTTCCCTTAGATCCCAGCAATTATAGAAAAAGAAAAAAAAATCTGCTATTTAATATTTATATATTTTCGTTTCTTCGATTCATAGCTTGTGATCTTTTTTAATATTTTTTTGAATAATTTTTGTTTGTTTGTGGACTGCCACCACTCTAATGTACCATCCATCCATCCATACGTGTATATATGAACATAAATAGATTAATCAAAAATAATAAACAAATCGAGCACAGATGTAGATACGACTCATATGCCGCCATATGTGTCCGTCTGCCCATCCGTCCGCCAGTGTGCAAAACAATTAAAAGTGAATTTCAATTGATGATGAAAGTGTTTTGCCACCAAACAAAGTGTACTCGGAAAATCCAACCGAGTTGGGTATCGCCATAAAAAATAAAGAATTCCAAATGGAAAACATTTCATTTCATAGAGACATTTTCACACAAGAGGAAGGTGTCTAATTGGAAATAATTAACAAAGATTAAAGACGTTAGGAGTTCCACTTTATGGTGATGCTGGTCTCATATATAGCCTTTTCAGAATACGAAATCGAGCTGAAATGACATAAGGTCGATTTACAAGCATCAGATCCCATACAAATTTGCATTCGTAAATAATATAATAGTTGAAATCTTAACGATTCAAAGAAAATATATGAATAAATGTAGAAGTTATGACCGTTATTGTAGAAGTAAGGGATGTTTCAAAGTTTGAAGTTTTTGTTTAAATAAAAAAATCATGTGTAAAGGCGACATTTATAAGAAAACTCATAGTTTCTACATTTATTGATACAGGCCTATTTGAAGGAAACCTATGGATAAATGTTGATAAAAAAATCTGTTGTTGATTAAAAATTCACATTAGTTATTTTTACCAAGTTTTTGTGTCATTTTTACCAAGTTTTTGTACTTCTACAAGAAGTGCCATAACTTCTACATTTATCCATAGATTTTCTTCCAACTTTCTTTCTTCGTAAAGATCCCAGCTACTAAAAATATAAAACAAATTATTCTGCTACCTAAAACAGTTTTTCACATTATTTAACCAAAATTTTAAAATATCATTTTTTTTTCTTAAATTCTTTTGCTTTCACAAAAAAGGCCGTAACTTCTAAATTTATCTATTGATTTTCTTCAATCAGGCCTTGTTTTCTTCGTTAAAGCCAAAGCAGTATTATAAAGCAAAATTAAATATTCTATAATTTAATTTACAAATGACTTGTTCGCGCTATTTAACTACAAATTTAGAAAATCATATTTTTTAATTATTTCGCTTATACAAAGGGTGCCAAACCTATACATTTATTTATAGATCTTTAACCTGTTTTTATCGTTTAATGTTAGCTACTGAAATATAAAACAAAACAATTTTCCTTCCTAAACCATTGTTTCCATGTGAAAGTGATATTCCTAACATTTTTCGCCATCATAATTACCTTTAATTGAATATATAAGCGAATGTGATCGGAGCTATATTTCCAAAATTAGAGTACAAATATTAACTTCGGCGAAAATTTGCATTTTAGTAAAAGAATTAAAAAGAAAAAATATCCATATTTTTTTCGAATTTCAATAGCCAAAATACGTCAGAAAATATTATATATAGCCATTCGGCATTGTGTAATCCACTTTTATGCTGTACAATAAATATCCATGTGTAAATACCCCTTTTAGCATTTATACACATATTCTATATAAATATAGTTGCAGTGTTCTTTTAAAGAAGTAAATGTAGCAAAATAGCCAGTCTCCCATTGACTGTAAAGATTCCGCAACGCCCATTCTGAGGACTTTTTACACAACTTTTTTCCCTTCAGCTCATCAATGGCATAAGAAAATAGAACAACAAAATCTTCAATTGCAAAATTATTTTTCAATTGGAGATAAAAATGTTAAGCTTTCTACTAATCTACTTTCATGTTGTACAATAAATCTGCATGTGTAAACACCCCTTTTCGCATTTATACACATTTTCTATCTATACATATATTTACATAGAGTTGCGTTACTGACTGACTGACTTATCATTGACCAGCCCCCAGACCAAACGGCTGAAGCCTGGGTCATAAAATTTTCAGGGTAGTTCCCAAATATGACGTAGACGTCGGCTAAGAAAGGGTTTTACGAAATTCGCACTTTTAGGGGAAAAATGGGACAAAAAGGTATAAACATCGAACCATCGTCCTGACTAAACGGAAGCAGCTAGAAACATGAAATTCAGTGTGTTCCTTGCAATCACCATGCAGACGAGTTACAAATGGGGATTTTTCGAAATTTGTACTTTTAAGGGAGGAAAGAGACAAAAAGAGATAAAAATGGTACCAATTTAAGAATTGCAGCTAGAATCGTGAAAATCGGTATTTACATTTCTCCGACAACGTAGACTTGCAATATAAATTGATTTTTCGAAGTTTGTACTGAGCGGGACAAAAAGTGATAACCATGGTATCAAGTAGAGTATTACAGCTAGAATCGTGAAAATTGGTATGTAAATTCCTCTGACCATGTATAAGCGCATTAAAATTGTTTTTTTTTTTTCAAAATTTTTACTTTTAACGGTTGCGAGGGACAAAAAAGGATGGAAATGGTACTAATTTAAGTATTGCAGCTACAGTCGCGAAATTTGGTGTGTAAATTCCTTTGACAACGTAGAAGAGCAATCTAAATGATTTTTTTTAAATTTGTACTTATAAGGGTTGAGCGGGACCAAAAGGGATAAAAATGGTACCTACTAAAGTACTGCAGCTATAGTCGTGTAATTTAGTGTGTAAATTCCTCGGACAACGTAAAAGCGCAAATTTAATTTGATTTTTCGAAATTTGTACTTATAAGGGGTGAGCGGGGCAAAAGGGGATAAAAATGGTACCAAATAAAGCATTACAGCCAGAATCGTGAAATTTGGTATGTAAATTCCTCTGACCATGTATAAGAGAATTAAAATTGGATTTCACAAAATTTGTACTTTTAAGGGTTGCGATGGACAAAAAAGGGATAAAAATGGTACTTATTTAAGTATTGCAGCTATAGTCGTGAAATTTGGAGTGTAAACGCCTTTGACAACGTAGAAGCGCAATCTAAATGGATTTTTTTTTTTGAAATTTGTACTTATAAGTGGTGAGCGGGACCAAAAGGGATAAAAATGGTACCTACTAAAGTACTGCAGCTATAGTTGCGTAATTTAGAGTGTAAATTCCTTTTGAGAACGTAGAAGTGCAAACCTAAATTAATTTTTCGAAAATTGTACAGGATAAATATTGAGCGGGATAAAAATAGTACCAACGCAAGTATTGCAGCTATAGTAGTGAAATTTGGTGTGTAAATTCCTCTGACTACGTAGACTTGCAACATAAATGAATTTTTCAAAATTTCTACTTTTAAGGGGCGAGCGGGACAAAAAGGGATAAAATTGGTACCAACTTAAGTATAACAGCTAGAATCGTGAAATTCGGTATGTAAATTCCTCTGACCATGTAGAAGCGATATCAAAATGGATTTTTTCGAAATTTGTTCTTATAAGGTGGTTACTTTTTGTTCAAAACTGGGTAGAAAATGATAAGGATTATACATACGAAGGGAGTTCAACTAAAATAGTGCACATCGACAAGCACATTCCTTTGACTGTACATGAGTGCTATATAATAGGAGGTTTCCAAATAACTATTCTAGATTTATCTATATACACCAAAAGAAAATCATATAAATACTATCCAAAAATATAGACGGATAAAACTAATAACAAATAACTAGGGTTTTCGCATGTGAAGCAGCGGGTACATATGGTTTATACATCCTCTCCCCACTCCTAAGTGATGGACGGGTGGTTGGATCACTCTAACGAACGAACAATACGAGACTTTAATTGAAGTATTTCGATTTTAAAGAATTGCAACTATTTAGACCTGACATTAATATCTCCTTTGAGGGTAACCACAAAACAGGGCTGCCAACTATGAAAGTAATAACTACTTTGACGATTTGTATGCCCTCCACCTAAGGATGGACAACTTAAAATATTTGTAACAACTTAAAATATTCATCGGAGACTCCATAAAGTATATATATTTTGGGTTGTGGCAAATTCTAAGACGATCTAGTCATGACCGTCTATCTGTTGAAAACACGATAGCTTCCGAACGAAATGAGCTGGGAGGTTTAGATTTCCCCTAAATGTGTCTTATGCTTGCAGATCGGTCGGAATTGAAAGTGGGAGAAATCGGCCCAGAGGGAAAATTTTTTCCCTAGCAGGGACTGAAAATGTTCCCTAATATTTAGAATATTTAAGCATTTTTTTAATTTCTTAAAATTCCTCTTGCAGCGTAAAAGCACCAAAAAGTAAACACACGTGTTAGCGGGCGAAATGGGACAAAAGGGGATAAAAATGGTACCAGTAATACGACAACAGCTATAAACATGAAATTTTGAATGTACATCCCTCTAAATGCGGAGGTACGTAAAATAGAGGGATTTTTCAAAATTCGTACTTTTAAGGGATACAATTGGAAAAGAGGGATAAAAAGGGAGCCGAATCCAACGACAAATAGTCTATGAATAATATTTAAATGGTTACAATAATGAAATCTCAGAGATTATCAAAGAACGGTCTGCTAGTAGAAATATATTTACATTGTTCCTCTACACAGAAAGAAAAAGTAGCAAAAAAGCCAGTGTCCTATGAGCTTCACATATTCCGCAAAGACCATGCTGAGGCACACAATGACGACTACTTTAGCTCCTCAATGGCATAAGAAAATAGAACAGCAAAATCTTCAATTGCAAAATTATTTTACGCAAGACCATGTCGAGACCTATTTACACTATGGCGATTCTCTGCACGGTTCTGTAAACAGCCCTTTTCACATTTCCTATAGAAATATATTTGCATTGTTCTTCAAAACAAAAAGTAGCAAAATAGCCGAGGCCTATTTACACAGTGGCCATTCTCTGACCTAATCCCCAACAAAAAAGAAAGAGAATCACCATAGTGTAGGTGATTCTCTGCCCTGTTCCGCAACAAAAAAGAAAAAGTCGCAAAAAAGCCAGTGTCATATAGACTTTAAAGATTCCGCAAAGACCTATTTACACTATGACGACTGTTGCCAACCTACTTCTCCACCTATAATGGAATAAGAAAATAGGACAAAAAATCTCCAAATGCAAAATTATTTTATAATTGGACATACAATTTTAAACTTTCTGTCATAATCTACTTGCATGCTGTACAATAAATCTTCATCTGTAAACACCCCTTTTCGCATTTATACACATTTTCTTTAGAAATATATTTGCACTTTTCAGCGCAAAAAAGTAAAGGTCGCAAAAAGCCAGTGTCATATGACCATTAAAGATTCCGCAAAACCATGCCGAGGCCTATTTACACTATGAATAAGAAAATAGGACAAAAAATCTCAAATTGGAGATTAAAATGTTCAACTTTCTGTCATAATCTACAATAAATCTTGATGTGTAAATAAATACCCCTTTTCACATTTATAAAAATATTTTCACATTTATTTTGAAGTATATTTGCATTGATCTTCAAAACAGAAAGAAAAAAGCCAGTGTCCTATGGACTTTAAAAATTCCGCAAGACCATGCCGAGACCTATTTACACTATGGCGATTCTATGCACCCCTTTTTCGCATTTCTACACATTTTCTATAGAAATATATTTGCATTGTTCTTCAAAACAAAAAGAAAAGGAAGCAAAATAGCCATCGTCCTATGCTGATGCCAATTTACACTATGGCGATTCTTATATAGGCTTCAATGATTCCGCAAGACCTTGACAAGGCCTGCTTACACTATGGTGATTCTCTGCCCTGTTCCGCAACAAAAAAGAAAAAGTTGCAAAAATGTCATTGTCTTATGGACTTTAAGACTTCCGCAAGACCTTGCCAAGGCCTGTTTACACTATGGTGATACTCTGCCCTGTTCCACAACAAAAAAGAAAAAGTCGCAAAAAAGCCAGTGTCATATGGACTTTAAAGATTCCGCAAGACTTTACCAAGGCCTGTTTACACTATGGTGATTCTCTGCCCTGTTCAGAAACAAAAAAGTCGGAAAAATGTCAGTGTCTTATGGGCTTTAAAGATTCCGCAAAACCTTGCCGAGGCCTATTTACACTATGACAACTGTTGCCAACCCATTTCTTCCCCCGTCTAACACCACAAATACATTAGCAATCTTCAGAAATAGGAAAATTAGGATAAGAAAAACACCCAATTGTTAAATTCTCAAATATTTGTGTATTAGGTGGGTGATAAAAAGGTCATAACATCTATATTTATTCGAGGATTTTCATCAATTAGGCATTGTTTTCTTCTTTAGCATCTCAGCTATTTTATAAAAACATATTACATAGTTAACAAATTTACAAAAGGGACTTTCGCGCTATTTAACCAAAAATTTAAAAAATCGCGATTTTTCGGAAAATCTTTTTAGACGACTACAAAGAGGTTCATAACTTCTATATTTATATATATCTTTTACATATAGATATTGCTTTCTTCGTTAGAATGTTAACTATAAAAAATGGAACAAAATATTTATTAATTTTAATTAATAATTTAATTAATTTTTTTTTGAAACTTAATCAATTTTAGTTTTACCATTGAAGCACAAATACCTCCACTTGAAAACTCTGTTAACATTTTATCAATGCTCAACTCAATATCGTATATATGTGATAATTATATTCAAATTTAATATGCAAAGTATTATAAGAGTGTCTGCGTGTCTGGGGCGGCATAATTTCCATCGTCTGGCAAATATTTGGCCTGGAAAATATTTAAATTTAAGTTGTAACAAAATTTTAATTGACCCTCTTGTTCAAGCATGGCAGGAAGAGACGCACGACAAACATGGATTCACACAGATATTCAAGAGCGGCGTAGGTGGCGACTTTTTGCAAATATTGATTTTCTTATTTGGTTTCGTTCTGTCTGCCATTGTGTTGCCATTCTAAAGCAAATTTTAGCAGTCTAGAAGAATTGTTTTTAATGTTTTTCTTTTTTTGTTGTTGGTTTTTTTGGGTGGTGGATATTTTTAGAACTTTTGTTCTTTGGACGGTTTTCGGGTGTCTTGGCCAAAACATGTGACAGATGACATCATGACGTTGTTGGCTGTTGTTGGCGGCGGTGGTGGTGGTCGTAGTCATCACCACCACCATCATCATCATCATGGCAACAAAAATGACAATGACAACAACTAGACCAACAACCAACGAATGAACCAAGCAAAACCAAAGAAAAAAGAGGGTGGATATTTAGAACGGAATTTGCTCCCCATCCGCCATCCCCCCACGCCCCTTCAGGCGGTCTGTCGATGACAGCAACAGCAACAGTGACAGCGTCAACGTCAGCAACAATAACAACCACCACAAATATTCAGTAAATGTTAAAAGTTGTTGAATGCAATTGAAATTGAAAGAATAAAATAGAAAACACGCGATAAAAATAGTTTCAACAAATTGTTCGCAGCGCTTCTTTTTCGGATGCCGACGTTTTTCGCTAGCTAATGTCATGTGCGTTTATCGGCCCTTCTCAAGCGCGCGAGAGGGAGGAGAGAACACACAAAAAAAGGTGACATTTTGTTTAAAATTTATTTTATCCTATTTTCCTTATTTCTGAAGAAACATAATCCATTGTGGCGTTGAACGGGGAAGCAAGGGGTTGGCAACAGTCGTCATAGTGTAAATAGGTTTCGTCAGGGTCTTGCGGAATCTTTAAAGCCCACACGACACTGGCATTTTGGGACTTTTTCTTTTTTTGTTCCAGAGCAGGGCAGAGAATCGCCATAGTGTAAATAGGCCTCGGCATAGGACACTGGCAATTTTTTCTTTCTGTTTTGAAGAACAATGCAAATATATTTCTATGGAAAATGTGTAGAAATGCAAAAAGGTGTGTTTGCAGAACAATGCAGAAAATCGCCATAGTGTAAATAGGCCTCGGCATAGGACACTGGCTATTTTGCTACTTTTTCTTTCTGTTTTGAAGAACAATGCAAATATATTTCTATAAAAAATGTGTAGAAATGTGAAAAGGTGTGCTTACAGAACAGTGCAGAGAATCGCCATAGTGTAAATAGGCCTCGGCATAGGGCATTGACTGGTCTGCTACTTTTTCTTTCTGTTTTGAAGAACAATGCAAATATATTTCTATAGAAAATGAACAGTGCAAAGAATCGCCATAGTGTAAATAGGCCTCGGCATAGGGCATTGACTGGTCTGCTACTTTTTCTTTCTGTTTTGAAGAACAATGCAAATATATTTCTATAGAAAATGAACAGTGCAAAGAATCGCCATAGTGTAAATAGGCCTCGGCATAGGGCATTGACTGGTCTGCTACTTTTTCTTTCTGTTTTGAAGAACAATGCAAATATATTTCTATAGAAAATGAACAGTGCAGAGAATCGCCATAGTGTAAATAGGCCTCGGCATAGGACACTGTCAATCTTGCTACTTTTTCTTTCTGTTTTGAAGAACAATGCAAATATATTTCTATAGAAAATGAACAGTGCAAAAAATCGTCATAGTGTAAATAGGCCTCGGCATGGTCTTGCGGCATCTTAAAAGCGCATAGGACACTGACATTTTTGCTACTTTTTCTTTTTTTGCAGAACAATGCAAAAATATATGAATATAGAAAATGTGTATAAATGCGAAAAGGGTTATTTACACATGAAGATTTATTGTAAAACATAAAAGTAGATTAGACTATGCAACAAAAATTTTGCCGAAGGGCTATGTACAATATTTTCTGCTGTATTTTGGCTATTGAAACTCGACATTGCGACATTAAAATTTTTATGGATAAGTTTTTCCTTTTTAATTTTTGTACTAAAATTCCAATTTTCGCCATAAATAGTTTAAATATTTGTACTCCCATTTGGGAAATATAGGTAGTCCGATCACAATGTGCATAAAAATCAATTAAAGGTAATTGTGATGGCTGCAAATGTTGCGAATATCACTTTTACATCGAAACGGGGGTTTAGGACAGTCTCAAGAAAATTGAGATTTTTTTTCGAAAAAAAAAAATTGTTTTTTCTTTCATAAAAATAGAAAAAAAAAATGGAAAAAATAAGGATTATTTTTTTATAATTCAATAGGTAATACTATAACGGAGAAAACAGTGTCCATATGTAAACGATCTATAAATAAATGTAGAAGTTATGGCCCTCTTAGCAGACGCAAAAGATTTTTTCAAAAATTTTGATTTTCTAAATTTGTAGTTAAATAGCGCGATAAAGCCATTTGTAAATTAAATAACAGAATATTTGGTTTTACTTTTATTTTATAATATAATAAAGCCCTATTTAAAGAAAATCTATGTATAGAAGTTATGGCTCTCATTGTGAAAGCAAAAGAATTTAATAAAAACGTGGTGTTTTATTTTTTTTTTGGTTTAATTATTTAAAAATTTTGTTAATCTTCTTTAGGTAGCAGAATATTTTGTTTGTTTTTTCTAATAGCTGGGATCTTAACGAAGAAATCATGGCCTGTTGGAAGAAAATCTGTAAATAAGTGTAGAAGTTATGGTGCTTCTTGCAAAAGTGCAAAAACTTTGTAAAAATGACACAAAAACTTGGTAAAAATAACTAATGTGATTTTTTTAACAACATATGATATTTTATCAATTTTTTAGGTTTTCTTCAAATAGACCTGACTAAATAAATGTAGAAGTTTTGTATCTTCTTGTCGCCGTACATGTCGTCTTCACACATGACTAAATCAATTTAAACAAAAACATCGAACTTTGCACAACCTCTTACTTTTACAATAAGCATCATAACATCGACATTTATTCTTAGATTTTCTTCGACTAGACCTTGTTATCATTCCCAGTTATTATAAAATTAAAAGGTTTTCTAGCTATTTAATTTACAAATACTTTTCTAATTTAAAAAATCATGCTTTTTTAAGTATTTCGCTGTTACAAAGTGGGTCATAACTTCTAGATTTATCCATAGATCTATTACATGTAGATATTGTTTTTTTTTTTGTTGTAATATGTTATAATGTTCGCTATTAAAAAATAAAAACCCTTTTTTTCTATTTTTTTATGAAGTTTTTCGTCACAGGAAATAGTTTTTTTTCGGAAAAAATCTATATTTTCTATTTTTTTTAATGTGCTCCTAAGCGACTGCTTTTATTTGAAAGTGGTTTGCGCAACACTATTATAATTATAATTATATTTACCTTCATTATAATCATAATTATCTTTACTTTGGCATATAAATTAAAAAAAAAAATAAAAATATATATATTTATACATTTAGAAAAGTATTTTTATTTAAAAAATTCTCCATAAAAAATTAAAAATAAAATTATCCATAAAAATCGTAGCCTAAGCGACTGCTTTTATTTGAAAGTGATTTGCGCAACACTATTATAATTATAATTATATTTACCTTCATTATAATCATAATTATCTTTACTTTGGCATATAAATTAAAAAAAAAATAAAAATATATATATTTATACATTTAGAAAAGTATTTTTATTTAAAAAATTCTCCATAAAAAATTAAAAATAAAATTATCCATAAAAATCGTAGCCTAAGCGACTGCTTTTATTTGAAAGTGATTTGCGCAACACTATTATAATTATAATTATATTTACCTTCATTATAATCATAATTATCTTTACTTTGGCATATAAATTAAAAAAGTAATTTTATTTAAAAAATTCTACATAAAAAATTAAAAATAAAATTATCCATAAAAATCGTAGCCATAAAAAATTGTATCAATAAAAAATTTTACATATATATATATATATTCATTAAACATAATTTTCCATAATTTGTTATTTGAGATTACAAATATAAAGGAACCTTCAAAAAAACGAGAATTTTCGTGAAAAAATTATAGATAAAAAATTAAAAAAATTAAAAATATCAATAAAAATTTAAAAATACATACATACAAATTAAACAAGAGAGCTGTTTTTCTTTAAGCCGGGATAACAAGCTGCGATAACAAAAACGTTAATAAAAATTTAATTTTTTGCTCAAAATAAAGAATTATAAATATATGAAACATATAAGAAATTTTCGAAAAAATATATTATTAAAAATTATTAGCCTTGATAACCATAATTTTGACTTACACTAGATAATTATCCAGGCTAAGTCCAAAATTTTTAACACAAAATTATTTTCTCAAAACTTATTTTAACACACAGATTGATATTGCTTTTGGCGACAGTTTTAAAAAAGAATTTTTTATTTTGAGTGAAATTTGAACATTTTATTTAGTTTTTTGTTATCACAGCTTAGTTATCCAGTCTTTAAGAAAAACAGCAACATTATATATACATAAGCAATTAAAAACAAAATATCTGCAAAAAATATATCAAAAAATAAAGGAGTATTCATAAAAAAATAAATATGAACATAAAAAATTAAAAAAATATATATCCATAATTTTTTTTAATCCATATATCCATACAAATTTAAAAAAAACATTTCCATAAGTGGGTGCTACAGTTGATTGTATTTCCATTCTATTTGAATTCCAAAAGAACAAATTTTGAAAATCCATTATCAGACGTACATAGTGCAAAATAACCTAACTTCATGTTTCAACCAATTTTTGCCGTAAAAGAAAAATTACGAATTTGGAAAAAAAAATTATTTTGCGTGACTATACAGTCAGAGAAATGTATACACCGAATTCCATGATTCCAGCTGCGTCCATTTGGTTGGTATCATTTTTACCCCCTTGATGTTTCTACGCAATTAGAATTTTATCATTCTAGCTGTAGTCGTTTAGTTGGTACTATTTTTATCCCTCTGTACCATTGTATCCCTTGAAAGTACTAATTTCGAAAAATTTGTATATTTTCCGTGTCTACGCAGTCAGAGGAATGTATACTCCGAATTTCATGACTCTAGCTGCGGTCATTAGATTGGCACTATTTGTATCCCCTTTTTTCATTTTAACCCCAAAAAGTACGAATTTTGAAAAATCCGTGTATTTTACTTATCTATACAATCAGAGGAATGTATACACCGAATTTCATTATTCTAGGTACAGCCGTTTGGTTGGTACCATTTTTATCCCTCTGTACCCATTGTATCCGTTGAAAGTACGAATGTGGAAAAAATACTTTTATATTATGTATCTACTCAATTAGAGGAATGTACACACCGAATTTCGTGTTTCTAGCTGTTGTCGTTTAATATGTACCATTTTTATCCCTTGTTTGCCCCATTTCACCCCCTACAAATAAGAATCACTTTATGGTGCACGTTTTTTCTATAAGGGGAATGCGCATACCAAATATGAAGCAAATATAAACAGACATATTCAAAAAACATGCTTAAATACGCTAAAATATTAGGGATTATTATGAGTATTTTTAGTCCTTGTGAGAGAAAAATTTTTCCCTTTGGGCCGATTTCGCCCCATTTCAATCCCAACCGATCTACGACTATAAGACGCATTTATACAAAATTTGAACGTTCTAGCTCCTTTGGTTTAGATGCTAGCGTGCTTTCAACAGACGGACAGACGGACGGACGGACATGGCTAGATCGTCTTAGAATTTTATGACGATCAAGAATATATATACTTTATAGGGTCTCAGGTCGATATTTCAAGGTGTTACAAACGGAATGACAAAGTTAGTATACCCCCATCCTGGAAGTGGAGGGTATGGTGGAGATAAAAAAATATTTTTGTTTTGTGAGTATTTTACGGCATATATATATTTAATTAAATTATATCCATAAAAATTTCAATTTAAATTTAAATTATATCCATAAAAAATTCAAAAAACGTACATAAACAACTAAAACAATACATAAAAAATTAAAAAATCTATATTTTTTTAAATTATCAACATATATATTTAAATTATCCATATATTTTTTTTAATATCGATACAATTTTTTTAATTATCCATAAAAAATTGATAAAAATATATCCATAAAAATTAAAAGATAAATAATCATAAAAAATAAAAAACTAAATTTCTATAAAAAAATATCAAAAAATTAATCGAAAATGTATTCATAAAAAAATAAATATATATAAAAAATTAAAAAATATATCCATATTTTTTTTAAATTATCCTTAAAAAATAAAAAATATATATACATAAAAAATTACAAAAAAGAAATGAAAATATTTAAAAACTTTATCCATGCATTTTTTAAAAGTATCCATATCCATACATTTTTTAATTATCCATAAAAAATTTTAAAAAATCCATAAAAATTAAAAAATATATAAAATTCAAAGAAAAACAATCATAAAAATGTAGAAAAAAAAATAAATTTCAAAAAAATCCATAAAAAATTAAATAATTTTAAATAAAATAATTTTAATTTTTTGTTGCTAATGTATTTTTAAGGAAATTTATTATTAAAATATTATCTTTCGACGAGTGTTCTATTTTCATTGCTATCTCCACTGTCTTTTTTAAAGTTAGTGACTATTTTTTTTTTTTTCATTTAAAATTTGTTTGGAACACCATGAGATAAGATCACGTTTGGAAATTCATTATATTTCAGACACTGTGGCTCATAGCGGCTGCAAACCAAAATCAAAGTGAAATTAAATGAAGCACAAGTCATAGCCTTGCCAGACTGCATGCGAAATCAATCGATTTCAGTTTGAAATGTCATAAGGTCGATTTACAAATGTCAACTGTGTATGGGATCTGGCATTTGTAAATCGACCTATGTCATTTCAGCTCGATTGCGCATGCAGTGTGAAAAGGCCATAAGACACTACTTGTAAGGAAGCACTGCAGCCAAAGTGACCGATCTGAATCCATAATTTAAATCCAAATTATCCCTAATTTTCTGCAGGGCCTGAATGCATTAATGCATGGCTGCTTTAAACTTGTTCTTCTCATTCACTGTGTTTTAGCAGATATAAACCGGTTATTATTATTTTGTGCTTTGGGTTCAGAACACTGTGCCCCGATAACATCTCCTTTGGTGAATTTATTATATTCGTACTACATATTTCATATGGTGTACAACGGGCTCGGCACGTCACGACGACGACGGTGGTAGTTGTTTAATAAAATTTACAATTTAGATTCAACATTTCCATTATTGATACCATAAACAATTCACTTTTATCGCCGGCAGACGGACGGACGGACGGACGAACACATATCAAATCATTTCAGAATTTAACAATAATAAATAATTATTAAAATCGCACACAAGCATACAGCGTACAGCGTACATCGACGTCGAATGTCTGCTTATTTCTGTCGAAATAAACAAAAATGTTCCTAAAACTATCAAACTATTTGCAATTTTCATTCATATTTTGTTGACTCTTGCAGCAATAAAGTGGTTGGTCATGGTGATTTTTTTAGAGGAATGACGATTATATACATATGGTTTAGGAAAATTGATTTTTTGTTAAAAAAATAATATAAATACTTGTACAGAAAAAATTAAAAAAAGAATATATTTTGTTATATTTTTTAATGCAGGGTTTTCCAACAAGAGGTGTCATTTTGAATCACCCAGAATTTCGGTAGCTGCAACTTTTTAAGCTTTTATTCTTTAACATTTGACAAGTAGAAAGTACGCTATTACTAAAAATGGAACGATACACGCTTCAACAACGCATTGAAATTATTAAAATTTATGAATGAAAATGATTCGGAATTCCATCGAAAAATCATCTTGACTGATGGGGCCCAACCATTTCCACCTCGGTGGCTATGTCAACAAGCAAAATTGTCGCATCTATCTTATTATATTATAGGTGGTATTTATGTTATCACCTTTATTTTAGAAATAAGGGAATTTATTTTTCTTTTTCGTTTTTACCAAGTTTTTACAAAGTTTTTGCTTAATTAATTAAGCCGCACGTGAAGACGACATCTCATAACTTCTACATTAATCCATAAATTTTCCTCGTTATATTAAAATTTCCTTATTTAATTTAATTAATTTTCGCGCTATTTATCAAAAAAAATAAAATTTTTTTTAAATACATAGAAGTAGAAAATTAAGTTCTTTCTATTTTTATATTTTTTTTCGTGTCAGCAAAAAAATGCCAAAAAATCAATTTTTCCCAAATTTTTGGAGACTGTTGTTGATTTTTGTTTAATAAAAAAAAAATAATAAATATGAAAAAATAGCAAGGACAAATATTTGCATCTACAAAAATAATAATAAAAATATTTTTTGTTTTCGATCCACCCTAGTGTCTACAATTTTATAAGTTTTTGAAAATCGTAAATCCGCTTCTTTCGCCATATAAAAAAGCCATTGAAAATTTAAAAAAAAAAAGAAAAATCTCGCAAAAAATCGAATGTGTAACAATCTCAAGGCCTGTTTACACAATGACTATTGACAGATAATCTCTTAACTTACATCTTAAAATCTGCTAGTTTTGTGCAATCTCTTGACAATAATCTACTTTTTAACGTTCTTGTATTTTCAACACATCTACACATTTTCTTTAGAAATAGACAAATTTGCAAAGATAATTCTGCAAAAAAGGCGAAAAGTCTCAAAAAAGCCAGTGTCGTATGGGCTTTACATGTAGATTATGAAAAACAATGATTGTGGGGCCTACTTACACTGTGATTTTTATTAACCCATTTTCCCCCGTTCAGCCACAGTAGAAAAGTAACACAAGAATAAGTTCCAAGGCCACGGCGAGACCTCTTTACACTATGCCTTTTGTCAGATAATCACTGAACTTACAGTCTTATCCAGTCTTATTACACCTAAAATTCTGCAAGTTTTGTGCAATCTCTTGACATAATTATATTTTCTTGACATAATTATATTTTCTTGACATAATTATATTTTCTTTAGAAATAGACAATTCTGCAAAAAAGGCGAAAAGTCGCAAAAAAGCTAGTGTCGTAAGGGCTTTATATGTAGATTATGATAAACAATGATGATGAGGCCTATTTACACTATGATTTTTGTTAACCACTTAACTTACACTTAATTTTTAACGTTCTTGTATTTTCAACAAATCTACACATTTTCTTTAGATATAGACAAATTTGCAATGATTGTGACGAAAACTCCAAAAAATTATCAATTTTCTATATAAAATCAGTTTTATCTTCAGAATTAGATCTACTAAATGTGATACAACATGTTTATCTGAAAAGCCTTCATAGAAATAGAATCCATTTTCAAGTTATACAATAAATCTTAAAGTGTAAATAGAGCTATAGGTTTTATCAGCAAAGAAATTGTTAAAATCACATTTCATTTTATTGAATTATCAAGCTACAATTATTTATCACATACGATAGAGTAGACAGTAGAGCGAATTCCTCGAATTTAAATAGCTGTCAACGTTATTGTAACAAACAAAAAATATTATTGCTAACCTTACGGTGTAGAGTTGATATATCTACTTAAAGACATAGTTAAATCGACTTAGCTAATTATCCTAACAGCCTTTTCAGACTGCTTGCGAAATCAATCGATTCCAGCATGAAATGACATAAGGACGATTTTCAAATGTCAAATTTGTATAAGATTTGACATTTGTAAATCGATCTTATGTCATTTCAGCTAGATTTCGTAAAAATTGTGCCCTGAAGTGTCTCTTGACATAATTCTCCTTTTTTATATTCTTGTATTTTCAACACATTTTCTTTAGAAATAGACCAATCTGCATTGTTCTGCAAAAAGGCAGAAGGTCGCAAAAAAGCCAGTGTTGTATGGGCTTTACATGTAGTTTATGAAAAACAATGATTCTGAGTTCCATTTTAGCCTTGTCATACTGCATGAAATCAAGTTGCTGAAATCGACCCTGTCACACTGCAATTTTTTGACATTTGGTCGATTCAGTTGGACAAACAAAGAAATATGTAAACAATACCCACAACAGCCGCAATGTAAAACTCTAATATAGAAAAATTACATTTAATACTAAAATGTGTGTAAATTTCCATTCGAATAAGAAACACGAAACTGCAGTGAAGACTATCCGTCCGAAACGGAACAAAATTCGTCAATTTATATTTTTGCAGAGAAAACTGCAATACTATTATTATAGTTTGCCATTGTCCAACCGTTCGCTATAGACTCCTGTCCTTTCTTCCATCACTGATTCCATGTTATATGTGAAGGATCCTACTATGAAGTGCACTTTTTGAAAATATTTCCATTTTGATGGCGATCAATTTTTATGGCCCATTGATCGTTTTTCATCCCTAGAAGGCAATTAAAACTAAATAATATGTCGACGGGATTTAATAAACCTATATTTATTGCTGAAATGTGAAATATAGTATGCATGACACATGGGGGAAAAACAAATTCATTTTTCAGCATTTCGTCTGCCATTATTTTATATAGTGTCCGTTTCGCTTGTTCGAACGCAGGTCGTTTATATTGTCCCCCATAGAGCTAAGAGAACACATTCCTCATCTGAAGTCCACTTAGTTTTCAGCTTATAATAGGCCTATCGATTGGCCTTACTAGCTTACGATTAAGAGTTTATCTCAAATGGATTAACATGAAAAATCTGGCAGCAACGCTAATAGAGTAGTAAGCTACTTTCTTGCTAAGCGAGTAAATTCCATACAAAAATTAAGCTAGTAAGCCCAATAGAACGGGCCTAATGTCGTTTTTTCCTGAAAATTTACCTTAACTAATTAAATTTAACAAACACTTTTAAATATTTCATATTTTTTACTTTTCTTCTTCCATTTTTGAATTACCAGAGAAATTAGAAATAAATGACAAATTCTTCTCTTGTTCTCCTATAGGTTAGACACATAACCATAAATTGTTCAAATTTTTCTTATTTTTGCGTGTCTTAATATTAGATTTCGAGATCGATTTTTAAAGAATCGACTTGGAGGTCGATTTTGAATTTTGTTTCGAAAAAGTACTAGATTTAAGGTCGATTTGGCCCGACATCTAATTAAACTAGATTTTCCCTGTATTCTGACAAGGCTATCAGATTAAAGGAAATTTTCACGTGTCCAGAAGACCTTCAAAAGTTGTGCCCTGAAGTATGGGTATTCGAATTGAAATGTGGTGAGCAAATGGGGGGACGTAAAGACGTAGATTAACCGACTTAGCTAAATAGCCTGAAAGCCTTTTCAGACTGCTTTCGAAATCAGTCGATTCCAGCATGAAATAACATAAGATCGATTTTCAAATGTCAAATTTATATAAGATCTGACATTTGTAAATCAATCTTATGTGATTTCAGCTAGATTTCGCGTACAGTCTGAAAAGGCTATAAGACATCGTTTCAACAATTACAGCAATGCCATCTTTGTATTAAGATTTCATACAAATAATCCAAAATACTTTTCTATTGAAATTAATGACTTTTCACAGAGCACAAGATTTGAGGATCATGCTGGATGCGTGACCTCATTTTTGGATGGTCCACTAACATATTTATAGCACTTGGACACTTGATTTCATTGTGGTTCACTTTTTGGGCACCCATTTTCGTTTATAGATAATGAAATGGGAATTTTTTGGTCCTCCCTCCTTAAGAACACTTCACTTTTTCCGCTCCCTCCTATTTCATATCGATTTTCGTTGCATTTGCGTCATTCAGAAAAAGTGGCCAGGATTTTATCGGCGACCTCCCACTGTAACTGCACTTGTGCCAAGGCAACACGCTGAGTTGAGATAGAACACATGTTGGGTTGAAAACTTTTCAGTCCACACCCCGCAACACTGTCGATACTATGCTAGCCATGAGTCACTGTGCGCATATATACGCCTTAAGGGATTGCATCATAGGTTTTCATTCGCGCATTTGGGGCGGAAGGAAGTTAACTTAAAGTCCAACAAAATTTGCATAGAACAATAAACAATAATAGGCCGCAACGGCAGCAGTTCGAATTGACAACAAACACGCGGCGCACAAGCAATCATGCACGCACACACACACGCACCCAACTAAACACCAACAATAGTAACCGGCATTTGACAATTACGCACGACACACACTCGAACCTCGCTCCCTCTCTCTCTCTATCTCGCACACACACACGAACTCTTGATAACAATTTACAATTTACCGATAACAGGCAAAAGCCGTTATTATGCAGGTTCAGCCTATGCTCTGGTGTTTTTATTGCTACAATGATGAAAGCAAAAAAAATTCGCATTGAAAGAAATGATTATTTTGTGATAAAAATCAATTAAGGTGAGGAAATGAAGAATTTGCAGCACAAAACAGAATACCGACAAAAACACAAAACAGCTGGTGCGGCCAAACAAAAAGAAGGGGACACACATAGAATGAGACTGGACGTGTGTTAGAGAGCGAGCGCGAGAGGCAGAGCGAACACTTTAGTTTATTTTTGAGGGTGGGTGGTGGAAGGAAGAGTAAACCCCCACCAACACCTTGTGAAAACCTTTTTTAGTGTAGATTTAAATTTAAATACAATTTTACAACGTTTTATTTCAGCAAAATTACCTTAATTTAAAAGAATTTTTGTTGCAGAATTTGTTGTTTTACAAAGAATACACTGACACCGACACAACACTTGACTTTGTAACTCTTGTATTTCGGATGTGTTTTTGTAAGAGGAACGAAAAAACAAGCAATATTTCTGCACTACCACTTATTTCTGTCAGCCAGGCTGGCTGTGGCGAAAGAACGAACGAAAAACACACACACACGACTCAACAATTTTTCACCAAGACTTTTGGTTGTTATTCAAAAAAAAACAGGCCAAAACAAAAAATACGTTTAAAAATACATTTTACGGCTTGTTAACACACACTTTAATGACTTTTTAATGATTTGCGATTTGCTTTGCGAAGTTGACACTCACAAAACAATCTTTTACACACTTTTCTTTTCTCTTTGGGGGACACCGTTGTTTTTATGTCACCGCTTTCCTAGGTCCTTTACTTTTAATTTCACTTTTTTTTTTGGTGGAGGCAC
Source organism: Polietes domitor (assembly GCA_947397865.1). Classification (NCBI taxonomy): domain Eukaryota; kingdom Metazoa; phylum Arthropoda; class Insecta; order Diptera; family Muscidae; genus Polietes; species Polietes domitor. The sequence goes on from OX377618.1 coordinate 59,376,089, forward strand.
CTTTTTTTGTTACTTCGTTTGCTGCTTTTATTGGACTTTTCTGGCTTGCTGCTCAAACATTTTAATAAAATTATTTTCTACTTTTCATGCAGTGGACATAAGGATATTTTTTTTTGGTTTTATAACACACAAAAGATACACGAAACGACCGACCGTAATAGACGACAATAAACTCACGACTTGTATTTTCATTCCAATCAGAATTCATTCACACAGATACGTTCTCATCTTGTGTCAAATTGTCGTTGCTGCTTGAGAGTGTGCGTGTGTGTGTGTGCGAGTGCTCTCTTTTCCACAGGCGAGCCACAGCAGGGTTGCCATCGTGTAACAAAATGTACATGTTATTCATACATATTAAGGCTGTTTTTTCAGCTTCCTGGACTAATTTTATTTAGGAAACGTCATTTTATAGCCTTTTCGGACTGCATGCGAAATCTAGTTGAATTGACATAAGGTCGATCTACGAATGCCAGATCCCATACACGCACAAAAAATGCTTAATTCAACTTTGTAAATCTTTTTTATTTAGAGTTGACAGAAGTCATACAAGTAAATGCGAAATTTCCCTCGTATATGTGTAAATTACACATGTGCTTCTTTTTTATAAATAACTAAGTTTACTTGGTAGCTGTTCAGTGCTTATGTACCTTAAAACATTCCGCCATGTTCTTTTTCCCAATTTAGAAATTTGTAGCTTTTACACAAGTTCCATTGTTAAAATTAATTAGTAGGTTGGATAGTGGTATAAGTGTGTATATGTAAGTTGCCAATTTCATGAATTTTGCAAAAATATACAACTATGCGTATGATTCTGCAAGACAATCTGGCAACAACAGTACAACATTTTATTAAAAGTTTCATCTTCAACAAGGTAAGTCGTCCAAATAGACAAAATGTAAATAAATTATTATTTTTAAACATTTTAGACAAAATAGGTACAACAGGAATAGTCGAATAAATAATAAGGTAAGCGTGTGTTTTGTGAAGTTTTTTAGTTTTCTCTTTAGATGTTGAACACGAAATTTCCAATAAGCAATATGGTCCAATTTGTATGTTTTTCACAAAGGCGACAAAATTATATCGCTTGTAGCAGCAGTCAGACGTTCGTGATCTGCGACATGGTTCCCTTCGCCCCATCTCAAATTTTAAAAGAATCTATTGATCGGTGTGTTTGTACCTGCGTCCGTGATGTCTGTTTAATATTTGTTGGTATACTATTAATGTTGTAGTGGAATATTCTTTAAATCTCTTCTTTGATAAGCCTTCATTTTTTAATGTAAGCCTTCAACGCCAATGGTAAAATGGTAAAAATTCCCAATTACTTAGGGTTTTTATTGTGGCAATTAGTGGATTTATTTCTTCATTTGATGTATATAAGAGAACAAAGTGCTTTGAAACATACAAGGTAATTTTACACAAGTTTTATTGCATAACTGACAGTAGATTTTTTGGTACCCAAATGATCTGTATGAGTTGCCAAAGAACTTTTAAAGTTGTATTTCACCTAATAAACTTTGGTGAATTGTACGCTTTTCTTGTATGATTTCTCACACATTTTTCTTTGCGTGTACAAAGTTGACATTTAAAAATTTCATTTACAGCTGAAATCGAATGATTTCGCATGCAGTCTGATAAGGCTATTACTCGCGACTTGGGTCAAAATCGCATATTTACACGATTATAGCACTACTATAGGCCTTTTCGATTGGGCCCTACACCACAGGGTATAATGTCATTGTTTGTAACGTCCAAAAGGAAGCGAGATAGACCCATTGTTAAGTATACCGATCGACTTAGAATCACTTTTTGACTCGATTAAGGCATGTCCGTCTGTCTGTCCATCTATTCTTGTAATCACGATACAGGTCGCAATTATTATCCGATTCTAACGAAACTTGACACAAACGATTTTTGCAAGTCGAGGACGGACGCTATTTAATTTGAAGCAAATCGGTTCAGATTTAGATATTGTCACCATACAAATGTTGTTCCCGATTTTACTATTTCTGCTCTAGATGCGACATAATTAAAATGATTTTGATCAAATTTTGCACAACAAAATGGGTCAAATCTGTTCAGATTAGATACAGTCGCCATACAAATTTCGTTCCCTTTGTGACATTTTCCGGTCCAGAAACTGTTAATTTTAACAGATTTTCTTCGAATTTGGCGTTATTTCAACTAGAAAAATTTCTGGTGAATATGGGTCAAATCGGTTCAGTTTTTGTATGGAATTTACTCGCTTAACAAGAAAGCATGCTACTCTCTTAGTGGTATTGCCAGATGTTTCCTGTTAATCAATTTAAGAAAAACAATGGGAAACAACGTTGCCACCTTATCAAGGCTTATTAGTTTACAATTAAGAGACATGATAAGGTGGCAACGTTGCTACACATTGAGTAAATTCCATACACAAATTAAGCTAGTGAGCCCAACCAAACAGGTCTATTGTTATCTATTGGTTTTTAGATCAGGAAGAAAAACCTGCAAGCGAGCGTCATACTCATTAACTAATAAGATTTTCCGACTGTATGCGAAATCATGTGATTTCACCTCAAGTGTGAAAAGACTTTTATACAAAATAAACTTCGAATGCTTTGAAAGCAAAGTTCACTTTTAAGATTTAGCATACTATAGTTCGGGAACGTCGGAATGTCGAATATGTGTGTAATCTGACACTTGTAAATCGACCTTGTCATTTCAGTCCGAATGCAGTCTGAAAAGCAAATGAAACAATTATATTTTGCTCAGCATGAAAAGTTTATAATTGCCACATGGCACAATAACAGAGGAGTGTCGCTCGAACAGCTGATTAAATTTTTTTCATTTCAATATTTTGATTGTCAAATTTATAGTTGCAGGTTCATGTGAAGAGGGGGGCTGGGGGTGTTGTGGGTTCCACCACCCCAGAGAGGTTCCGAATAAATATTTTTACAATATTTCTAGACTTTTATAGCTATAAAATTAAGAATTTGTAAATACTTTTTAAATAATATGTCTGAAATGTACTTTTAAACCTTTACTTTTTGTAAGATTAGTTGAAAACCATCCCCCAGGTCAAAATCCTACGCACGGCCCTGATTATGTGAATTGACAATCAAAATGCTGAAATACACAGGGTTGTATCTGAATTTTAGTTGTTGTTGGGCAATTGCTTCTACCTCCATTATTGTGCCATGTAATTGCCATTTCAAATTCTAAATCTAATTAAGATGGATTTTAATATATTTGTACATACACATTCAATCGTTTTTACTTATATTTTATAGTCGTGTTACACTGCATGTGAAATATAGCTGAAATGACATAAGGTCGATTTTACGATTCAGATTCCATACAAATTTGGCATTTGTCAAATTTCAGCTAGATTTCGCATGCAGTGTGACAAGGCTAGTAGAAGAAAGTTTTTAACAAACCCAAAAACTACTCCTCGGTCTATGTATAATTTTTAAATTTTGATAATGGTAACATTGCCGCCATTTGGGGTTTGTTATTGTTTGCCGCTGTTGGAAACCAATAAGAGCGCAAAAGAAAGAGAGATGTTGAGAGCAGCTTCAGAGCAAGGGGTGCAAACAATCGCGCAAACGTCAACGAACAGCTGTTCATTAGACGCAACACGGGCATTCAGTTACGAATGAGAGTTTACAAAACGGATGACAAACAGAACCGTTAACATTTGAAGGCAAATACTTTTCGATTAGTATAGACTTTATGAAATAAAACCTGTTCCTGGCCCTCACTTCATGTACAATGTAATTCCCGATACGCAGGCAGGCTACATTATGGCAGTTTTTCTCTAAGACGGTAATAACAAAAATCTAAACAAAATGTTAAAATTTCACTTTCATTTCATTTCACTTTTTTCAATTGCCGCCAAAAGCAAAATCTAAACAAAATGTTAAAATTTCACTTTCATTTCATTTCAACTTTTTGCAATTGCCGCCACACAATAAGTGTGTGTGAAAACAAATTTTTAAAAAATAATTTTGTTTTAAAAATTTTGGACTTAGCCTGAATAATTTATTTAGTGTACGTCAAATTTATGGTTATCGAGGCTAAGTCCAAAAAAGTCCACACAAAATATTTTTTTTTGGAAATTTGTTTTGATACAAATATTTATATTGTAATTGGCGACAATGTGAAAAAAAATGTTTTTATTTTGAGCAAAAAACTCAATTTGTATTGACGTTTTTGTAATCGCAGCTTGTTATCCCGGCTTAAAGAAAAACAGTAATTGTTGTTTGCGTGCAAAACTTTTGAAATTGGTACAAACATTTTATTTAATTGGCCTGTTCGATTAAGAGATAAGGTTGGTTTTTCTAAACTGAATCAACAAGAAAAAATCTGACAGCAACAATAAGAGAGTAGTAAGCTAATTTCTGCTAAACGAGTAAATGCCATACAAAAATTAAGCTAGTAAGTCGGAAAAATTAATTGGAACGAGAATAGCACAATCAAAATAAACAGGAAATTATAGAAAACGTAGGGTTAACAAGTAAAACAGGCGATAAGTTCGGCCGGGCCGAACTTTATATACCCTCCACCATGGATTGCATTCCACAGAGGTTGTCGGTTTTCGTAGAAGTGCAGCAATATTACAGGAAAATATAAATTTTGTCATATAGCCAAACTAAAACAAATACAAATATTGAAAAAATAATTATATAAATAAATATAATATTTTAATTACATCAAACCATTATCTATTTCAAATCAAAAAATAAATATTCTTATATTTGTGTTTTCAAAAAGCTTAAATACCATAAATATTGGAAGATAGTGGGTGCTACAGTTGGTTGTACTTCAATTCAATTTTAATTCCAAAAGCACAAATTTTGAAAATCTATTATCAGACGTACATGTGCAAAGTGCAAAATAACCTAACTTCATGATTCAACCAATTTTTGCCGTAAAATGAAAAGTACGAATTTGGAAAAAAACTTTTTATTTTGCGTGACTATGCAGTCAGAGGAATGTATACATCAAATTCCATGATTCCAGCTGTGCCCATTTGGTTGGTTCCATTTTTACTCCCTTGACATTTCTACGCAATTAGAATTTCATCATTCTAGCTGTAGTCGTTTAGTTGGTACTTTTTTATCCCCCTGTACCATTGTATCTCTTGAAAGTACGAATTTGGAAAAAAAACCTTTTATTTTTCATGTCTACGTAGTCAAAGGAATATATAGACCGAATTTCATGACCCTTTTTTCCATGCTTTATATAAGGTTACTTTCTATATATGTTTGTGTGCCACAAAATTTGAAATCAATTTTTGAAAGCTATTTTCTCAACCAATTTTGCTCAAATTTTGCACACTTAATCATTTTCGATGACAATACAAGGAAATGGAAAAATTTGACCAATTGGACAAAGGGGCGTGGCACCTCCCATACGAAGTTAAAACCTATTATTGAATATTGTCAGTTCTATGACACCTAGAATGCTGAAATTTTGTGTAAGTGCATATACCATCAATGTGCATAGTTGTGCCAAAAAGGGGCGGTATTGGAAAAGTGGGCGTGGCACCTCCCATACGAAGTTAAAACCTATTATCGAATATTGTCAGTTCTATGACACCTAGAGTGCTGTAATTTTGTGTAAGTGCATCTAGCATCAATGTGCATAGTTGTGCCAAAAATGGGCGGTATTGGAAAAGTGGGCGTGGAACCTCCCATACGAAGTTAAAACCTATTATTGAATATTGTCAGTTCTATGACACCTAGAGTGCTGAAATTTTGTGTAAGTGCATCTAGCATCAATGTGCGTAGTTGCGCCTAAAATGGGCGGTAATGCAAAAGTGGGCGTGGCACCTCCCATATGAAGTTAAAACCAAAATTACACCTACTGTAATTTTGTGTAAGTGCATCTAGCATTAATGTGCGTAGTTGTGACAAAAATGGGCGGTAATGGAAATGTGGGCGTGGCACCTCCCATACGAAGTTAAAACCCATTTTCGAATATATACCGAATTTCATGACTCTAGCTGCGGTCATTTGGTTGGTACTATTTTTATCCCTTTTTTATATTTTGACCCCAAAAAGTACGAATTTCGAAAAATCAGTTTATTTTCCGTGTCTACGCTGTCAGAGGAATGAATATTCCGAATTTCATGACTCTAGCTGCGGTCATTTGATTGGTACTATTTTTATCCCATTTTTTCTTTTTAACCCCAAAAAGTACGAATTTTGAAAAATCCGTGTATTTTACTTGTCTATGCAATCAGAGAAATGTACACACCGAATTTCGTGTTTCAAGTTGTTGTCGTTTAATATGTACCATTTTTATCCCTTTTTTGCCCATTTCACGCCCTACAAATAATAATCACTTTATGGTGCACGTTTTTGCTATATGAGGAATGCGCATACCAAATAAAAACAGACATATTCAAAAAAACATGCTTAAATACGCAAAAATATTAGGGATTATTATGGATATTTTTAGTCCTTGTGAGGGAAAATTTTTTCCCTTTGGCCCGATTTCACCCCATTTCAATCCCAACCGATCTACGACTATAAGACGCATTTATGGAAGATTTGAACGTGTTAGCTCCTTTCGTTTAGATGCTAGCGTGCTTTCAACAGACGGACAGACGGACGGACGGACATGGCTAGATCGTCTTAGAATTTTATGACGATCAAGAATATATATACTTTATAGGGTGGAGGTGGAGGGTATAAAAAAAAAGCTTTGAAGTGCACGGGCCTTTCTTCCGGCACGGCAGCCACTTTATTCACTGGTAAAATGTTTAAGATTTTTAGATACAAATTAAAATGTCCTTACCTAAGTTTGTATCTCGGAATGTCATCTTATCGATATTAAGTTTAAGTTTAGAACATTATCTCAAATAGTGTTAATTCGCTGTAAACATGTTTTGTTAACGGAATTAACATTTTCCAGAGATTTGGAAAATGCATTGATATCTGCAACCGGATTTTTTTCTGAGCTGTCATTTGGTACTATATTATGTTCTAAGATGCCATCCGGCACCTCAAAAATAGCAGATTCTTCGCTACCGTCTCTTAGTGCTGGCCTATATTCTATATCGTTCTCTGAGCGCCTGTTGCCGAAAAACATGTCCACGAAAAGGCTGGCAAACACAAGGACAGCACCGAACCATTGACGTGGCACAAGGATATTGCCAAAAAATAAGACGGAAAAGAGGATATTGAAGAACTTGCGTGTTGTGGTGACCACCGTGCAGGCCAAGGCTCCGAATCTGGCAACCATGAGGAAGATGAATACCTGTCCGAAGCAACCGCAAAGTGCTAACAAGGCTACATCACCGCACACTCTGGGATGGCGGCTGGCAAATTGGACAAAATCCTTGGCTTCGCCTGGTGGAAAGCCAAGCGAAGGCATAAAATGCTTGTGTTTAAAGTGAAATTTAAAGAAATGTGTACCTGTAAAAATGATGGCCACGCCCAACATTAATGTGCTCCACATGTTTATGGACAGCATCATTTGGTGACCCGAAGGGGCATAGGAAGAGCGTATCCGCTCTTCCGCGGCACCCAACAAGCCATCCATGGCTAAACTGCACATCAACAAAGGCACACCCCACCACAGTTTATCGCTGGGCACCACCGGAGACGCCGATTCATTTGTTTTTTCATTGTACATGAAGAGTACAACACCCACTACAATGGCCACAACGCAGGCATAACGTATCCATGAATAGGTTTTGCGGCCTATCAAAACTCCCAATATCATGACAGGTATGGGTTTGGCCGATTTTCCCACAACCTGTGTGGGATAAGACACCCAGCGTAGAGCCATGTTGGCTGTCACACCGGCCAACAGATAAGTCAGAGCACTTGTAGCATAATAACCCATATGAGTGGTATCCTCCGGCTGGGTCCAAACAACCAAAATACCTAGAAATAATAACGTACATATCAGGCAAACGTACGAGGTTAGTGCCCAACCGACCTTTAGCAAATATGCAATTGCATAGACACTGTATCCACAGGAGAGCCAAGACATAAGTAAATCTCTCACCCGCCATCATCGCATCAGCATCATTCGTTGGTTGGCCATACTGGCCATGCATTATTTTCTCTTGTAGGATGCCATACAAGAAGTAACAAGAAAATATGCCCAATGTATAGACCAAAAAGCGACACTTCTCCGGTATCATCTCTACGCCTTACAAAAATGATCTATTGATCATTGATTACACCCAGGCGGGAAGTCCCCCGAGCAACCAAATCAAAGCTGTCAAATTACAGCTGATTAGGAGCGGGCAGTCATTTACGAATGATATCCCCCGAAAACCGTTAGCTTTTGAAAGTAATAAAGATAACAATGCTACCACATTACGAAGTCTCATAATCGACCCAGGCCTCTTGCGTCTAGCGCGATTTACTGCAACTACTATCTCTCTGCCTCTCTCTTTCTCACACATACATTTAACTTTAATTTATGGTCAATAAGAACAATCAGCGTACCGTTATTTCGCAGGTGATAAACGAAACCTCACAGTTATCAGCTATCAGCAGTGCGTTCTCCTACCTAGCGATGAGAACGAAAGGTGATAACATATCGCACTAGATCAAATGTTTATTTTGTCATAAAAAGTAATTCAACCAAATAAATGAGACAATTAGAATGAACGTGGCCTAAGCCGCATCAAAAATGTTTGGTAGGATATACTGGGAGTTTTTCAATAATTGTACAAAGCAAACAAAAAATTAAACAAAAGTTTATGAACTCGAAAAGATTTTTGGTCAAATATATTGGAATGACAAGACGGTGTCAAGTGTTTCAATTGCAATAATGTAGAGTAATAGTAGTTTCCTGTGTTGTTCTATTTGTGCGAAATATATGAAGATATGGTACGGCAAGTTCGCAGGATGGTCGAGATGTGGGTATGACATAAGCGACATGTTGAAAATGCAAATCTGAGAGTAGAGTCAATAGCCGGGATAACAAGCTGCGATAACAAAAACGTTAATAAAAATTTAATGTTTTGCTAAAAATAAAATAATAGGCCTGTTCGATTGGGCTTACTAGCTTAATTACTCTCTTAACGTTGCTGCCAGATTTTTCTTGTTGATCCATTTAAGATAAACCAATTGGCAACAATGATGCCACCTTTTCAAGTCTCTTAATCGTAAGCTAGTAACCCCAATCGAACAGGTCTAATATTTTTTCACATTGTCGCCAACTACAATATAAATATATGAATCAAAAGAAATTTTCAAAAAAATATTTTGTGTTGACTTTATTGGACGTAGCCTCGATAACCATAATTTTGACTTACAGGCTAAGTCCAAGATTTTTAACACAAAATTATTTTTTCAAAATTTGTTTTCACACACACATTCGGCCCAATTACGGTTGTCGCTTCGATAGTCGATGTCGACGCTGTGTGCTTGTCGCCGTCGCGGTCGCCTCGCTTCTAAAATGGTATTACGGTGAGGTATAGGAGCGACATCGACAGTTTAATAAGTTAGTTAATAAAATAAGTTAGCAACACTCTTTTGTTATTGTCTTATAAATGACAGAAAATTGTTTTTATTTTGAAGTCCGCGCAAAACAAACGAACGTCTTTTTTAAAAAACATAAAAATTTTGTTAAATTTACGATGAACAACGCGATAAGTGCACTATTACTACTTAGTTCAAGCGAGGATGAAGAGGACAAGATATTGGTGGTGCAGCTGGTTCTACCTGCTCGATTCCATATACAAATTCAACTGTGTCAATGTCAATGTTCTCCACTTCTTCGATTCCAAGTGTATGACCCGGTGGGCTAAGCAACTTTTGGAACTGCACCAAATTTGCAAGGGACTCTTCCAACGGCGACAAAGTCATTTGTTTAAAAATTCCTCCCCCAGTGCTATTGGCTTCGCACTTATTGTGCACGAGTTTCTTTTTTATTTTGAATTTTAAATCCTTCCAAACCTATGAGGATTTTATAAAAAAGATTATAAAAACTTATAAAACAAACTTATAAACTTACTCTTTGCCAGCCATCGGTGTCTCTTACCGGAGGCCCGCTTGCATTTAATTTTGTTGCAATGGCCTCCCAATCCGATTTGAAATTAGCCGGAACGTGGCTTTTGGAAAACCCTTTTGCCAAACTTGGATTTTTTTCCAGTTCGGCAACTAAAATTTCGAATTGTTTCGTGCTCGTTATTTTCATTTTATACATCTTCGAAGTACGCAAGCGGGAAGTACAAAAATACAAATATGTGTAAAACATCAACGTCGCCTCAAAAATACACGGCGACAGATATTCTCAAACATCGACTCGACTTCGACTGTTGTATCGACAACGATAATCGCAATCTTTCGTCGCTATCGACAAAAAGCGACAACCATAATACAAATGTTGTCTCCTCGCTTCAATATTGCGACGACGGCGACAACCGTAATTGGGCCGATTGATATTGCTTTTGGCGACAACTTTAAAAAAGAATTTTTTATTTTGAGTGAAATTGTAACATTTTATTTAGATTTTTGTTATCGCAGCTTAGATATCCAGTCTTAAAGAAAAACAGCCATATTATTTCTGGAAAAATATGACTAAGGACGTAACAAGATATATTAAATAATGCCTTAAGTATCAGACTACCAAGGCAACAAAACATTTAAAGACTCCAATGACTTTGACGCCAGCACCGGTAGGAGCATTTGATACTGTATTCGTGGATACCATAGGACCATTTCCAAAGTCAGAGCATGGCAATGACGATGCAGTCACATTGATATGTGCTCTGAAGAAATGCCATACCAATTTGTGACAAGAACGCCAAAACGGTTGCTAAAGCTATATTTGAGCACTACATTCTCACCTACATGGACACAGAATATAAGAACACTATTTTGACAGAGTTATGTGATCTCCTCGGAATTGAAAAACTAACTTCCACAGCTTATCATCACCAAACACTCGGTACGGTTGAGAGAAGCCACAGTTGAAAAAAATTATTGGGATGAATGGTTATGTACTTCACGTACTGCTATAACACTACACCATCAACAGCACATGACTATTGTCCATATGAATTAGTTTTTGCAAGACTTCCGAATACCTCACAACAATTAACTTGTGTAGATAGAATTACTTCATTATACAACATAGACAATTATGCTAAGGAAGCTAAATTTAGATTAAAAGTATCACATAAGAGAGCACAACAATTATTAGATAGGCATAAAGTAAGACAGAAAATCATTTGCGATAGGACAGCAATAGATCATAAAATTAACATTGGTGACTCGGTCTTACTCAAGAATGAGACTGGCCATAATCTAGACCCCCAATACAAGGGACCATATAAACTTAAAGATATATTTAAGAATAATAATGTTAAAATAGTTGATAAGGAAACTAATAAGGAACAAATAGTGCACAAAAACAGGCTTAAGATTTATATACATGAATAAAATAAGAGAATGATTGTAAAAATATAATAAGATAATAATTTTACCTAGTTTAAGAATAATTGTAATATATATATATATATATATATATATATATATATATATATATATAACTATGTAGTTTATTTAGTTTAACAATCACTTTAAATTTTAATATAAAAGAATGTCCATATAATTTTTAATGTATTTAACCATATTTTTTGAATATGTCCGTTTCTATTTGCTTGATATTTGGCATGCGCATTCCTCCTACAGCAAAAACGTGCACCATAAAGTGATTCTTATTTGTAGGGGGTAAAATGAGACAAAAAAGGGATAAAAATGGTACATATTAAACGACAACAGCTAGAAACACGAAATTCGGTGTGTACATTCCTCTAATTAAGTAGATACATAATGTAAAAGTATTTTTTCCAAATTCGTACTTTCAAGGGATACAATGGGTACGGAGGGATAAAAATGGTACCAACCAAACGGCTGTATCTAGAATAATGAAATTCGGTGTATACATTCCTCTGATTGCATAGACAAGTAAAATACACGGATTTTTCAAAATTCGTACTTTTTGGGGTTAAAATGAAAAAAGGGGATAAAAATAGTACCAATCAAATGACCGCAGCTAGAGTCATGAAATTCGGAGTATTCATTCCTCTGACTGCGTAGACACGGAAAATAAACTGATTTTTCGAAATTCGTACTTTTTGGGGTCAAAATAGAAAAAAGGGATACAAATAGTACCAACCAAATGACCGCAGTAGAGTCATGAAATTCGGTCTATACATTCCTTTGACTACGTAGACATGAAAAATAAAAGGTTTTTTTCCAAATTCGTACTTTCAAGGGATACAATGGGTACGGAGGGATAAACATGGTACCAACCAAACGGCTACACCTGGAATAATGAAATTCGGTGTATACATTCCTTTGATTGTGTAGACACTTAAAATAAACATAATTTTCTAAATTCGCACTTTTTTGGGTTAAAAAGAAAAAAATGGGATAAAAATAGTACCAATCAAATGACCACAGCTAGAGTCATGAAATTCGGAGTATACATTCCTCTGACTGCGTAGACACGAAAAATAAACGGATTTTTCGAAATTCGTACTTTCAAGAGATACAATGGTACAAGGCGATAAAAAAAGTACCAACTAAACGACTACAGCTAGAATGATGAAATTCTAATTGCGTAGAAATGTCAAGGGCGTAAAAATGGTACCAACCAAATGGGCGCAGCTGGAATCATGGAATTTGATGTATACATTCCTCTCCTTGGTACTGGGAGTAACATGGGTCTCATACACAAGTAACATGAGTCTCATACACAAGCCTTCCATCAACATAAACATTAAAAGTATTGTTAAGGCTGGCAGATTGTGGTCTGAATCTAATAAGTTTGTCTTCCCAGGATTGATCAGTAACCGATTCAACCGTGCATATTCAAATACCAAAGCTGCATCCCTCTCAACTCTAGTTTTCAGTTCCAAATCATATTTGTAAGGGTAAAATAGGCAAACATCATCAGCAAACATAATAAGATGACCATCTAGTTCCAAATTCCTCATATCATTAAGATACATTGAAAACAATAATGGACCTAATCCGCTTCCCTGTGGTACTCCATAATCCACTGTACCCATACAACTTTTCGAATCTTTAATATGAACATATTGCTTCCTGTTAGAAAAATAATTTTCAAACAAACATAACTCCTTTCCCTGAATACCGTAATACTTCAACTTCTGCAGCAATATTTTATGATCAACCAGATCAAAAGCTTTAGTGAAATAAAAAAATATTCCGCAAACTCCATTAAAACCCTCATCTAGTCCATTACAAACAAACTTCACAACATTCAATATAGCGTCCTGAGTACCACAACCTCTTCTGAAGCCAAATTGATAATCATACAATAGCCGATTCTCCTCCATATAGAACAATATTCTTTTCAAAAATCTTATATATGGTAGACAACACTGCTATCGGCCGATATGTATCCAACAACGTTACATTGACTCCCTTTGGTATTGGAACTACTTTGTGAACCTTCAATATATCCGGAAACACTGATGTATTAATAATCTTGTTAAATATATCTACCAAAATTGGTGCAATAACATCCCCACATTCCCTTGTAAATTTAGCAGAAATATTATCAAAGCCTGGACTTGTATACACCTTAATATTTGATAGCACTTGGATTATATCTTCAATATTAATATTATCAAGTGAGAAGCAGTGACTCGTTTGAACAAGAGTATGTAGATCATTGAAAGTGTCACCAGGATATGATTCAATTTGCTGCTTAAGATCTCTGACAGAAGAAAGAAAATAGTTATTAAAACAATTCGCCTTGATCATATCATTTGATATCCTCATTCCCTGCGAGTCATTCAAATCAGTATAATTACTTTTCGATCTACCAAGAGTATTGTTAATAAACCGCCAACATTTTTTTGAATCATTTCCCACAACAGCAAAATTTTCCACATAATAACTTTCCCAACACTTTCTTGTAGGAACCTTAATTATTTTACTTATACGGCACAAAATTTGTTCCACATATTGCCTATTTCTCGCCCTACGTCTCTTTCTCAACAATTTATTTTTGTAAACAATCAAATTCTGTATTTGTTTATTCACCCAAGCTGTCAGTTCAAAACGCAAATCTTTCACATGACTTTCAATAGATGTTGACCGACTTATCTCAGAATCCATAGAAGATATCAGTGTAGACGTTAAAACTGGAGCATCCAACAAAGTATAATCAAGAGAAAAACTATTTTGTAATAGTTCTTTTGCCTTTCTATAGTCACAAACTTTCCTGGTGATCTCTATGGAATCTGTAGCAAGCGGTCTACACTTAAATTTACAGCACAGCATATTGTGATCTGAGAGATCGCACTCAAAATCGTTTGAAAATCGAACTTATGTCATTTCTGTTAGATTTCGTATGCAGTGTGACGAGGCAATTAGACTGCATGCGATCGATTTCGGTTTTAAACGGTTAATAGCGTCGTCACACCGCAAGCGATATCTAGTTTAAATGACATAAGTTCGATTTACAAATGTCAATTTTGTATGGCATCTGACATTTGAAAATCGACCTTATGTCATTTAAATTAGATTTGGCATGTAGTGTGACATGGCTGTAAGGTCGATTTTCACATGTCAAATTTGTGTGGGATCTGACATTTTTAAATAGACCTAATGTCATTTTAGCTCGATTTCCTTGCAGTCTGAAAAGGCTATAACAAAGGAAACAATGTCTATTTGTAATATTTCAAAAAAATTCCGGTGTTAAGTCCATACGCATTAAAAAATTCAAAGCATGGGAAACTGGAGAATGAAACAATTGAGGATATCTTCACTCGCATATGCTGATGATCTCGTGCTTTTGGCTAATTCAGAGGCGACTCTACAGGGAAATTTGAATATTCTTAAGGGAGAGTTAGACAGTCGAGGTCTAATCATAAGCAAATCGAAAACATAAGCGATGGTCGCAGGAAGGCAACTGGATGATAGGAAGGTAACGATAATGATAGATCAAATACATCTAAAACAAGTGCAGGAATATAAATATCTCGGAATGGTAATAAGCGACGACGGCAAACCCGAAAAAGAAATCAACCAACGAACGAACGGCAGCAAGAACGTTATACAATGACATAGATAGAAAAAGAGAGAAGTTTCCGAGAAAACAAAACTAGCGGTCTACGAATCAATCACACATATCTAAGAGGGGTAGTCATCAAAACCAGAATCGACAGGATTTGAAACGAACGAATCAGAAGTAGCCTGGATGTTACCCCTTTGAACGCGCGCATCGAAGAACAAAAGATGAGATGGTTCGGTTGTAAGGATGCCACCTGAACGACTCCCGCGACAAATACTAGAAGTACGATGCAAAGGTACAAGACATAGAAGAACTTTCAGGAAACGCAACATAAACCCATCAAACGCGAGAACGATAGCTGCGGACCGAAATCGATTGAAGTTCCTTTGCAAAAATTCCCACACTGTAAGACAGAGAGGAAATGGATTAAGTAAGTAAAAAATCCTATTTTTTCGTATATATGTACATACATATATATAATATTCATTTTCTGGAATGTTTTAATTTGAGGAAAATATTTAAGCTTAAACTAAATTATTGTCAACACATTCATTAACAGCAAAAATCTCGCCGATTTTATCGTTGAGACCTTATCTGTCACTTGAAAACGAAAACAATTGTACTGTACGTTTTGGGTTAAACCCTTCTTTAGTAGTTGTCATAGAGTTTGACCAAATTCTATGCCTTTGCATTTTTGCTTTTTTGGCGCCAACGACATTTTATCATGCAACATGTCAACGAATAAGCCAACGAAAACAAGGATAGCACCCAGCCATTGATGGGGCATTAAGATATTGCCAAACAATATAACGGAAAACAGGACATTGAAGAACTTGCGTGTCGTAGTAACAACGGAACAAGCCAGGGGCCCGAAGCTGGCCACCATGAGGAATATAAAGAGCTGGCCCAAACAGCCGCAAACAACTAAAATGGCTAAATGAGTCCACACAGTAGGATACCTGCTGGCAAATTGGATGAATTGGGAGCATTCACCTGGAAGCAAAGCGATATGATTTAAGTGCCTAAACCAATAATTCCAAAAGGTATACCTGTGAAAATTATGACTATGCCCAACATTAGTGTGCTCCAAAAGTTCATGGACAGCATCATTTGCTGACCCGATGGAGCACTGGAAGACCGCATACGCTCCTGCACGGCTCCCAGCAAACCATCCATGGACAAACTGAGGAACAACATCAACTCACCCAACCTTAAATTACCATTGGACGCCGGAGACGCAACATCGCCGTTGTCTTTGTACATGAAAAGTATAACACCCACTACAATGGCCACAACACAGACATAACGTATCCCTGAATAGGTTTTGCGGCCTATTAAAACACCCATTATCATGATGGGTATGGGTTTGGCGGATTTAGCCACAACCTGGGTGGGATATGACACCCAACGCAGAGCCATGTTGGCAGAAACCATAGCCGACAAATAAGTCAAAGCACTGACTATGTAGTTAACCGTCCGAGTGGTGTCCCTGGTTTGGGCTCTAGCAGTCAATAGGCCTAGAAGGAGAGAAGTCAATGAATTGTAGGGAAATTTTCAGCTGACCTCCTTAACTAACCTTTGGCAAATATGTAATTACACAAACACTGAATGCACACCAAAGCCAGAGCATATGTGAATTTCTCCTCCGCCTTGCCGTCATCACTCGTTTCTTGGCCATAATGTCCGCGCATTATTTTCTCCTGCATTATGCCATACAAGAAGTAGCAAGAGAATATGCCCAAAGCATAGACCAAAAAGCGACACTTTTCCATTATCATTGGCGACGTTGTTTCAACAATGCAACAGAATATAAAATGGATCGATTTTGAAATTATATTTACACTTCGATAGAAAAGGCCACGAATGGGATTGGTTAACATGCACCAGGAAAGCAGCAACAACGGTGTAACACAAAAATGATCTGATCGACTTTTTGAGTAAGTGGCAGAGTGACAGATTTTCTGGCCGAAAATTAGTTATGATTTATTTATTTCCTAATGGTCGTATCGGCAATTTTATGTTATTTATCAAGTCTATAGATAAAAAAGAACTAGCACATCGGAAAATACATAAAAACCCCATTTAGAGGGCCTATTTTCAGATAATCAAACCGCAATTATTTTTGTCATTGCTGTTCGAATGTGCAAAACAATTTTGCAAATGTCAAATTACAGCTGTTAATGTTGATACACTCAATAGGGAATGATATCACAAAAACTAATGACAAAAATCAGTTAGAATTTTAAATGAAATAAAATAGGCTTTATATCCTTGTCATAACGCACGAGATATCTAGCTCAAATGATCTAAGGTTGATTTACAAATCTCAGATCTCATACAAATTTGACATTTGAAAATCGACCTTACGTCATTTTTGCTGCATGCGAAATAAACTGTCACACTGCATGCGAAATCTAGCTGAAATAACAAAATGTAGATTTATAACTGTCAGATTCCATACACATTTGACATTTGTAAATCGACCTTATGTAATTTCAGCTAGATTTCGCATGCAATCTGAACAAGTCTTTTGATTTTACAAGTCCTTTTGATTTTACGCCAACATATTCGCTCCAACCTCACATTAGGGCTGTTTTTCTTTAAGCCGGAAAAACAAGCTGCGATAACAAAAACGTTAATAAAAATTTAATTTTTTGCTCAAAATAAAAAATTATTTTTTCACATTGTCATTTTAAAAAAGAATTTTTTTATTTTCCGAGAAATGTTAACATTTTATTTAGATTTTTGTTATCGCAGCTTAGTTATCCAGTCTTAAAGAAAAACAGCCATATTACTTCGAGGTGTAAGTTCGGTGAATCAAATGTTCGTCGAACAAGTTCGCCAGTATAAGGCCTGCTAAGGTTTAACCGTTAGAATGGATTTTTATCATAATGATAAAGTTGGCAACACTGCCCAAAAAAGTAAACAACTTTTGAACAAGCAAGTTGAACGAGGAATTAAAATCGCGGTAAATTTGCAAATTTTCAGCACAAACGTTTCAGAAGACTAAATTTCGCGTTGAATGACAAATAAAAGTGATAAAAAGAAAAAATGACAAAATATGAGAGTGATAATAATACTATTTTAGCTTATTTTAAGTTTTCCATTTAATGACAAATAGAAGTGATAAAACCCGAAAATGACACAATATGAAAGTGATAAAATCTTTTAGATTATTTAAAGTTCAAAAAAATGCATAGTGGAAACATGGATTATTAAAAAAATAAAAGAAAGCTACCAAAATACATATGTGGACCATCTATTTTAAGTTTTAAATATATGTGTGAGTACTGAAATAAAATGAAATTTCCTTTAGATGACATATGTATATGTAAACAAATACATTTGTTGAGCCTGTTGGCGCCCAGAGGAACATATTTTATGGTGAGTAATTGTCGACTGTAAGACTAAATATCCGCCCTATGAGCAAGCTAAGGCCACGACAATTAGTAAGCAGTGTCCTAAATGGAAATCTAGTTTTGTTTATAAGAATTATATTCATTATTATTCTTATTATATTCATTATATTTTAAATACACATTCATACATATTTTTCTATTCTATTCTAAAAGAATGATAAAAGTAATTGAATAGTGACGAAATAAACATAACTTGAGGCTACTGATAAGTGGCATCATTAATTCACTTCAGCCAACATTATTATTATTTAGTCTGGTCCTGCTGTCTGTGGAAACACGAATGATTAAATAAGTGAGTTGGTTTGAAATTGTCACATGATTGTCATAAATTCCGGGATTATCCACATTTTTTCGTAAGATTATTTAACATGCAGTATTGGGAGATAGATGCCCATTGCTGATTGCAATTTTCCAATGTTCTTCGCAATGTTGTCAGAAACCATGACATTTATAACCTTCAATTTTGCTACGTTCGTCTACCTGTTCATCTTTTCCTGTAATCGATGTACTGGACGCAATAATTGCCCGATCACAATGAAACGTTGCAAAATTCGCACTAAGAAAGATCATCAATGAATTGGAAATAAAGTGGTTCAGATTTGTATATAGCCTCCATTCAAAGCTCACTCTGTATTTGAAGTTTTTGCTGTTGGAGCCACGCATTTCTACTGATTTGTGGCCCAATATCTTATATTGCACCTAGAATTAGTACACGAACGAAGTCGGATTTTAAGGCCGAAGCTGAAGCCGAACTACGGCTAAATTTACAACCTTCATTCGAAACCGAATATTTTGATGTTTGAGTTAAATAAGTTTTTCTTGCTAGAAATACTCAATAAATGGCATTTTTTAATCAGTTTATTCAACAAACTAAAAAAATATTGATTTCTTAAGATGACTTTAAAGAATTGCACTGTGCGACAGTCCCAAAAACTCTGTGGCATTGTCGATTAAACACGAATCTGTTTGTGGAATATCCCAGACACCCCAAAAACGTGACTTACAGATAAAAACTCGGTTTTGCACACCTTTACGCACTTATAAGTCAATAACTCAACGGATATTCAGTCTATCATCGCATTTAAAAAAGAAGAAACTTGGACCTTTCGAATGATACATATTTCCCCACTTCAGGAATTCGTTTATTTTTTGGCGCTAAATCCGAAGATCTAGTAATTTTTTCATCTTTTTATCTGTCTTCATGAATAGTCTTTAGGTATAGTTGGACCTCATTGGTAAAAGGTGTATTTTTTGCAACAATATTGTTTTACCTACTAAACGTATTTTTCACAAGTAGTATGCTTACCTTACAAACTAAACGCTGTATCCATTTCCAATGTTGGGAAATGGCGAAAAAATTGAATCAAAATGTTTTTGAAATGGAAAATCGGTTGATAATCGAAGTTATAGGCTTATAAGTGCGTGAAGGTCAAGATTTTGGAGGTGGTGTGAAAATGGTATCACTTCCCAGAGTTTTCTACTTATTTTTTTTATATTTATAGTTGTACTATTTAGGCATGCAAGTCCAAATGGGATTTTGGAAGGACTGTCGTCCATTTTTAGTCTGGAATGCACGGGACTGTTGCGAGTCTCACCTCACTTGAATTTTGGTGAAACTAGATATGAATTATTACTTATAGAAGCGTCAATTTATTTATTTATTTTATAGTATAGACCTATTTCATTCGTTTGTTTGAAAGTGTTTCGGAAACACGATCGCTTTGCTGATACGAAAAGCCACCATATAACATATACCTTTATCTGTTATATTCGCGATTCTGTAACTGAGAACTCACTTCACTTACTCCTAATATTTAATACGAATATTTAAAACGATTTTGTTCGGCTTTTTTATTTTTATTAATTATGATAATATGATACTTTTCGAACCTCTTTCTTGTGTTGGTGCCATTTTCTTGTAATTTACTAATTTTTGTCTTATCCTGATGATATCCTGTAAGTGATGTCAATCTTCTGCTTCGCACATACGTACGTGCTCTTTTTAGCATATTTTCCATAACAGATTGAGACACCATTTTCATTTTCAAAAAATATGGGCCAATTATCTTATCAGAGGATACACCGCACCAAACAGTACACTTAAGTGGGTGTGATTGTCGCCGATGAACTGCTTTTGGATTTTCCGTAGCCCAAATCCTGCAGTTTTACTTGTTGACATACCCATAGAATAGGAAATGGGCTTCATCGCTCATTACCAAATTGTGAATTGTGACTGTTGGTTTCAAAAATAAAATTAATTTTTTTTGTACGTCGTTCGATCGTGTAATAATTCATAAATTCCAGAAGTATCCTCCACAAAATGCTGAGAAAAAACAAAGAAAGAATAATAATTAAAATAGTTATAAAGAATTCAAACCATATAGCTCATTCTGCGCCACTCTGTACAAATGTCCTCACGATTTTATTTTTTACCGCTCTACAACGACATAGAACAGTCGACTTTGGTGCAGTGCATCAGATTCATTTGGAGTATCATACAACTCACAAATTAATTTTATTATGACTTTTCATTTCCAATTGCAAACACGAAAGCAATACCAAATGAATTTGATGTCCTGCTGTGATGCGTTTCCGAAAAGACCCAATATTTCAATTTGAAAGATGTAGCGTGAAATTCACCGCTTTGATTTTTTGGTCAGATATCACTTATCACGTTTTATTTCAGTTGGGAACATCTGCAGAGAATGTTGACCACACCGGTATAGGCCCCTTGTAAATATGTTTACTGATATGATATGATATGTTTACTTTTTAGGCGTATTGGCTCCCAAACAGGTCTTTTCTTCCCTATACGATTTCTTAAAGCTCTAGGTTTTAATAATATCCAAAATCAATGAAAACTGAAGAACAAAGTGGCCTAATTAACATCCTATCGTATTTCATTAGTAATGTAGAAGTCCAAAATGTAGTTTAACTTGTGCAAATGAAAACGTGTGCAAATTAAAATAAAATCTGAATCGAAATATGTTATTTTTAAGTGATGAAATATCGAGATTTCGACACGATCATAATCTAAACATCTATGTTTGGCATTCAAATTCAGGCAAGGAGAAATAGAGTGGTAAAGGGTTCCATATCCGAATTTAGCCTTTTGTTAAGTACAACAGTTTTTATTGTCATATGCTTTTAGTGTTTTAAAAATGAAGTGCTGTTGTTTATGGTTTCTATATGCACAGAATTCTTGATGGTGAGAATGTCTAGTTTTTTTTGTAGTGAGAAGTTCTGGATTTTTTGTCGATTTGGGTTGGCGCAAAATTCAGACTATTCTTTTATCACACTGTTGTAGAGCCTTGCAAAAAAATATTTTACGTATCAATTTGTTTTTTTTTTCTACTATTTTTTCTATTTCTTTGAACACTACAGCTTAGTTTTAGTCTTATTTGTTAACATATATTTGTTTATCTTGTAAAATATACATTTTATTTTGAGGTTGTTCTTTTTTTCATACTTGTGGCGTTTTCTTTTCTAAAAAAGTGCAACATTTTGTTTTTATCATCTTATACAAAAACTGCAACTTCTCTGTTGCACTCTGATCGTATGCATTGATAAACTAATTCTATTTAATACGACAACAAATAGGTATAAACAGAAAACGCCTTTAGTTTTTGCTTTAGAAAAAATTATACAAAAAACAAACAAAACAAGATCATCATTTGGTCTATAAAAAATATTGGAAATATGAAAAGATCGGCTTATAAAAATTACACTATCGTCTTAAAGGGTCGTTCGTACTTGTCAGGTGAGTTGGTCTCCAAACTCTACGATATCAGTTTTTTCTTCTCGTCAGCATCTTTGACTGTTGGTTTCTTGGGCGCCGGCGATTTTTTGCCATAGAACATGTCGGCGAAAAGGCCAACAAACACGAGCACAGCACCGAACCATTGACGTGGCATCAAGACATTGCCGAAAAATACAACGGAGCAGAGCACAGTGAAGAACTTGCGCGTGGTGGTGACAACGGAGCAGGCCAAGGGACCGAAGCCGGCCACCATGAGGAAAATGAAGAACTGGCCGAGGCAGCCGCAAAAGGCCAACATGGCTAAGTGGCCCCACAGTTCGGGATGGCGGGTGGCAAAGTGCACGAATTCTTTACCTTCACCTGGAAGCATACGGTTATTTTAGTTTAAAAACGTATTATATATGTATTTATATGTACCTGTAACAATCATGGCAAAGCCCAACATCAGTGTGCTCCAAAAGTTCATGGACAACATCATTTGATGACCCGACGGGGCACTGGAAGATCTCATGCGCTCTTGCACGGCTCCCGTTAAACCATCCATGGACAAACTGAGAATCAACAAGAGCTCACCCAAGCCGGTTTTGTCATTGGCCACCGCTGAAGTCGAAGCTTTGTTCTCCTTGAACATGAAGAGTATTACACCAACAACAATGGTCAAGACGCAGGCATATCGTATCCACGAATACGATTTGCGCCCGATCAACACACCCAATATCATGACAGGTATGGGCTTGGCCGATTTACCCACAACCTGGGTGGGGTATGGCACCCAGCGCAAAGCCATGTTCGATGAGACCATGGCCAGTAAATAAGTCAAAGCGCTGACGGCATAATAACTCGTGGGGGTGGTATCTTCCTTCTGCGGTCTAACCGTCAATAAACCTAGAAATAGAATAAAGCGGCAATTTAGAAGAGTTTTTGGAAAGAATCGCCTCCCCCTTTTCCAACTCACCTTTGGCAAAAATGAAATTACATAAACACTGCACCCACACCAGAGCCAAGGCAAAGGTGAATCTCTCACCCACTGTCCCATCGTCATTCGTTTGTTGGCCATAACGTCCACGCGTAATTTTTTCTTGGACTATGCCAAACAAGAAATAACAAAAAAATATGCCCAAGGCATAAATTAGAAAGCGGCTCTTCTCCGGTATCATTTTGTTGCTTATTTTTAGTTGTAAATGCTGTTCCTGTAGTTGTGTACTTATGACGATTATACGCAGTAGTAGTTTTTTTAATAAAACATTATTTTCTGCAGAAAAGAATTGAATTTCGATACTCAAAGCAAAGAATATTTTTTCTACACGTCAGTTCGTTTCCTTTTATTATTTAGTTGTTGCTGTTTAGAGTTCTTTATGGCCAAGAGATTGTGTGTGTGGGAGAGAGAGAGTTGTTTTGTTGAGTGTGCAAGCAGAGAGGGTTGCAAAACAATCGTGGCAATGTCAAACTACAGCTGTTTGCAGAAACTCATTCATTGTGGATTGATAACACAGTGGTTGGTAACAAAGAAGACCGTTAAAATGAAGTCAGAGTTGCATAGACGTGACTGCGCTCGCCCTTATTCAGAGCGACGGCGACGACTCATAAAATAGAAGAACACAACTTAATCAAAATGCATAACGCACTTAGACTATGGGGCGAAACTAAAAAAATAAGATATTCTTTATTGTCATTGATTGATTCAAAAATTACGAAAATATTCGAAATTAGACACTGTGGTCCTAGGAACTCGAAAATGGGCCCCATACACATTCATACAGTATAAGGCAAGAGTATGATATTCGAGCCTTCAAGATCTGAATATATTTTTGGAAAGAGGACCTTAAAATTAGGAAAAACTTTGTGAACTTTTATCGATAACTCGCTTAGTTTGGAGAAATCGAAATAAAAATGAATTTTTTTTGTGGAAAATGTCAAAATGAAGAAAACCAGAAAAACTAAAATAACAAAATCGAGAACTGTCCGAATTATCAAAATAAAGAAATTCTAAGTTGAAAAATCGATTTTTATTTTTTTAGTCATTTAAAAAAAGAAAAAATATAACTTTCGTGTTATCAAAATATCGAAAAATGCTGAATTTTATACAAAACACAAAAATTGGCGGAAAAAGTAAAGTAAAATTTTTCGATAACTGACGTAGTTATCGAGATATTGTATATTGTTATATGAGATATTGTACAAAGCTCCCAAATACAGTGTGTAAAAATTATTTTCCCAAAAGCACAATTCAGTATTCATATTTTTATACCCTCACTCTGCAGATAGGAGGGTATATATCATTTGGGACAGTGTAATGCATTCAAGGAATGACTTAAGACCCTAAGTATGTTTGAACCAAATCCGTTTCACGACTATTGAGTTGTTTGATCCATGTCCGTCTGGCTGGTGTACACGATAACTCTCGAATGGAGCTATGTAATCAATTCAAACTTTGCACATGGTAATATTTGCCCCAAACTTAGTTTTAATTTGTAGATGGGCGAAATTGTCACGCCCCTTCTGGTACCTCCCACATGAATGGGCCATATTCCAATGTTAAATTAAAACCAATGTAACTTCCACACCGATATTCGGAATCACATATATTTTGGTATTTGATAAAGTTTTTAGAATCAGTTTAAATGTACAAAATATGGCGTGTTTTTCCACAAAGTGGCATAAACTATGGTTACAATAAAGCCGACACATAACATCCATACGCTTTAGCCACGCCCCTTTTTGTACCTCCCACACAACTATCTCTATCATAGGTCAAATTAAATGCTTTATTTATCCTTGATATTTGTATGAAAGTGGGTAGGCCCTGTTTTCGTTCGCTTAGGGCCCCATTATCCCGAGCGCCTAATTTGGCTTCATTTTCGAGTTTTGGGGTAATTTTAGTGGGCGTAACATTTTTTAATTTTGTGCCAGCTCCCCATAAACTGCATTTTTGCCAAAAATGTTGAGGTTAGTCTATCGATTCGTGGAACAAATCTAATTTAGTTGCGATAACAAAAAAAGAAAATGGCCATACGGTTCACTCTCCGAGATCGGTGCCTTGAAAGTTCGAATATATATAGTTACTCCTATATTCGTCATTTCTGATCTGATCGAGGAATGAGATATTCCTTATTTGAAAGCTTATTGAAGTTTCTTTAATATTGCAAAAATAGAAATAGGAAAAATACGAAAAATACATTTTTTGGTAAACCTGACAATATCTGGAAATGTGATCGTTATTGAGGAATGTGATGATGTGATATCAGTTTATAGCCTACACTTCAAGCTTTCTTGCAATGTACATTAAGGAATCGTAACACAGCTGGAACCGGAAATATTCAACTTCAAAATAATGTGTTTGAGGAAAGTCAGGCAAAAGTGCAATTTATTGGGCGTAGTTCAAAAACCCTAAGTGACCCCCATAACACGAAAATGAAGTCGAAACTGGGCCTCGAACCCATAGGGCCCTATGGAATCGAAAAATGGACCCGTCCATATAAGTGAAAGGAAATTTTCTGTAGACCCAGTTGGCGCTCAGAAGCTCGACAAAATGGAGATCTGAATAAAAATTCAGGTATGGGTACTCAAATTGAAGGCTATTATATATATATATATATAGGTGCTTAAAGTGAAAAACAAATATTTTTGTGGACCCACGAAAAATGGGATTTTGAATCAAAATTTAAGTATTGGTACTCAAATTAAAGGAAACTTTCTATAAATAGTTAATATGCTAAAAAATATTTTTATCGACCCAGTAGGTCCTCTAGAGACCCCAAAAAATGTTCAAAATTAACACAAATTTTTTATGGTTAGTAATAAGGTAATAAAAATTGTAGTTAGTAATAAAAATTGTAGTTGTAGGTATTGATTTCTCATAAAGCGAAGCAGGCAATTTTTTTCAAAAAGTCGCGCGATTTAAAATAAAATATTTTTGGTTACGTGCAAAATATTTTTTTGTTTAATATTTTCGATTTTTTTGGCCTGTAATCAATATTTGATTTGAACTGGTATATTGTCCTGGATCAAGACAATTTTGCATCTATATTTAATAGACTGCAAATTTATTTACAAATGACATGGTGACATTTATTACTTGGCTGCAGCCTATCTCGATCTTGATTTCGACCATGTCAAAAGTCTTTTCAAGTGGCTTCGCAGCGACTTTTCTACATCATTTTTGAAAAGTTATATTTTTTAAAAGCTAATTAACACACTGAAGTTTGTAAAACAAAACCAGAATATGGTTGGCTCGTAATAGATTAAGAAATCGATAACTAAATCATAAGACAACTTGGAAGATGAATATCTTCGGTTCCAAAAAGTTTAAAGAGCTGAAATATAGCTTAAAAGAAAGCCTTGACTATAATCAATATCGGTGACATTTTCAAATAATGTCGGGTTTACCAAAAAACCTGTTAAAATTCACTATTTTTGAGCTGGATCCGAATGGGTTTATATTTTTTCCAATTTTTATTTTTGCATATTAAAGTAAATTAAATATGCAAATGGGTTATATCCGATCGGACATTTGTAAATCGTCCTTATGTCGTTTCAAGCTGAAATGGATCGAATTCGCATATACGTAGTCTGCAAAGGCTATCAGCAAGTAAATTCCATACAAATCTTAAGCTAGTAAGCCCATATGAAATGATATATAATAAAGATCAGCTAAGTGCAAAATTTTGATTTGCTTTAATTGCCCTGCAGCATATAGAATTTTATGTCACATCTCGTTCCACATTATAGGTTGTAAAAGCGTAAAATGTTATTTTAACCCGCCAATTTGTAAAACAAACTAAGAATATTCCAAATTATTAAAAAAAGTTTTACCAAAAAAGTCCGACGCGATGTGATGTGACAAGAAATGTCGGTGGCCTTCATAGCTCAGTGGAAGTGAGCGCGTCTTGCAATCTGAAGGTGCTGGGTTCGATTCCCGGCCGGCGCACTGGTAAAATTCAACATCAACAAATTTTCACTTTTCATCATAAAATAAGAGTTTCTGCAGCCAATTTTCTCATCCGAACATACTTTCACATAAAAATAGTCATTTCGACTGCTACAAGGTCCAGGGAAGAAACTAATAGCCATCTAGAGATGCATAACATGGCTGTTAACATAAAAAAAATACAGCGCCCCTAGTGGAGGATAGTGGTACAACTCGATTAACATGCCATTCCCTTAACATTAACATCAACCTTGAAGAAGATGCAAATAACAGCCGGACAACATGAGAACGATGATGAACAAAGGTTCCCGCGATAATCGGATACATGCCGGAACGAAGTCTAGTACAATTCAGACTTAAGGATTATCACCTCAGCTCCCTCTAAAGCTGCTACAATAACAACAACAAGAAAATGTCAATATATTGCCAGTAGTTTAAATCTAACTTATGTATATATAAATAATGATATATTGATTTTGAAAGAAATCGAAAAAATCCTATGTGAGAGTGGCACCTCGCACAGTGGAATATTTTCATACAAGCTGCGGCAAAAATTAGAAGGAATAGAGCTAAAGGGTGGTTAAATTTTAAGGGCCAATGTTGAGTTTGAATAGAACACAAATTATTTAGGAAATTATTGTCATTTCTTTTTATTAGATAATATTGGTATGGTTCAATTATGTATGGAACAAAATATCGGACAAATGGCCGCTGCGACCTCGGCGGCACACCTTCATCCGATGGTCCAAATTTTCGATGACGCTGAGGCATAATTGAGGTTCTATGCCGTTGATGTGCCGAATTATCTCATCCTTTAGCTCTTGAATTGTTGCTGGCTTATCGACGTACACCTTTTCTTTCAAATAACCCCAAAGAAAAAAGTCAAACGGTGTCAAATCACATGATATTGGCGGCCAAGTGACATGGTCACCACGTGAGATAACACGACCATTGAATTTGTCGCGCAAAAGAACCATTGTTTGGCAAGTGGCACCGTCCTGTTGAAACCACATATCGTCCACATCCATATCATCCAATTCGGGCCATAAAAAGTTCGTTATCATCTCACGATAGCGATGACCATTCACAGTAACCGCCCGACCGTCCTCATTTTGGAAAAAATAGGGCCAGCCAGTACATAAATCGCACCAAACAGTCACTCTTTGTGAGTGCATTGGTTTTTCGACAATCACTCTTGGATTACCATTCGCCCAAATGCGGCAATTCTGCTTATTGACGAATCCACTGAGGTGAAAATGTGCCTCATCACTGAAGATGATTTTCATTGAAAATTGATCATCCACTGTTGCCATTTCTTGCCACCATTCTGATCATTGACGACGTTTGGAATGGTCACAAGGCTTTAGTTCTTGAGTCAATTGCAGCTTGTAAGCGTGTAAATACAAGTCTTTATGCATAATGTTCATCGACGACGAGCGTGTGAGGTGCAATTGTTGGGCACGACGACGAGTTGAGGTGGACGGCTCTTCAGCCACACTATCCCGAACAGCAGCGTTATTTTCTGCAGTACGAGCATGCACTGGTGTTTTCACATCTCCTACAGACCCGGTTTGATTGAACGCACATTTGGACGATTAAATTGATTGATATGCATTTTGATTTGAACGCCCATTTTCATAATAAACCTGAATAACTTTAACGCGTTGCTCGATGGTTCAAATTGAGTTAGTCTGAAATTGAGAAATGTCAAAGGAAATGCAGAAAAAAACTTGACGTTTAGGAATGGTTCACATTCAACATTGGCCCTTACAATTTAACCACCCTATAAAACATTACAATTTTGCACACATCCCTTATAATGTCCAATTAGATCAAAAACAAACGTTTTTGTTTAAATCCGCCCACAAACACGCCTACTTCCCATGTAACATAAAATGAAAAAAACCTCAAAAATTTCTTATTTTAATATATTTGTTAATACAAAACATTACAAGTGTCAAGTCAATTGATTCCACAATTAAATGAAAATTGTCAGTGCCACGGCCAACGCCCACATACAATTTTTTGTTTTTTACGATTTTCGAAATTTTCGATAACAATTATTTTTTAATCGATGGCCAACAGCTATTATACCCAAATAAATAACTTAAGATTAATATATCGGCTCATATTAACTAACAGGCGCTCTCTTACATCTCGCCCATCTTACATCCCTAAAGTATGCTTCAAATAGTTTTTCCAAAATACATTAACAGAGAACAACGAAGAAACTATTGCTTCATTTTGACTTATGAGCTGTCACCATTTCAGTAATAAATCGACGTTTGCAGCCAAAGGCAGACTACTATTTTTAAAAGGAATAAAAACGACAATATTTGTAATTGGCGAGGCATCTGTCGGCCTAGCGAATATAGTTTTATGCTGTAGAAAAGTAACCATACTAACTAAATTCAAACTTCAGGTAAAAAACTGTCTGAAAAGGAAATCGAAATCATAATTACACATTTTTAAATGCAAAGGAATACCTTAACAGCTCCTGTTTTCTACGAACTAAACGAAATTCCAATACGATACATGGTTTCCGAGATACATCCCATTAAAATAACCTGTATTATGATGAAATTTTGAACTATCTTGTAGAATATGCTTTACCGGAATATTCTTTGCAAAATTCAATCAATAAAGTCGAGATTCGGACACATGAACTTTGGGAGTTTTTGCCGTGTATTGGCCTCACCCACCTGAAAAATTAAAAAAAAACACAACCTGAAAGTAAATTATATAAAGATTTTTTTTAGATTAATAAAATAATTTTTATTGGATATTTATGATCCACTAAGTCTACATAGAACCAAAATGTATAACCAAGTTGTACGACAAATTTTCATGTGTGCGTTGTTCTTGGTCAGCTAACTCGCGAACTCGTACAAATAGTGGAATTTGAAGAAGTAGTAGTAGTCGCAGTAGTGGAATTTGAAGAGATTGTAGAGTGGAAAAAAGCTTTGGTGTGCGCGAGCCTTTATAGCGGAGGAACAAGAAGCGTGTATCTAGTCCAATGTATCTCATTGCAAGTTTACGATTTTATTGATACACTTAGAAAAAAGTCTGCTATTAACAGCAGAGTTGGTTTGCTATCAATCAGCAGGCACTTTTCTGTTATTACTGCAGTTTTTCTATCACAACAACAGATTTTTGCCATTTTGTTTTAGCATTCAAACTGCTGAAGAGTATAGAGTCTGCTAAGAATTACTGCATACAATTAAAATATAAACAAGTAAAAACGGTGTTAAACGAACTTTATATACCCTCCACCATGGATTGCATTCCACAGAGGATGTTGACGTTCGTAAAAGTGCAGTAATATTACAGGAAAATACAAATATTGAAAAAATAATTTTATAAATAAATATAATATTTATATTATTTCAAACTACGCTTATAAGGCAAGGCTACCGATACGTTTAAACTATATATATCGAATTAATACTTCAAGTCAATTCAAAAAATAAATATTCTTATCTATATTTATAAAAGAGAATGCCGTCCGTGTGAACACGCAAAACTTTATAACGGATCGTCTGATTTTCACGATTTTGGGCTTGATGAAATCGTGTTGGCCCAAGGAAGGACATAGGATGTAAAATTGGTACATAAATATTACTGACCACGAGAATGATAAATATGATGCCGAAATTTGGATTTTCATTTTATGTGTGTGGCAATAGTGTTTTTTTTGAGCCAGAAGGCTGCAAATTGGAACGTATATATTACTGACCACAAGAAAGATAAATATGATGCTGGAGTTTGAATTTTCGTTTGGTGGGTAGTTGGGGCGTGGCAAAAGTGTCTTTTAGCTAGAAGGCTGAAAATTGGAACGTATATATTACTGACCACGATAATATCAATATGATAAGATCAATATGAAACCTGATTTTAATTTTACCATTTGTGTTTTTGCCTGGCGAAGCGGGCGGGGTTCAGCTAGTATTTATACAAATATTGGTAGATAGTGATTACTACAGTTGGTTGTATTTCCATTCTATTTTAATTCCAAAAGTACAAATTTTCAAAATCCATTATCTCACGTACATAGTGCAAAATAATCTAACATCATGATTCAACCAATGTTTGTCGTAAAGGTATAAATTTGGAAAAATCTTTTTATTTTGCATGTCTATGCAGTCAGAGGAATGTATACAACGAATTATATGATTCTAGCTGCGGCAATTTGTTTGGTACCATTTTTATCCCCTTTTTCCTAGACTACCCCCGTAAGAGTACGACTTTCTAAACTCTCTTTATTTACGTGTCTGCGCAATGTGAGGGATGTACACACCGAATTTCATCATTCTAGTAAGTCGTTTAGTTGGTACTATTTTTATCCCTCTGTTTCCATTGTATCCCTCGAAAGTACGAATTTGGAAGACACCTTTTATTGTTCGTGTCTACGCAGTCATAGGAATGTATACTACGAATTTCATAACTCTAGCTGCGGTCATTCGGTTGGTACTTTTTTTATCCCCTTTTTCCATTTTAACCCCAAAAAGGACGAATTTCATAAAATCCGTTTATTTTACGTGTCGACGCACTCAGAGGAACCTCTACAACGAATTTCATTATTCTAGGTGCAGCACAATTTTTATCCCTCTGTACCCATTTTATCCCTTAAAAGTACGAATTTGAAAAAAATACTTTTATATTATGTATCTACTCAATTAGAGGAATGTACAGATCAAATTTCGTGTTTTTAGCTGTTGCCGTTTAAAAGGTACCATTTTTATCCCTTTTTGCCCCATTTCACCCCCTACGAATAAAAATCGTTTTTTGGTGCACGTTTTTGTTATCGAGGGAATGCGCATACCCAATATCAACTAAGTGCAAGTAGACATATTGAAAAAAATTGCTTAAATACTCTAAAATATTAGGGAATTTTAAGGGTATTTTTAGTCCTTGTGAGGGAAAACATTTTCCCTTTGGGTCGATTTCGCCCTGTTTCAATGCCAACCGATCTACGACTATAAGACGCATTTATGTAAAATTTAGACGCCCTAGCTCCTTTCGTTTAGATGCTAGAGTGCTTTCAACAGACGGACGGACATGGCTAGATCGTCTTAGAATTTTATGACGAATCAAAGGGTGAGTTTTTAAAAAGCTATAGGAAAGTTTTTCAAAAAAAAAACACATAAAATTCAGAAAAATGTATGAAATTTTTATTTGAATCGATAGTACGGTCCATATTATTTAATGTTTGAAGATTATTTCATGCAAATGTTGACCTTGACTGCGCCTCAAATGGTCCATCCGCTTAGTGCAATTTTGGCATATCCACGTTTTTGAGAAACAGAGGCCCAATTGCTGCGAACGGCGACGAATCGATAATTGATGGTTGTTGTTGTTGTTGTAGCAGCTTTTAGAGGGAGCTGAGGTGATAATCCTTAAGTCTGAATTATACTAGACTTCGTTCCGGCATGTATCCGATTATCGCGGGAACCTTTGTTCATCATCGTTCTCATGTTGTCCGGCTGTTACTTGCATCTTCTTCAAGGTTGATGTTAATGTTAAGGGAATGGGATGTTAATCGAGTTGTACCCCTATCCTCCACTAGGGGCGCTGCATTTTTTATGTTAACAGCCATGTTATGTATCGCTAATGGCTATTAGTTTCTTCCCTGGACCTTGGAGCAATCGAAATGACTATTTTTATGTGAAAGTGTGTTTGGATGAGAAAATTGGCTGCAGAAACTCTTATTTTATGAGAGATACAAGCCGACCGATTTTAAGCCGATAAGCCGCCGCCGCCGCATGGATCTGCACGAGCCGCGCCGCCGCCGATTTCGTCGGCTCAAATCAACTTCAACACGCCGCCGATTTCATCGACTCATATCGACTTCAACCACGCCGCCGAGATTTGACGTAGTTCTAACTCAGTCAAATCTTACTACCAAAATAGACAACCCACTTAAAATTACAAAAGAAAATATAACTGTCGACATAGACAACCTACTACTGTGAAATATATTGACCTTTCTTTGAATTTGGTATCCCACATATGATGACGTCTATAGAAAGTTGAATGATTGTATTTTGATTTGGAAGTCGCATTTATATAAGTCAATTCCAGTACGCGTGGCCATGTATTCCTATAAATAACAATAAGGCTGTTTTTCTTTAAGACTGGATAACTAAGCTGTGATAAGAAAAAAACTAAATAAAAAGTTAAAATTTAACTCAAAATAAAAATTTCTGTTTTAAAATTATCACCAACTGCAATACCAATGTGTGTATAAAAACAAATTTTAACAAAAATATTTAATGTTAAAAATATTGGACTTAGCATGGATAATTATCCGTTGTAGGTCCAATTTATGGTTATCGGCCATAAGTCCGAAAAAGTCAACAGAAAATATTTTTTTTGAAAATTTGTTTTGATATAAATAAATATATTGTTTTTGCCGACAATTAATTTTTTATTTTGGGTAAAAAATTAAATTTTTATTAACGTTTTTGTTATCGCAGCTTCTTATCCCGGCTTAAAGAAAAACAGCCTTGTTAAACAACAGCTTCTCTATTGTGCTTCTTTAGTGTGTCCAAGTAGGTATAGTATAATCATTCATTGGAATGATTATGATATTCAAGATGTCTGGTCAAATATGCCTCACACGAAAATCTGTAATTGCAAAAATATTTATTAAATTCATACATATTATACATTTTGAGAATGGATTCCCACTTCCAAAAAATAATTGTATAGGATATTAAATTATGGGAACATTGGCCAATATCAACGAATATTGAACTATAATATATATATATATATTGAATAAAAGAAATGGTGTTAAAAACCAATACAAATTATTCCTTCCATTTTCCCAAAATTGTCAAATAAATAGAGGTGAACGAATGACAGAACGAGCCGACAAGTCAGCCGAAAGCCGCCGCCGCCGACCCATTTTGAACAGCGCCGCCGCCGCCGATAATTATGGTTCGGCTTGTAACTCTGCCACTGAGCTATGAAGGCCACTATATAATAATATAAATTGATGCTATATAATTGATGGTCATCATTAACACTGGCCGATACAGCTGCGATATTTTCTTCAGTTCGCACTCTACGTAAGCGTGTTGGTGGTTTAATGTCCAACAATGTAAATTTGGTGCGAAATTTAGTCACAATAGCCGCTTCAGTGGGTCGATTAAACTGGCCATAAAATGGAAAAAGCGCGCGATGAACTTTCTTAACAGAGCACGCATTTTGATAATAAAATTCTATAATTTACAAGCGTTGTTCGTTTGTAAGACTATTCATGGTTAAATTATAGACCAAACTGAAGATGTTTGACAGTGAAACAAAACACGAAACGTGCGTCAGCTGTTTAAACCAGTGTTGCCAAAAAGATAATAGCTAAAAAATTACCCTTTACTTTATAGGGTCTTAGGTCGATATTTGAAGGTGTTACAAACGGAATGACAAAGTTAGTATACCACCATCCTGGAGGTGGAGGGTATAAAAGTAAGGTAACGAATGAGAAAATAATCATTAACAATATTTTATAAAAGTTTTCGTTACAATCTATATTATATATCGTTACCAAAATATAAAATAGACTCAACTAACATATTTTTGCAAATCGAGATTTTTGGTTATAATAAATATGTAAGTGCAAACTCTTTGCAGAGTTATTTCTACGCGTCTGTTTTGTTAAATACGTTTAAGGGGAAGAGTGTAATAATTTTACTAAAAAAAAGTATCAAGTTAGCGATTTTTCTCTTTCATGATATAATTTTCTTTTCAATTATAACCATAATTTTTATTCAAAAAAAAAGCCAACAACTGTTTGCTATTTAAGCAGAGACTATCTGTTTTCTCTTTTTCAGAAAAAATCTATTTATTTTACAAACAAATCCATTTGAGTGAAGTTTAGCCATGATTTCGATAGAATTTAATTGAAATGGTGGAAATTTTAATTCCAAATCGAACAACTATATTTGTCAATTAACTTTTATTTCCTAATCTCAGATTGTGTTGTGCAACACGGCATTTTAACCTTCTATGGCCAACACGACACACTTGATCTCTTCATCAGGCAGTTGCTGGCAGCTGGCCTCGCAAGATCTCGTAATGAAGATAAGGATATCACAATAAACTGCTTATGAAAGCAAACATCCATATGGACAGACAGACAGGCAGGCACCCAACTATGGGTGTAAATTAAAGCCACCAATATTACCACCACCACCATCGCCACCCCTACCCCTTGACGGGGTTAATCAATGATAGGACAAATCAAAACGATGACGGATCAAAAAAAATACAAACTACAACAACAATGATTATTTACATACGACCAAGTACAAGAACAGAGTGGTTGGTTGGTTGGTTGGTGTGTGTACCTTCTATCAAGATGGCATGCAATGTCGAATTTCGTCGTGTTATCAGATTAGAATCGGGATATATGTAGGTACATATGGCATGAGCTGATGAAAGTAAGTTTTTTTATAGGGAAACTAGATGTGTACTAAACAAGGATATTTGTTGTATTTCCGTAGTTTACTATTTAGCCAGTAGAACTCAGGATTTTGGAAACGTGTTTTTGATGCGCGACAGATCCAGTCTCCAAAGTAGCGAGTCTTTAACGCAAACTGTAAGGAATTTGCGTGGAAAATTTTCGAGAAGATATCGGCCTTCAGTTCACTATGTGTGTCAATTTGTGAAACGAGTTCATTGAAAAATGGATCGTTATTGGACAAACCAATCCGTGTACGTACTTTCTCGTCCGTTCCAAATTGAAAATATTGCTGCTGTGGCTGAGAATGTCCAAGAACATCCATCAACTCCTCATCGTTCGCAGGAACTGAATATTCCTCGCACTTCTTAGAGAAGAATTTTGCATAAAGACGTCGGTATGAAGGCTTACAAAGTTCAATTGGTCCAACAACTGAAGCAACAAACCCATGCGTTTTTGCTTCACCCAATGGGCTGAAGATTGTTTGGCATGAGATGAAGAATTTTACCGAAAAATCCACATCAAACAGTGACTCATTGCGGATGCATTGGCTTCTCAATAGTCACGTGTGGGTTCTCTGAACCCCATGTGAGGCAATTTTGCTTGTTGACATAGCCACCGATATGGAAATGAATTTCATCTGAAAACACGAAAATTTTCCGCGTAAACTTCTTCCAGTTTGCGTTAAAGATTCACTACTTTGGACATAACTTTTTAATATTTCCCAATTTTGTTCGAGCGTATGACGTCCCATTTTTCAAATGTCTAACATAAACCTGGAAATAAAAATGTTATTCTATCTTTCAAATTCAATGTAATCGGTAGATCAAATTTAAAATGTTACAAGGTCTCCTCTAAATACACCAAATTCCATGATTTTACCTGCGGCCATTTGGTTGGTACTATTTTTTTAATTCAGAGTCTAAATTTTGAAAACGAGCTAAATATCGATCTCGCGACAGCATTTTTATTGCTCGCAGACCAATGGGATCGTAGCGTCGACGTATGTTTTCAATTGACACGAAAATCCCGTCGGTCACTGAGGGGCGATTACTCGCAAATGCTTGCTTAAGTTATTTAGAACTACGAAATGAATTTACGATTTTTTGTGCGTTGATAAAGAAATACACTTGTAGCCTAGAGTAAATTATGAAATCATTATCTGTTCTTTACACATGTTAAATGTCAATAAGGGTTAAAAACGTCATAAGTTTATTTTTTTGTGCTCGTACTCGTGGGGTGGGGTGGAATGGAGTGTTTGTACACCCGATGCCTTGTAATTTTTATGGCCGCAGGTACACGCAGAAAAAGTAAGAGCAAAAAAATAAAATAAATAAAAATTTTACTACAATTTTTACAATATTTCAAAAGCAATTGAATGAACTAAATGCCATTAGGCATTGTTTACACATATTATTTTATTTCCTTATTGTACAACTTTGAATCCGATTCTAGTTCTGGGAAGGCTTCTCAGATAAAAATTTTGTTGTATCAAGAGCTAACAAACCCTTTAGTCACAGATAAAACTTATTTTTCACAAATTTTAAAATTGTTATCCAGGAAAATATTTTGGAACCTGTTCCAAATATTATGTGTTCTATTTAGAACAGGTTCCATGGTAACAACTATCCATTCAACTAATGGTTCCAATGAAGAACCGATAAAGCGAAACCAGTTATAGAACTTGTTCTTCAGAAAACCTTACTGTGTACATATTGATTCCGTGGAATAGAAATATATCATTAAATGTGTATATGGACATCTCCCAGTGGCCCGGACGCGACATTCGCATGCCTTAAACTACGCCAAAGACAAGCAAGAAACTGAACAAGTCGATCAGCCTTTTTAAAATATATCGTCAGGATTTAGTACAAAATTATAAACAATTTTACATCGAAACGGACGCGTCAAAAAACAGCAGTACTTTTGAAGGTCTTATAGAAATATACAAAGTTCAGCGATTTTTTGAGAACTTTGTTCTTCCATATATATGTACATGTAAATGAAGATCAGAGGATATATTTTGTTCGTAGATTTATCAAATATGCGAATTATCTCTTAAATTTTTTAATTAGGTACAGTAGAAATACGGACGTGAGAAAACGGACGGGAAAAAATTTCCACTCGTAGTAAAAAAAATGTAGTAATTTTCTTTACAACACTTCAACTTTTAATAAAAATAAAATAGATGTTGTTAACTTCAAGTTAACTAAAGTTAAAAGCTATTAGTAGATTTCATTTTTTTGGTAGATGCCTATATACAGAAAATTAGCAAAATTTTCGGGAAAAATCTAAAGAAACCCACAATATTCCCCAAATATCTCACCTATCTGCACCTAAAATGAAATGGAACCCAAACCCTTGTTTCAGGTAACTTATTATAATAATATCGACTGTACGCGTATTTGTCATATCAGTCGAATCCAATCTGAATCAATAATCATGTCGATTATGCACGCCGACGGATTTGCTGCGGATCGGATTGACTCGATCCGCACTCGACTCACTTTGTGAGTAAAATTGTATTATGTAATCCGTCGGATGACTGCATTACCAACATAAAGTCGATATTACATTACAGCTGTCAAATTGACATTTATAAGCAAATGACAAACAAAAGTAACCAATAAAGTGCGCTAACATATTCTTAGATTTGAAATTAAATAAAATAATTGAAATTCTAACATTTTATAATGTATTCATCAATTGGTTTTTTTTATAAATTTGGAAGAAAAAAGTGGCAATAGAAGACAGGTACGGAACAGGGCCGTAAGTGTTTTCAAGTTAACCGATGTAATGTAAGTAGAAAAATTCCTTAAGTGAAAAGTGAATAAATTTTATATATTTCCACAGGTTTGTAAAGCAATTTCGGTTAAACAAACCAGCTTTTAGATATCTCCTAAATATATTAGAAAACAATCTAATTAATTTAATTAATTTAATTTTTTCTCATCTTACCTCTTAGCTTCCATTAGAAATTAAAACAAATAAAAAAACAACCAAAAAGTACTTTATCCGCATCAAATCAGCGATGATTTTCTGTCGGATATTTTTGTATGTGAAGTGAGTCGCATGAGGAATACATAATACGAATTTTTCCGCAACGGCATTACCATCGGCTTATATAATACCAAAATACTCAACTGCGGAAAAAATCCGATCCGCAGCCATCCGTCGGCGTGCATAATCGACATGAATAGTTTAAAATATATTAATATATAGTTTTAAAAAATCCCATATAAAATTCACCCATGAAACAGCATATTCCACATCTGGTCCCAAAGGACAGGTATCTGTTCTAGTTTTGCGTAAAAGAATCTGTTGGTAACTAGAAGTAGAACAAGTTCTGTGACAGTACTAGTCCATCAACCGTTTCTTTGCAATCGAAAATTTTGCTGGGTAAGTATTCGTTAAAATGTATTTTCAACTTGCACCACAAATATTAAAGTGTAAACAGCGCAACAGTCGCTTTGACAGTAGCGCCATCTCACAAATTCAAATAAAAATTTGCGAGACAAGACTACTGTCACAACGACTTGCGACTGTCGCACTGTTTACACTTTATGATTAAAATGATATAATGATTTAAAAATGGATTTTGTTTAGTTTTCATAAACAAATTTAGAATGGCCTGGAGTAGCTTTTTAATACCCTCCACCTCCAGGATGAATGTATACTAACTTTGTCATTCCGTTTGTAACACCTTGAAATATCGACCTGAGACCCTATAAAGTATATATACTCATGATCGCCAAAAAATTCTAAGACGATCTAGCCATGCCCGTCCGTCTGTTGAAAGCAGGCTAGCATCTAAACGAAAAGGGAAACAATTTTCCCTCACAAGGACTAAAAATACCCATAATAACCCCTAATATTTTAGAGTATTTAAGCATATTTTTTAATATGTCTGCTTGTACTTATTCTGCGCATTTCCCTATAACAAAAACGTGCACCATAAAGTGATTCTTATTCGTAGGGGATGAAATGGAGCAAAAAGGGATAAAAATTGGTGCATATTAATCGACAACAGCTAGAAACCCGAAATTCCTCTAATTTACTAGATAAATAATAAAAACATTTTTTTTTCAAATTCGTACTTTTAAGGGGTAAAATGGGAATAATGCACCCATAATAAAGAAATTCGGTCCTCTGATTGCGTAGACACGTAAAATAATCGTTTTTTTTCGAAAACTGTACTTTGAAAAAAGGGTATAAAAATAGTACCAACCAAATGACCGGAGTCATGTAATTCGGAGTATACATTCTTCTGAGTGCGTAAACACGAAAAATAAAAGTTTTTTTTTCCAAATTCAAGGGATACAATGGGTGCAGAGGGGATAAAAATAGTACCAACTAAACGACTACAGCTAGGATGATGATTGTATCATCCTCTAATTGCGTAGACACGAAAAATAAAGAGATTTTAGAATGTCGTAATCTTAAGGGGGTAAAATAGGAAAAGGGGGATACAAATGGTACCAACCAAATGGCCGCAACTAGAATCATAGAATCATGAATTCCTCTGACAGCATAGACACGCAAAATAAAAACGATTTTTCCAAATTCACCCACTATCTACCAATATTTATGGTATTTAAGCTTTTTGAAAGTACAGTTGAACCGTGATGCTCGGGACCGGGCTAATCACGGATAACCGAAAATCACGGTTAAAAGAAGTAAAATTTTACATGTATAAATTTTATTATTTTTATTTATTTTTGACAAAAACATGTAAATCTGCGTCCATAAATAACTTATCATATCTCTAGGAATACATACATTTATTTATGCTTTTAGCTTTTGATTGTTCTTCCAACAAATGAGTTTGTATGCGATATATTTGCATTTTATCTGGTTCTGAAATACTTGGACAATTAAAGTTTTCTAAAAAATCTAACAAAATACTACTAGCCTCTATTGCTTGAGCCAATGTAGGCATTTCGTCCGCATTTCCTCCATCTGATTCCTCGGAATTTGAATCAAGCTCATCTTCTTGGCTTTGGGTAACCATGTCTACGATTTCGTCTTCAGATATAATAGCAAACGGAGCGACATCAGAGTCGCACACCATCCACTTTTCGACAGCATCAATCGTACATCCAGACGGTATGGTTATATCTGTTTGTATCTCAACAAGGCTATTTGGAGCATCTTCATTATGAGATAGTAAGTTATTCCAAACTCTTTTTAAAACTTGTGGAGTTACAGAGTCCCACGAAGCTGCGGCTGCCCACAAAGCTGTCTTAATATTCAAAGATTTAACGAACTCACGTCTGTCATTAGCACCAACAAGTTTTTGAACGATCAGTTTACGGTAGTGACATTTGAAGCTCCGAATTACTCCTTGATCCATAGGCTGAATCAAGGACGTGCAATTTGGTGGGAGATATTTTACTGTAACGTTTTCAGATATCATAGCATTTACATCTGGGTGTGCTGGACAGTTGTCTAATAGTAAAAGTATTTTACAGTTATTTTTGAGACCTATGCGCGGTTGATGTTCCTTTGCTTCTGGTACAAAATTTTGATTAAACCACTCCAGAAATAGCTGTTGTGTTACCCAAGCTTTCTTATTAAATTTATAAATCACAGGAAGGTGTTCAACGTTTTTTAAAGCTCTTGGATGGGCACTTTTTCCTATTATCATCAATTTACACTTGTGAGTTCCTGCAGCATTTGAACAAACTAGCACTGTGATTCTCTCCTTGGATTCCTTGTACCCTTCAATAGAATATTCATTACCACTAGCCAAAGAACTCTGAGGCAAACACCTCCAAAATAGACTGGTTTCGTCTGCATTGTAGATCTGTTCAGTTGTAAGTTGTTCGTTTTTAATGATTTCATCCAAGTCGACCACAAACATCGTAGCAGACTCATAATCAGCACACTCCTTTTCTCCCGTAGATTTCAGTCGACGGATTCCATGACGTTTTTTGAATTTATCCAACCAACCAAATGAATAAGTGCACTCTGAATTAATGTTTAACTTCAAATGGAACATTTTTGCCTTTTCGACAATCATTTCGCCTGAAGTTCAGAAGCAAATTTCAGTTTAAGTTCATACAATATCTCGATTTCAGTTAACTTACCTGAAATTGGAGTTCCCTTAAATCTTTCTTGCCGAAACCATTCATATGTTGTGAAATCAACTTTTGGATTTTCGGATGTTTTTAGTGTATATCTGTGTTTAAGGCCAAGCATTGAATCAGTATCGGAGCAAATTTTTAAAATCCGATCTTTGTTTTTTATTAAATCGGATACAGTTTGAATGCCAACTCCATATTTTTCAGACAACATTTTAAAAAGGTACTTTACGTTTTGAGTATTCATTAATCAGCTCCATTTTTTCTTTAATTGAAAGAACCTTTCTTGCTCTTTTCGCGGATTTAGTTTTTGACGGTGGCATGATGTAAGGAAAACACGTCTTGACAGATCAAATTTCACACTGTTGAATGAATATGAAATTTGATATGCAAATTACACTTTCATGAAAAAGGGGAATCACCGAATTTTAATATGAGAGATGTGTGTGTATTATACGAAAAAAAAAAACAAACAAGCAGCCACATGGACATGTGCATCACGGATAATAGAGGTAAATCACGGTTAATAGAGGTAAAAAATCAACCACTCAGCTTCACGGTTAATGGAGTCACGGTTAATCGATGTTCAACTGTATAAATATAAGAATATTTCTTCTTTGAATTGTCTTGAAGTATTATTTCGATATGTAAACGTATTGGTAGCCTTGCCTTATAAGCGTGGGTTGAAATAATAAAAATATTATATTTATTTATGAAATTATTTTTCAATATTTGTTTTGGTTTGGCTGCATTAAAAAAATATATTTTTCCTTGTAATACTATCCTATCCATTGTTCGGCCCAGACGAACTTAACGCCGTTTTTACATGTTGTAAATACATTTTTCTGAGTGTATGCACATGCATACATGTTTCGAGTTCCATACATACATAGCACGTATGCTTATATTAATTTGATATTAAACTCTTATCAATTGTTGTTGCATCGACGGCAACAAACAAAATAGACAATTTATTGAACACCTGGATTTGGAACAACAACGAACGACAATCATTCAAAAAACGCTTCCAAACAATGGTGGAGAGAAATAAATGTGTAAAAAATTATATAAAGAACCACAATAAACTCATAATCATTTTCCTGCTGCAAGGCATGCATGTCCGCGTGCTCAGTCCTGGGGGGTGAGAGCGGGTGGATGAGTGTTTCATATGAACCCACACCGAACACAAATTGACCCTCTTTTGTAAGGACAAACTATCGACCAAACGAACAAAAAAAGAAAGAAAAACAACAACAATGCCATAAACTAACACGAACAACATTTAAAATAGACAAGGAGAAAATTATTTCCGCTTTCATTTGTAATTGTTACTCAGTCGTTTGCTTGCTTCACGTGTAATTTGTCTGGTGTTGGAGAGAGTGGAGGACACGTCGAAAGCATCCATCCCAATGATAGATTCGCTCAGACACGCACATTTTAAATGCTGCCATAAATTCAGCCGACCGTTAAATGTTCTGAAAGCATTCACGCCGTGAGTGCGTGAGTGGTGCGGTGTTAAAAAACAATTAATAATCACAAAAATTTAAACCTCTCATTTGCCACAAAAAACGATCATTTTGCTCCCAAAAATTATTTGAAAAATGATTGTTTTTGTTGTTCTTGTGTCCCTTTAACATGCCATTTAACACAGTAATGGTTTAGTAGCGATATTTTTCTTTTTTAATGATGTTCGGTGACGGTGACAAGACACTTTTCTAACCCATTTCTGCAAATAAATGGTGTGGAGAGGCCAGGTTGAGCGCTGATACTTTTCGCAACTTAGCAGAAGGCATTTGCAATTATCGAATGCAATAGCAATTCTAACAATATAAATTCTTAAAACAATACATGTAATGTTGCGTTCGGATACAGCGAAAGATAACCTAACTTCACGTTTCAACCCATTTTTGCCGTATAAATAATAAGTACAAATTTGGAAAAATCTTTTTATTTTGCTTGTCTATGCAGTTAGAGGAATGTATACACCGGGTTCAATGAATCTAGCTGCGGCCATTAGGTTGGTACCATTTGTATCCCCTTTATTCCCTTTTTCCTATTTTACCCCCTTAAGAGTACGACTTTCTAAAATCTCTTTATTTTACTTGTCAACGTCATCAGGGGAATGTACACAGCGATTTTCATCATTCTAGCTGTAGCCGTTTAGTTGGTATTATTTTTATCCCTCTGTTCCCATTGTATCCCTTGAAAGTACGAATTTTGAAAAACCCTTTTAGTTTTCAGAGGAATGTATTATACTCCGAATTTCATGACTCTAGCTGCGGTCATTTGGTTGGTACTATTTTTATCCCCTTTTTCCATGTTTACCCTAAAATGTACGAATTTCGAAAAATCCGTTTATTTTACGCGTATACGCAATCAGAGGAATGTATACGCCGAATTTTATTATTCTAGATGCAGCCGTTTGGTTGGTACCATTTTTATCCCTCTCTTCCTAT
Organism: Polietes domitor; assembly: GCA_947397865.1. Classification (NCBI taxonomy): domain Eukaryota; kingdom Metazoa; phylum Arthropoda; class Insecta; order Diptera; family Muscidae; genus Polietes; species Polietes domitor. Next base: position 59,420,207 of record OX377618.1, read on the forward strand.
TTTACCCCTTAAAAGAACGAATTTGGAAAAAATACTTTTATATTATGTATCTACTCAATTAGATAAATGTACACTAGAGCGTACCAGGTTACAAGTAAAAAAAAAAGTTCGCCGTACACCTTCGAATATGAAGTATTATTGAAAGGTAGTTTCAAATATATAACTTCTGCATTTATAAACGGATTTTAAAGTGTGATACATCGATGTTTTTGTCTCGACGAGGCCGATTTTTTTGAAAATCGACATACTTCCTTAGGAAGAGTTTCATGATTTTACGCGAGCTTTAATTTTCTGATATTAGAGTGGTACATTAGGGTAGTAGCAACTGAGATATGATGGGTAAGTACCAGAAGGGGGTGCTTGAGCTCAATGACTTCAAAGACAAAAAAATCGGCCTCGTCGAGACAAAAACATTGATGTATCATACTTTAAAATCCGTTTATAAATGCAGAAGTTATATAGAAAAATGTAAAAGCGCGACCCCTACGTTCGGCATAAAAAAATAAAAAAAAAATTTTTTGAAACTACCTTTCAATAATACTTCATATTCGAAGGTGTACGGCGAACTTTTTTTTTGAGGTACGCCCTAATGTACACACCGAATCAATCGATCAATTATATATATATATATATTATAATAGATCGATATTTCCTGGAGGTGGAGGGTATAAAAATCAATTTTGATAGTTTCAAAATTAACTAAACTAAAATTAAAATTTTCATCGTAGGTACCTTTAATATTTGTACTCTCATTTCGAATACGATCGGACCAATAGATCGTATCGCATGTCTACAAATGTTGCGAATTACACTTTCACATAGAAATAGTGGTTTAACGAAATCTTCAAAAATTTAATTTAATTTAATCTATAATTTGATAACAAATTATTGTCGACCAAAATTTTGTTTCGATATATATGTTTATATTGTAGTCGGCGACATTGTAAAAAAAAAATATTTTGAGTAAAAAAAGTAAAGTGTTATCCCGACTTAAAGAAAACAGCCCTATTATTATGTGTAAATTTCTTTACATTTTGAAGATAGAATCGAACATTATGAAAAATGGATAAAAAATAAAAATAGTAAAAGGGCATTAGGTTCGGCCACGCCTAATCTTTTATACCCCCACCATGGAGTGAATTTCACAGTATTGCCGGCTCTAGACTGTCGACTTTGCTTAGAACTCAACCTATACGCTGATAAGTCAGCGTATAGGTTAATATAAATAAATTGTGATGTTTCATTGCTGAAATTTTGGAGAAATTAAATAAAAATGTGCTTAAATAGTGATTTTCAGCCTTTGTTAAGGAAAATCAAATCGACTAATTTTAACTTTTATAATCCTAACAGTTCATACAATCAAGGGAGCAGTGCCGTTTGATTAGTACCATATGTCTCATCTTCCCATTGTGACGCTAAAAGTACGAAATTGGAAAAAATCTTTTTTTTTGCTCAGCACGTCCACAGAGTCACAAATAATATAAACACAGATTACAAACATTATATAGCTTAGTTATTTATGGCCAGATTTTTTGGCCAGATTTTCACGATCCCGCTTTTTCTACAAAATCCTGCCAAATCCCTTTTTTTAATTCATAAATCCCGATTTTTTGCCCGATCACGTCATCCTAACTTCAACATTTATCCATACATTTTTATACACTCCACGAGAGTATTATGTCTTTGTGCATTTGTTTGTAATACCCAAAAGGAAACGAGTTAGACCCATCGTTTATTATACAGATCGGCTTAGAATCACTTTCTGAGTCGATATAGCAATGTCCGTCTGTCCATCTATTGTTGTAATCAAATTACAGGTCGCAATTATAGTCCGATCTTAACAAAAATTGGCACACGTAAGTTTTGTGCATCAAGGACGAACGCTATTTAATTTGAGTCAAATCGGTTCAGATTTAGATATAGCCCCCATACAAATGTCGGTCCCGATTTGACTTTTTCCGCTCTAAAACCCACGTATTGTAACCGATATTCTTTACATTTGGCACAACATCTTAAAATACAACTATAAACACCTATGCAGAAAGTGGGTAAGATCGGTTCAGATTTAGATATAGCCAAATAAAAACCAAATATTGTAGCCGATATTCTTCAAATTTGGCTCAACACCTTATAATATAACTAGAAACATCTGTGTTGAATGTGGGTAAGATCGGTTCAGATTTAGATATAGCCCCCCATACAAATGTCGGTCCCGCTTTAAATTTTCCGCTCTATAAAACACATATTGTACCCGGTTTTCTTTAAAATTGGCACAATATCTAATAATCTAACTAAAACATCTATGGTGAAAGTGGGTAAGATCGGTTCAGATTTAGATATAATTTATTTATATATATACAAATGTTGCTCCCAAATGTTTACGTATTATATTTTACCTATAAACATACAAGTGGGTCACATCGTTCCATGTTTCAATAAACCCCCATACAGATGTTCTTTCCGATTTATCATTTTTTGTCAAACGCATCTACAGAAAACAAAAATCCTTCCCGATTTCACTTTTTTACCGAATTGAATTGTAATAGGATAGAAACTGGAGTGTATCATATAGTCGGCTCCGCCCGACTTTAGGCTTTCCTTACTTGTTTACTTTTATACATTGTTTTTTTTTTTGCGTTCGAATGTTAGCTAGTTAGTAAAACAAAATACTTCTTTTCTGACTTTTTTTCTATATTTTATGATTTTTTTTCGTGGCAGCAAAGATACAATTTTTTCCAAAAAAAAAATATGTTTCCTCAAATTTTTGAAGATCGTCCCTAAACCACTATTTCAATGTGATTTGTAGCCATCATGAGTAACTTTGATTGAACATATAAGCCGGTGCCCGGAAGCGGGTGCGATCGGAACAATATATCCAAAAAAAGATTACAAATATTAAAGGGGGAAAATTTTAATTTAAGTATTTTTTTGTATTGATTTTATGAATCAGCACGCCTCAATGCACATATAAAATATTTTTTTCGGTTTGGACACACAATTTTTCTTCTTTCGTTGCATAGTGTTATCATTATAGACAAGATTTAATTTTAATATATACATATTAGGCTGGGTGCGATCCATACAATTGTAAAAATAATTTCCATGAAGTTTGGATTGTTTAATGATAATTTGCTAAATATTTCGTTCCTAGATCAAGCTTTCTGGTAGGTAAACGCTGCTGAAAACCACCCTTGAAAACGCTTTAAATATATAATTTTTATTCTTGTCATAGAGTAACTTATTGGTGGAATTATTGAACATTTATAATATTTTTTCTATGCTTTTTCATAGTGACAACTGAACATTTTTTCGTATTTGTTGTTAGTGTTTTATTAACAAAGAATAGCTGTAGGGATTTAATGAAGTCGAGCTCATTTCATGATAAACACACATTGAAAGACAATCAGCAAAAAAATATCTAGTTGTAGAGCTACTGAGGGTGCCATAAAGTAAATATTGCTGAAACTCTGCATGACTCGGGTGCAATAGAGTCATGCATAGAACGAATATTCTCTGCGTGCTTTGGTTGCCAAAAAAATGCAACATGAAAAAATTCGTCGTCGTTATTACGACGAACATATTACATCACTTGTTGTGGTGCATTGGGTGGAGCACGCGACTCTCATGAAAAGAGTCCTATGTTCATATCTCGGCCGCAACATTTCATTTTTAAACTAGACATGCCATTTTTGCATTCCAGTAATTGCTCTAGCTCGAGACATCCGACACAAAAAATCAGCGCTTAATCTGCAGACGTTAAATTTTAAGTTTTGACGTCTTATTGTTCTGGCGTTTGAATCCTCACATAGTTACCATGGGCAGCTATCCATTGAACAATCTACGTTCTGTTTGAATGTTCCCTTGTGACCTATGAAATATTAACAACCGAAATTATCGACAAATAATAGAGGAAATTCAAATAAAACATGTGGCACAGTGGTCCACAATCAAAATCCATCGACCAAAATTCAATAACTTTTGTTCTAGTAGACATTTTTGAGTTCTGTAAAAAATCAAAATTAGACAAGGACCAAAATTAGAAGGAATTATTTTAAAATACTAACATTAAAAATCGGGCAATCGGATATAATGGGTGATTTTTTAAAAGCTATAGGAAAGTTAAACAAAATAAAGGAAAATGCATGAAATCTTTATTTGAATCGATAGTACGCTCCATATAATTTAATGTTTGAAGATTATTTCATGCAAATTTTGACCTTGACTGCGTCTCCGCTTAGTCCAATTTTGGCATAATCTTTGCAACATATCGGCTGGTATCTCACGAATAAATGCTTCAATGTTGTCTTCTAATGCGTCAATTGAAGCGGGCTTGTCTGTATAGAAATGAGCTTTAACATAGCCCCACAAAAAATAGTCTAAAGGCGTTAAATCGCACGATCTAGGCGGCCAATTGACCGGTCCCGAACGTGAAATGAAATGTTCACCGAACTCGCCTCTCAATAAGTCCATTGTTGCGCGTGCTGTGTGGCATGTGGCACCGTCTTGTTGAAACCACATGTCATGCAAATCAAGCTCTTGCATTTTGGGCAAAAAAAGTTGGATATCATCTCACGGTAGCGCTCACCATTCACAGTTACGTTACGATTCGCATCATCTTTGAAGAAGTACGGTCCAATGATGCCACCAGCCCATAAACCGCACCAAACTGTGATGCATTGGTAGCTCTTGCAATGCTTCTGGCTGATATTCACTCCAAAATCGACTATTCTGCGTATTTACGTACCCATTGAGCCAAAAATGAGCTTCGTCGCAGAACACAATTTTTCGGTAAAAAAGTGGATCTTCGGCTTTCTTCAACTTTCTTAACAGAGCACGCATTTTGATAATAAAATTCAATAATTTGCAAGCGTTGTTCGCTTGTAATTATAGACCGAACAGAAGATGTTTAACAGTGAAACAAAACACGAAACGTGCGCCAGCTGTTTAAACCAGTGTTGCCAAAAAGATAATAGCTAAAAAATCACCCTTTATTTTTGAAACCGGCTCAAAGTTGACTACTTTTCGTATTTTGCACTTTTAGGGAAAATTAAAATTGATTTGAACTGGGATATTGTCCTGGCTCAAGACCATTTTGCATCCATATTTAATAGAATGCAAATTTATTTACAAATGGCATGGTGACATTTACTACTTGGCTGCAGACTACCACGATCATGTCAAAAGTCTTTTCAAGTAGCTTCGCAGCGACTTTTCAACATCAAATCCGGCCTCTATAAGGAGATGATTCTCACAAACGAACGAGAAGCACAACTCACTTGCTGAATTTGCGTTTAAAAAATCGCACCAAGTAATAAAGCACGCATGCCATCTTACAAGCATCTCATTGAGTTGCATATGTAAGTATGTGTATATGCAGGTATAGTTACCCAGCAATACTTCTGCCGCGCCAACGCTCATTTGTTTTAGTTTTTTCGTTTGTATTTTTTGGTCTGTAATTATTATTTGATTTGAACTGAGATATAGTCCTGGCTCAAGACCATTTTGCATCTATATTTAATAGAGTGCAAATTTATTTACAAATGGCATGGTGACATTTTTATTTTATTTTTTTTTAACATATTTTTATGTATTTGTACATGATGCGAAGAAAAAATGTAAATTTTTTTTTGACTGTCGAAATGTTTCTCACACACGATTTTTCACATCAACTATATTTTGCAAACCGATCAGTCTGGCCAGTCGCACCAAGTAATAAAGCACGCATGCCATCTTACAAGCATCTCATTGAGTTGCATATGTAAGTATGTGTATATGCAGGTATAGTTACCCAGCAATACTTCTGCCGCGCCAACGCTCATTTGTTTTAGTTTTTTCGTTTGTATTTTTTGGTCTGTAATTATTATTTGATTTGAACTGAGATATAGTCCTGGCTCAAGACCATTTTGCATCTATATTTAATAGAGTGCAAATTTATTTACAAATGGCATGGTGACATTTTTATTTATTTTTTTTTAACATATTTTTATGTATTTGTACATGATGCGAAGAAACAATGTAAATTTTTTTTGACTGTCGAAATGTTTCTCACACACGATTTTTCACATCAACTATATTTTGCAAACCGATCAGTCTGGCCAAATTCATGAAAATTGTTTTTGAGTGAAATTTTAACTTTTGATTTAGGATTTTGTTATCGCGTTTAGTTAGCCAGGCTTAAATAGATTCCTAATATTTGCGTAAAATAGCTGTAAAAAATACACAAATTGACATAGAAATATGAACATTGTAAAACAGTAATTCCTCATAAAATATATTTTTCCTGAAAATGTATACCTTATGTCTCGAAGATTTTAAAGGACCTTTTGTTGAATTTTTTTTTAATTCCTAAAAGCACAAAATTTAGTTAGACTGTCCAAAGTGTGCTCTTTCATTTGATACTAATATACAAGATATTCTAGGACTTGAAGAAAATTAAAAAATAGTAATGAATAATTATATCCTTCCATAAATGTCAAGTCCTTTTATAAACGAACTCGAGCAGATAATAAACAAGAATTTCATGTGAAAAATCTTTTGATTTGATAAGCTAGTCTGAAGGCACTTTCATTCAGATGTCACAACTATTTAGTCTAAGAGTCTTAAGATTTGTTTTTTATTATTGCTAGGGCATTGAAGTGAACATGATGTAAATTAACTTATTCGGAAAAATTATAATTTGTCCTTTATCCGGCATAATTTCATTATTATTTTCCCAGATTTGCCTAGATTGAATACTCGATGTAAGAGGATTTGAGGATTTTAACACCCATTTTACTTTCGTCGAAATTTAAATAATACAAATCGTGGCATTTTCAATATTTTATAATTTTTTATTTCACCTTTGCATGATGGTGTTCAGATCAGACTAAATCACCAAATTTAACTTAAAACTTAATACACTATGCAAATAAATTCTAGTTATAATTAGTAAAAAAATTAAATTTAAAATTAAAAAAACTTAACTTAAAGATACCACAGAATAGTTGTTGTTGTTTTTTTGTTGACTTTGCTTTATGCATATTTTTTTCAAAATTTTCAAAATTCTCTTCATTATTTATGTTGTAATGATTATTTAGCGACTAGAGCAGCGTAGTTACCTTAGGAATTACATAGGTTGAGGAATGACTAGTTTACGTTTCCGTTGATTTAATTTATGTTAATTGCACAATGTTTGAGTTTCCAGTGTCGCACTACTAAATACATATATATAAATATAGGCCAGTCGATTTTTTCTAAGTTTATGTAGGTTTTGGGGGCGATGTTCACAGTTCATAGAAAATTTACAATTTTGAATTTTGTGGAAAATATTAAATCTGAAACTCTGATTTATCCAAGATATCGAGGAGGTGTATAGAAATACATATTAAAAATATATAAATAAAATATATACATATATAAAATCCGGGTAAGTGACTTAAGACCGGTTTCTAGAAGACGAATTCTTTGTTGTATAAAATGAAGGCTTCATAAATTGACTATTTATGACGCAGCATTCAATTATTCTATGAACACGAGTGAAATTTCTGAGTAACGAGTGAAACCTGGAAATTAACATTTTTACGTATTCTATTTTGACGATTCGTTGGTCTCACACGAATTCGTCTTCTGGAAATTTAAAATTGAAAAATTAAATCTGAAAGCAAATTACATTTTTTTACACAAATTAAATTTTTTAATATAATAAACCAATATTTTTACTTTTGTAATCCCTGTTTTCATGAATAGCAATGATTTTAGATCTAAAATTTGGTTTAAACCTAATTTCAATTTGATCTTTACCAGAGCTACGCGAGAAGAGGGATTAATGGTATTCATTTGAAATTGGTTTTAAACTCGCTTTGGAAATATTGGAAAATTTTAATACTCGCCGTGTTTCCGTTTCAAATATAAACCAATGTCTTTTTTAGTTTAAACTCAATTTAAAAATTTCCCATAAATTAATATTATGGTATTCATTTGAAATTAATTTTAAAAACGCTTTGGAAATATCTGAAAATATTCTGCGATTTTGAGAAACTCGCCGTTTCAAATATAAACCATTGCCTCTTTTAGTTTAAACTCAATTTAAGAATTTCCCACAAATTAAACAGTATTATTAGGCAAAATGCTGCTTCTAAGCCTACTTTCTGAATCTGAATTATGAAATCAATCGATTTCAGCTTGAAATGACAATGTCGATTTTCAAAGGTCAAATTTGTAGGGTATCTGACATTTGTAAATCGACCTTATGCTATTTCAGCTAGATTTCCCATGCAGTCTGAAGAGGCTATTACTCAAAATGCGAAATAGTTCGTTTTATATACAAATACACGATTTTGTGCAAAATGGTGTTTTGCGCAATTAGTTTGTGTATTTTAAACACAGACCTTAGATATCTGTATTTTGTAACTGTCGTTTGGCTCTAGCGGAGCTAATGTGGCCTTTTAATCTGATATTTGTTTTAACACTAATGGAAATTTTAAACACACAAAATATTTGCACAAAAACCCGCTTTGCACAAAATTTTGCATTTGTTGTTTTGACACCAGAGTAAACAAAACGAATTATCTTGTATTTTGCGCAACAGTTGTATTTTGCCCAAATATTTGGTGTGTCTAAACCCCCTTTAATAATATATAAAATTGCTTCCACTTTGAGATGATTTTAATTGTAATCCACTTTTTTACGTAGCTCCGGTAACCTCAGTATTTTATGAGAGAGTTGTGTCCACTGTTTTCTGTCAGAGATCATCTCCGTGAAACCACTGAAAACATATATTTTAAACCTTACTAGACGACACTTTTAGTATCCAGAACTGAACAATACAGTTCAGCAGCTACTTGGAAGATTTGTTTTTATAAAATTTTCACAAATTGTTATGAATTTGTTCATGAATGCAGTAGCTATTGTTTATCTCTAACGGAATTAGATGATCCTTTTCAGACTACATGTGAAATCTAGCTGAGATGACATAAGGTGGATTTACAAACCGTTCGAGCTAAAATCGATTGATTTCGCATGCAGTGTGAAAAGGTTATTATAATTATTAAGTGGCAAGTTTTTTAAATCTCGATATGGATTTAATCCCAGATTTCATCAACCTCAATTTGTGGGTGTCAGTTTGCATGGAACATTAAGATGAGACTAATCTGAAAGTAATTTCAGCCTTTTCACACTACAGGTGAAATCGAGCTGAAATTGACAACAGGTCGATTTCAAATGTCAGATCCGATACAAATTTGACATTAACAATCGAGCTAAGCTCGATTTCACATGTAGTCTCAAAAGACAATTATTATGAATTTAATCCCCGTTTTCGTATATCTTCGTTTTTCCCATTTTTGACTTAAGCAATAGCTCGTCGTTAACTTTAACGAAGTTATATGAAAATGGGGGTTAATAGTAGTTCGTATAAATGTAGATTAGAAATGAAGTCCCTACTAATAGAGATTATAAACGAAGCCATGGCGAAGGAGTCTTATCTTAAATCTTAGAGATATTAGTGAGGATTATGCCAAGAAAATGTAAAATATTCCAGTTTTTGGTTAAAACATTCAACTTTGACAGTGCATAGTGTGGAAAGAGACAGATATATGTATACAATAAGCTCAGCTTTTTAGCGCCCAACCTAAATCAGAACGGTCAGCCGCTGCGGTTAATACTGTATATATCCGTGTTTTTAGTCGCATTATCAAAATTGACATATTCAACTTTAGCCGCTGGGGATTTAGGTTGCCACCATAAGCTCAGTTTATTGAAAATGGAATATAATAATAAGCTTATGTGGCTTAAGGCTTAGATCTACTAAATTTAGCTAAATATATTAGCTGAAATGCCTCCTCAGAACTGGAATCGAATGTCACGAAATCTTAAAGTGTAAACAGCGCTATAAGAATATATGTAATAAAATTGGCCGCAAGGGCTGTCCGTCCGGATTTAGGTTGGTCTCGTATAAAAATTACAATTGTTTGGCTTTATTTAAAGCATGTGCTCAATGGGCAGCTGCAGCCCTTACAGAGAAGTTTGAGAAGAACTATTTCCGCTTGCCTCGTTTTCTTCCTAGAGATCAGGTAACGATTTTTTGAAGTTTACTATATGGTTGTATGGTGGTATGGTATGGTTTTTTTTTAGGCTGAGTTAATTTTAAATTCAGGTTTAAACCATTCTCTGTTGTAGGATGTCTATAAATCGAAAGCGGTTTTAACCTCAGTTTAAAATTGACGGAGATTATAAACTGGTCATAAGTGAATAGGAAATTTAAACTGAGTTTAAGTTTATAGTATTTTCCTTTAAAAAGCTCCATCTGGCCAATGGCCTTTATAAAATCGGATCAGTTCTTCTTTGGGAGTTATTTTTTGTTGGATTTTAAAACCCTACTTTCATCATTGTAAACTTAAACTTAAATGATTAGGAACTTTAAACTGAGTTTAACTTTTTAACGGAGTTAACTTAAAAAACGTTGCAGTTTTTTTTAAAGAAGGCCGTGGACAATTTTAAAATTGAGTTTATGTTTAAGTTCTGTTTTTAAATTCTGGTTTAAGCCAGGTTTAAATTTTTCAGGGTAATTTAAACAATTTTTCGATTGTTCGGTGGTTTAAATGTGAAATTCGGATTAGGTTATTTTCGTTCTTGAATTCTATAGAATGCAGATAAGAAATATTTAAATTCCGAACCCTTACGTTTTGGATTTAAATTAAAAAAAACAGACCCTTAATCTTAGCTTTGGGTTTGTTAAATCAAGTTTTTCAATGTGCGCTAATTTTTTTCACATGTATATGCATTTTTAATTAAACGTCGTTTAACCTTAGTTAACTTTTTCTCCAAGCACTAACCAGAATGACTCAAAATCTAGAGTTTAACATCAGAAATCTTATTGCAGATTTAAGTTTAAACTAAAACTCCGTTAACTGCTTTAAAACTTACAGTTTACTCTTTTCTCACATATATCCCATTTTTAAATGTTTTTAAACTAAACCTTGTTTAACCTTAATTCATTTTTTTGACGAACTTTAATCAGAGTGACGCAAAATTTAGAGTTTAACATTTTCTCATATATATCTGAATATTAAGAGGTTTAAAACTAAACTTCGTTTAAGCTCAGTTAACTGTTTCAAAGCTTAGAGTTTAACCTTATCTTACATTTATATGAATTTTTAATTAAACGTCGTTTAATTTTAGTTAACTTTTTCTCCAAACACTAATCAGAGTGACTCAAAATCTATAGTTTAACATCAGATATCTGTTTTAAGTTTAAAACTAAACTTTGTTCAACCTCCGTTAAATGTTTTTGAGTCTTTGAGTTTATCATTTTCTCGCATATAAGAGGTATTTAAATGGTCACGAAATTCGATATCGACAACGAAACGATCGAAATCAAATTTTATTTTCTGTGAAGACAAATATGATGTTTAGATAACACAAATTGGAACTAATCTCGAATAATTTTTCTGTTCAAATTTATGTCCCTTTTCTTATGCATTTCGATTGTAACTTTCTCGATTTCGAGTGCAGCCCTCTGATTTTTTGACGGTTTGAAACTAAACTTCATTAACCTCAGTTAACTTTTTCTCCAAACACTAACCAGAATGTTTCAAAATTTAGAGTTTAACATTTTTTCACATATAACAAATGTTTAAATAGCTTAAAACTAAACGACGTTAAACTTTAGTTAACTTTTTCTCACATATATAAATGGTTTGAAACTAAACTTCGTTAAGATAACTGATGTTAACTTTTACTGCGAACTTTAATCGGAGTTTAATCTTTCATTAATTTCTGGTGGGATTTTAAAAAGATTTTAAACTAGTTTCGAACTCAGTTTCGAAAATTTATTTTAACCTCGGTTAACTTTTACTGCGAACTTTAATCGGAGTTTAATCTTTCATTCATTTCTGGTGGGATTTTTAAGATTTGAAATCGTAGTTTAATCTTTCATCCATTTCTGGAGGGATTTTAAAAAGATTTGAAACTAGTTTCAATCTCAGTTTAGAAAATTTATTTTAAACTCGTTTAACTTTTGCTGCGAACTTTAATCGGAGTTTAATATTTCATTCATTTCTGGTGGGTTTTCAAAGATTTGAAACTAGTTTCAATCTCAGTTTAGAAAATTTCTTTTAACCTCGGTTAACTTTCACTGCGAACTTTAATCAGAGTTTAATCTTTCATTAATTTCTGGTGGGATTTCTAAGATTTTAAATCGGAGTTTAATCTTTAATCCATTTTTGATGGGATTTTAAAAAGATTCAAAACTAGTTTCAATCTCAGTTTAGAAATTTTCTCAAGAACTGTGAAACTCGTCTTAACTTGGGACTGTAAAACCCACCGGCTTTGTTTCCTTTGGAACTGCTGAGATTTATAATCCATTTTGTTGTTGCATTTCATTGTAGAGTTCATGACAACTTTGCGCTGTGCTCGTCGTGTTCGTGGACTCATTTAAGGACGATGAATCCGACGAGGAACTGCAGGGAATCGGGGAATTGTTGTAACGCTGATGATGGTTGGTCGATTGGTGGCTGTTGTGGTGGGTTAAATGTTGAGTGGCGACGGCGGCGGCGGTGGGGGCTTGAGTTTGTTGCAGATGTTGGGCCACCGAATGGGTTATATGAGATCGGGGGTCTTCGGGTGTCCAGGTGCGGGCATACAGTTTACTGCCCGGATAACGATCGCCGCGGCGATACCAGGACAAGGAGTGCGATAGGCCGCCAGCTGTAAGCAGAAGAGAAGGAAAACGTAAATTCAATAAAAATAATATAAATTTTTTAATTAACAATACGCCTAAGCTGTTTGGAGTTAAATACACAAAAATCCTTTTTTTAATCCTTTGATAAGTGTCAATTGTTTAAAATTGAAAAAAAAAACGCAGAACTTTAGAAGGTCCTGATGTGTAAAGCGAAGATTTGAAGGTAACGACATTCCAACATCCCTCCATGTCCTTGTTTGCTACTTTTTGCCGTGGCGTTGCTGCGTTCTTGGTTGGGTAGTTGTGCGTTATTTGATTTGAAAACACTTGAGAAAACATTAGTGTCTACATTACAATGCCATTAGTGGTAACGTGGTAAAATGACGTTTGAAGTGTCGGAGAGTCCGCCAAAAAAGGGGTGGATTTCACGCAGCAAATCCTGCAGGATAAATATAAAATGATTGTTGTTGCAGCTGCATGCTGGGGATTTAATTGTCTGTGTTAACAAAACACACACACATGGATAAAGGCAAACAACCCAGCATATGGGCTCTCTCGGCAACTTCCAATCAGAATGTGGCAAGGATAACCACCACCCCGTAAAAGGAGGATGGATGGCTGGCTGGCTAAACCTGAAACTCCCCTATTCTCTGTTGTGTGCGACATGCACTTGTTTATTTTTCGGGCAATTTGTTGCTCTGGAAGCACTAGAAAATGCGGGTGTGAAATTTGCGGTGTGCGGCAGTTCATTCAGCTTGTCCTCGAAAGCTTTATAGAGTGTTACTAATTTCGCGGAAGGTAAAATCATCCACACTCCCCCCCCGCCTTGGAAATTAGCCTTGATTTGATGCCACTTCTTTGCCGTCTATCATTAGAAGAAGAAGAACATCAACATCATCATCGCAGGGCGTACAACATTTTGTTGCAAGTTGGTGTGAACAATTGCCAGTCGTGTCTCTGGCGGGGATTATGAACTGAACTGAACGGCACTTCCTTTACCACTTACTTTCCAAGGTGGGTGGTTATGGTTGGTTTGCGTGTTTGGCATGTATCGTGGAAAACCTCTCCTCTCCTCTAATGTAAAGTTTTTGTTATAATTTCTATACGAAAAAGAAAAAAGTTTGAATATTCGTTTGCCCCTATGTCTGTCTGTCTGCCTCTCTGTATTGGGAACACGAAAATGTTATTTTATCCATGGCACAGCTGTAAAAGCTTGGAAAATTTCTCACATCGTAATTATTTGGATGTCATACACATATAACAATAAGATATATATATATACATATGTATATATATCTGATACATTAGATTGTAGTAGAAACAAAAAGCAAGCTGCCCCAACAGGAAAACATTCTAAAGACCTAAACAACTTTTGTCTCAGGTTGTAAATGACATAAATTGTCTGCTGAAACGGCAGAAAAGGGGGCATACAATGGCTGTTTTAGCAAATAATTTTACAAATCATCCATCCAGTGGAATTTAATGGAAAACAATATGTAAAAGAAAACTTCAATAGAGTTTTGAAAAGTAGTTAGTTTTGTGGGAACTGTGATAGCTCAAAAGCAATAATTTTATAACAAAAACTCAATATTCAAATAAAAAATAATAAAAACCCGAGTCCATATGGGATTCATTGCAACGCAGGGGAGGGAGTCCCTTCAAAACTATGCAATCTAATCAAGGCTCAATGTGCTGACTTCCAGTGTCGCGTACGACATGGCAACCAGCTCTCTGATGCGATACACATTGCAACAGGAGTACGCCAGGGGTGTATCTTATCCCCACTGTTATTTCTAGTAGTAAACGATGATGTACTGATCCATGCTATCGACGATCACACTCGACGCGGAATCATATGGCATCCTATAAGAATGGAACACCTTAACGATCTGATATATGCCGCACAGTGGTTCAGAATCAAAATCCATCGGCCAAAATTCAATAACTTTTGTTCTAGGAGAAATTTTCGAGTTCTGTAAAAAACCAAAAATATACAAGGACCCATGATATTAACATAAAAAATCGAGAAATCGGATATATTTTAGAAATCGGCCCAAAGTTGTCTACTTTTAGTTCTTTTCGATTTTAAAGAAAATTAAAATTTTTATTTTTTGTGTTTTTGGCTTTTTTTACATATTTCTACGTATTTGTCCATAATGCAAAGACAAAATTTTAACTTTTTTTGTATTGCAAATTTTCACGTTTTTCAGATTTTGAAAATTGAAAAATCATAATTTCTTTTTTTGACTTTGTCTAACTGTTTCTCTCATATTTTAAGAGATTTTGCACTCAGTTTTTTTATAAGAAATTGTGGTTTCTTAGCTTTATTATGACTCGAAAACTATGTTTGTGCCAAATATAGTTTGGTTGTAATGAATATTGTAAAAAATATCCTTTTTGAACAAAGGTCTTACTTTGGACCAACACAAGTTTTTTCCTTCAAAAGCCTTCAACGAAATATATACATATTTGAAAAGGTTGAAGGGTTCCCCGTTTTTCTAAGGTAATTTTTGCCTGCACGAAATTTTACCCTTGGAAGATAGGATACATTTAGTGCAGAAAGTCAGATTTTTTAGTTCCAAACGCAATTTAAACGTAAAAATGTGTTAAAAAAACATAAAAATATAAATTTTTAATTTTATTTAAAATCAAAAATACAAAAAGTAGTCAACTTTGGGCCGATTTCTAAAATATATCCGATTTCTCGATATTTAATGTTAATATTTCAATAATCCGTGGGCCCTTGTCTAATTTTGGTTTTTTACAGAACTCATAAATGTCTACTAGAACAAAAGTTATTGAATTTTGGCCGATGAATTTGGGTTCTGAACCATTGTGCGCCGACAATATCGTTTTAATCTCCAGCAAAAAGCCCGACATCCAATCAATATAGTGCTCGAAACCGGACCAGTGGGCTTAAAGATCAATGGAGGCAAAACTAAATATATGAGAACTTTCAATATAGCAGGAGATCGAAGGAGTTAGTGAATACATAACAACAAGTGGTGGAGGTTGTGAAGATATCCTTCGCAGAATAAGAAAAGTTTTGCATAACATGTGGCGCTCAGACTAAATCAACAATCACACAAAGATGGGAATATTTAACATCGATGTGAAGTCAGTACTATTGTATGGATGTTAAACGTGGTTTACATCAGTAGAAACAAATGCGAATAAAAGCCTGTGTTATATCTTCCGAATATGCTGGATCAAATAACGAATTATATCACAGATGCATTCAGCGTCCAATTCAAGTTGAAATCCGGGAACGGAGTTGGAAGTGGCTGGGACACACCTTGCGCAAGCCTGGTAGACGATGTAAGCCTTGGAATGGAATCCGCAAGGGCCAAGAAGGCGTGAATATATACTTGTCAGCAGGATTTTCATTTTTTTGTGGACATAAAATTTAATAATAAATTTAATAAAATGTTGTGTAAAATGTTTTTTAAAGAAGAATATTCTCTGAGATTTTCCGAAATTTTTTTTGGCCGGTTCGACATGGAATGACTCAATTTTTATCCCAATTTTCATCCGTTATTATATTTAGTTGTTTCAGTTTTTACTATAATTGCTTCTATAATATGACTTATAAGACGCAAGGGGGGTGTTGTATATTTTACACTTTTCGTTCACCGCCACACAGTGTATTATCAGCGGTAAAAACTCCGAATCTTGATGCGTCTGAATTAGGACTGAATTCTACGAAGAGCATTTCAATCTAAACGATTTTGACGATATCGTGGCAAAATGTGACAGTAATTTACAGTTCATAAATGTTAAAATAATAATAAAAACATTATTTTACATTGGCCTATATCTGGATTGTATTAGATCATCTTCGTTTAGTTCGTGGAATACAAGTGCTCTTGTGTTCTTCTTCATTAAACAATTTTAATTATATTTTCTTTTTCCTAGTAGAAAACTATAATCGATGCCTCGGCATTTACAAATATTGTGTCTTATTATTTCATGTGTCTTATTTATACATTTTAAAAAGGAAATTTTGTTTATGGCTGCAAACTTCGATTTAATTACTGAAATGGTAAACACTTCTAAGCCAAAAACTCTACGTGTTCCCTGTTTGTTACTGCATTTTGGAGAATTTGTTTAAAGCATACTTTATGTAAGGTTCTATGGCATGACAAGAGAAAGCTCAATTGAATATATGCCTATTCCCAAAAGTGTGCCTTAAAAAAATACTGCGTATTGGCTGACATTGACGATACCAAATCTAACTAATATGGCTATTTGGAATTATTAAAGGATACCGTGGTTTTTATTAGAAAAAATAGTAAAAAAAATAGTTTTTATCCCCTCATTATCTAACTACAAGTGACTGAACGCAACGCAGACGCGGAAAAATTGTATAAATTTAAATCATTTTGCGTTTGGCATGTTCGTCCCGAATTATACTGTTTTAGAAAAAACTTCCCTCTAATTTATGTCGCCGCTTGTATGACAATATTCCACTGTGCGCGGTGTACGTCCGGCCATAAAGTCAATCCACTGATGTATCACAGTATTCTGTTCAATGATGGAACTCATTTTTGACTCTATGAATTTGCGACTAATAAGAATTGTCGCATTTGAGTGCGCCAAATTCAAAAGGCACCGTTATATCTCCAAAAACTCACTGTTTGGTGTGCTGGTGTAGACCGGTGTAAACGCTGCACTCAGAAGAAATTTCTCAGTAAAAGAAAGCAGAAAGTCTGCTGAAAGAGCGGATTTTCTGCTGAAAAAGAGACAGCAGATTTGTATCTGCTGAAATAGCAAAGAGCTGTTTGCAATTAAGAAAAAACGCTATCTTGAAACTTTAAGCATATGTACAGAACAGAATGACGAGTTGAATATACATACATATTAACAAGACTTTTTAGAATACTGGTATTATAATAACCTTTATTATTAAACAATTTATTGCCACTGATACGCATATTGTCCCAATCTGAAAGGCTTTTATAGTATGAAAACTTATTATTAGACATTTTTAGCGGGCTACAAACTCTTTAGCAGCGTAAAAAAAAACAGAAAAACTGCTGTTATGTCAAAAAAAGAAAAGTGCCAGCAGACAATCGCTGCTGTTAATAAAAGACTTTTTTCTCTAAGTGCGGTTTTTACTTCTTGCAAAAATGAGAACTGTGAGCACGTTATAGAGATAGATGGTTGCCGATTATTTCGCGCCGTAATGAAATTAAGTGGAAAGATGACTGAAGACGCGTTTAACTCCACAGAAAGCCGCCACATGCAATACAACGCGTCAAACAATCGACTTATTTATGGACAAATTTGGTGGACGCGTTTTTTCTCGAAGTCAGTTGGACACCGAATTCGAATTCTCCGAACTTACGTGGAGCCATTGGTCTATGCGAAAAAAAACGTTAAATTATGGACAACTTGGAAGACAACATTGCCGAAAAGTGATCTCTTGAATAAATGATCGAAAATTGGACATCCAGTATGACTCACGATCACTTTTTCTGAACTTACGTGAAATCATTGGTCGATGCGAAAAAAGCGGTAGACTATGGACGCCTTGGAAGACAACATTATTTGAACCATTGTCGAAAAAGTGTTGGAAAATTGGATTTCCACAAAACATCACAAGCAATTCGCTATAGGAATTATGAACAGCCAACAGCTGTAGACTCATATGGCAGATGTATCAGCAGACGTGAATGCAGTACTAATCTAATAATTTACTCATCCGAGATTCCATGGTTAACGAAACCTCTAATAATTAAAAGTGGCAAATATTCGAAAAAATAAAAAATTTTGCCCGAGTCCTAATAATTATTTTTTTTTGCGCATTGAACTGATTAAAAACAAAACCAACAATTTTTAATGGATATTTTTTTTTATTTTCTACTAAAATTACATTTTTCGTTGAAGATACCTTTAATATTTGTGCTCTCATTTTGGGAATATAGATCCATTCACACCCGCTTATATGTTCAGTTAATGGATACAAATGTTGCGAATTTCACTTTCACATAGAAACAGTGGTTTAGGAAAAGTCTCTTAAAAATTGATTTTTTCTGTCACAAAAAATCCCATGGAAGAAAAATGGAAAAGTTGTTATGTTTTGAAATTTGTTTACAAATCACTTGGTGACATCTATTACTTGGCTGCACACAATAACTATCAGGATTACCGCCCTTGACTCGCTTCTTCAGGTGGGTGCGCTGCGACTTTTCAACAGAATACCCGAACTCTTTCAGCAAACGATTCACCCAAACGAATGAGAATCACAACCCCTCCTTCCGAATATCAGTTAAAAAATAGCACCAAGTAACAAAGCACACATTACCATCTTACAAGCATCTCATTGAGTTGCAAGATTGCATAGATACCCAGCAATACTTTTTAGCTGTTCCGCTCTAATTTGTTTTTATTTTGTTCTATAATCTTCTTCAAAATTTGTAATGGCTAGGGTATAAAAAATCCATGCAGGACAATTTTTGTTATTTTAAAAAGTAGTAGTTCGTGTATTGACCATAGCAATTGTCCTGTCCACATCACTTTTCCCCCAATTGAACTGGACACTTGCGTGATCTGAAACGCCCACAGCAGCTGCAGCACCACCATCATCATATCACAACACCCTACTAAAACAATATCCTAATCAACAAAAGTGCCCAGAACACACAATAATCATAGTTTTGGTTTCGATAAAGGATCTCTTGAATATTCAAATCGTTTATGAAAATATCGAAAATATTTTTGCAAAAACACGCAATCTCATCGTATTCAATCAACGTCATCAGTAGCATATGGATATGGGTGGCAGAAAGGACGAACGAAAGGAAGATCGTTATCTTAAACGTTTGTGGAAATCCCTAGCACTGCCGCCGTGCAACCACAAGTTAAGGGTGGTGGTGGCCTGGCAATGCACGTAAGGGACGATACCTCACACAAATCCTATAAATGTTTGGTGCGTTGATCAAGGCACGAACTAACGAACGAATGAACATTCCATACGCCTGTGCCCTGTGTCTGATGATTTCATATAGTTCATTCTTCATTCATGGTGATGGTGAACATCCGTCTGTAACTAATTAGAATTTTCACACTTTTCCTTTATGTCCTACTGGGGGGAGACAGAGAGTTTCCTGTATCCTGTGCTTGTAGCCAGGCCACATGCAATTTGTTTTATACGGCCGTAATGCTTAATTTGTTGCAGTCGTATTGAGAGAGAGAGAGCGAGAAAAGTTCGCTAATAAAACAGCCGAAGTGAAAACGAATTTCCACAATTTCGTTACGGTCTTTTGGTTAATAATTTTCTATTCTATTCACAACGAATATGTCTGCTGCCAGCTACAGCAGAAGATCGATTCATTACCCAAAAAGGTCTCATTGGCTATGGTATTATTATGATTGTTTTGAAATTCGTGGGGAAAAGGGGTTAGAATTCGGTTAGTTTTTTTTTTTTAGAAAAGGAAAACAATTTCCCTCCTTTTTCAAGTTTAAGTTTTTTTTTGTAAAGAATATTTAGGGAAATTACTAGTTGAAAAAGTCAAAACAACTATAAATTTTGAGGGAATTTAAAATTGAAAAATGCATAAGTGGTTGAAGAGTTATAGGACCGGTTATTGAGGTGCGGGATATTGTCCTCGAAATCTTTGTAGTGATATTTTCCATGTAGTTAATATAGTAGTTATGGAGAAATTGTTGGTCTTGGAGAAATTTGTTGTTCAGGAATATTAAGCCATTCTACGCAAACTGTAAAACGCATTGAGCAGCAGATGAATGAAAACGCTCCAGCACGAAAAGCGTTCGAAAATGATCCCGTGGGAATTCGCACGAGAGGAAGTCCCAAACACCGACGCACAGTGGTTCAGAATCAAAATCCATCGGCCAAAATTCTATAACTTGTTCTAGTAGACATTTTTCTCCAACTGCTATAAAATATAGCATGAGATAATTTAATTATAATACGATAATTTAATTATAATAATAATTTAATTATAATTTACGCCGACGATATCATTTTGATCTCCAGCAAACAAAAACGACATGCAGTCGATATGGTGCTCGAAACCTGACCACTGGGCTTAATGATCAATGAAGGCAATACGAAATATATGAGCAACAATCAAGAACAGCAAAATTTCAATATAGCAGGAGAGTAAACCGAAAGAGTTAATGAATTCTCACACCTTCACAGTCACATAACAACAAATGGAGGAGGCTGTGAATATATCCTTCACAGAATAAGAACCAAATCTACAATCACACAAAGATCTGAATAGTTAACACCAATGTGAAGTCAGTACTATTGTATAGATGTGAAAATGCCAAACTTCAGAGCTTTGTGAATAGAAAGCTGCGTTATATCCTTCGAATATGATGGCCGAACGACTGGATATCAAATGAAGAATTATATCACAGCAACCAATTGAAATCTGGGAACGAAGTTGAAAGTGGCTGGGACAGTGGCTTGCGCAAGCCTGCAAACGATGTAAGCCAAGAAGCCTTGGAATGGAACCCGCAGGGGTCTAGAAGACGTGGCAGTCCGAGAGGAATCTGGCGATGAAGTGTGCTGGAAGCATTTCATTCCAATGGCCAAAATATAACATGGTAATACTGAAAGAATTTACCGAATAATCGTAGAGAATGGAAACACTTTGTAATGGCACTATGCGCCAATATTTACGCATAAAAGCAATCACTATCTCTGGTTAGAAATTTTGTTATAATTTTACTTTAGAAAAATGAGGCTATAAATTGATGTATATTACAAATAAGTATCGACTGGATCTGCAAAGGCATATCCACTGAATCTGCGCTTCACGAACTGGCGAGCACTATTCATCATCATCTCTTTATTATAAGAAATTCACGATGGCAACCCTTCTAGATATAGAAGGTGCATTCAATAGTAGCTCGGAGTGAAACAAGGTATTTTAAATCTGTTCAACGGGTTGCTGAACAGCCGCCTGCGAGTCTCGGCTCCTCAACACAAACCAGATTTGGAAACAGAGGCTATGCTCTCTTGTCATCGCTTATCTGGTATCTAGCACTCAACAGTTTATGGTTGGATTTGAAGAGAGTAGAGATTTGGATATACATTCAATAAAATACTCTCTGGTGCGATAATTACGGCGCTATCCAATGTAGGAGCGAATTGAGGCGTTTAAAACGAGTGGACAAAACTTATTATTACAGCAAATTCCCAATGTCATGGTATTGTGCAGCTTTGCCAAGGATTTCTCGCGTTTTATAAACCCTGGAAACGCGAGAACGATGGCTAAGGACCGAAATCGATGGAAAATCCTTTGCAAAAATCTCCACATTGTTAGGTAGACGGGGATTGGATTAAGTATCTAAGGAAAAAAGTTATCATTGACATTACATCGTTGGGGACCACACACATTTCGACCATCATTCTATGATGGCATTCGCAAAGCCATTTCCTTCAAGGATGGAATTGGTCGTCTGATTCCGCTGTACGGAGTCTTGGTTGAAAAACTTCCGCTCACACTTCGACCATCATCCGACTATAGTACTCCTAAGATGACATTCGCAAAGCGATTCGAAGTCAAATTCCCTTCAAGGATGGAGTGGGAAAGAAGACTCCCAACGATCGAATATGAGATAGAGTATACACAAACGCCTCCCAAATGGATTGTGGAGTTGGTTCCGGCGTCTTCTCAGAAAAAGCTGGCCTGCATGTTCATTCTGACTTCCTAACAACTTCCGACCACACTTGGACCATCATCCGACTATAGCACTCCTCACATGAAATTCACAAATCCATTTGAGGTCAAATTCCCTTCAATGATGGAGTGGGAAAGGGAATTCCCAACGGCCGAACATGAGATAGCCAAAATGGATTGTGGAGTTGGTTCCAATGTCTTCTCAGAAAAAGCATATTCATTTCGACCGACTTCCTAATAGCTGCAGCGCCTTTCAGGCAGAAGTCTTCGCAATTAATGAAGCATATGTAGACTTTACTCGTTAGACACAACGTGTGCCTAAGATCTCAGATCTCTAAGATCTAACCGCGTAACATCTGTCTGAAGTGATTCTTACATGGATCCCTGGACATAGCAACTTTTTTGGGGAACGAATATCAGAACGAGAGTTGGGGAAGATGGGATGTACTTTCAGTACCATCGCTACGGAGTTGCTGCCCTTTTGTCTCTAAGATCTAATCGCATAACATCTACATTAGTTGATCGGTCAGTGCACTGCTGAGCTGTCCAGACTTGGCTGGCTGTCTGTCTGAAGTCACTCTAATATGGATTTCTGGACATAGGGACTTTTATGGGAACGAACGAGAGTTGGCGAGGATGGGATTTACTGCGAGTACCCTCGCTATGGAGTTGGTCGCACCACCGATAGGCTCTGATAAAAGTGGTGTCTGCAAGCACTTCATTTGGGAAATCGTAGCCAAAAAGGTCCCAAATACCTTCTAAACCAGAGTAGGAGAAACGTATCAAGAGTGTTCGCAGTGCTGACGGATCATTGGCCAATTGGAAACCATGCGCATTTCAACGATCACTGGCCCTAGCTGCGACAACGAAGAGAACGAATATATGGTCAAGTGACTGCCCAGCTCTATTAAACGCACGACACAGGGGCTTTGGGCTTTATTATTCGCTAGTCGGCCAAACGGATGAGTCCTGCCATTGTAGAAGGCAAACATACGGCAGCGAGAGCGGCAATTAGTTATAATTATCTTTCCGATGAGGGTGTAGAAGGCCGTGGTAACACAGTGGACCTCTCGTGGTCGAAGTCTAAGTCAGATGCTTGATTTCTGACTGTAGCCATAACCTAACCTACTATTGTTGCGTCAGAAACGCGATCGCAGCGGCAGTATGTATGTCCAATCCCACGTAAGCTGACCTTTCTAATCATAAGCACTGTTTACACTTTAAGATTTATTGCACAGCTTGACGAAAAGTTAACAAATTTAGCATTTTTGAATTAAAATAAGTTGTATCTCTAACTGAAGGATTAGTTCTGCTAAATGATAGAATATATTTATCTGAAAAGCCTTTACAGAAGTAGAATCAGACTACATTGAATCTGTATGTGTAAACAGTGCTATATGTTAGGTTAGCACTAAATTGAGGTTATGTTGTTTATGTTTTGTCTTTTCATATTCATGCATTACTTACATCTATCCTTTAGTATGATCTTTTTCGGCGGTTCCTTTTGATATTTCCTTTTCAGACTTAAACCGGGCTCGTTGCCATTTTTATCCTTCTTAACCATCTCACTGAGAAACGTTATATAGCTGATGGCCAATTTCAGAGTGTCCACTTTACTCAGGCGCTTCTCGTACGGCAAGGTGGGTATGTGCGAACGTAGACCCTCAAAGGCCTCGTTGATCGATTGCATGCGGCGGCGTTCACGCAAATTGGCCGCCTGACGCTGTTGGGCCACCTGGGAGGCGCATTTCAAACGGCGCGATTTATGCGAACGTCTGCAAGGGAAGAATTGAATTGAACATGAATGAATTTGATTTTTTTTGAACTGAGCTGAGCTGAGAGTCTGCCGAAAGCGGAACCTACGTTTTTTCATTATTCTCTTGATCACTGTTGAATCCACTGCTGTAGGCATCATCGTCATCCGTATCCGTGCTATTGTCTTCGCCAAAGAAAAATTCCGAGCTAGACGAGGATGAGCCATTTGTGGCCTGGGAGCCTTCGAAGAAATGGCGCGCCATTGTGGCCTCCAAATCGAAATTGTCAATGGAAAACATGGTCGATGATAAGAGTCGAGAGCTGTGCTTGTGGCGGGGAACTAAATTGATTGTTGCTGGAGTAGAAGTCAATGGGTGCAATTGTTGGCGCGTGTACGTTCTGACGCCGTTGACACGTGTGGCAGCCGGCCACTTAAGGGCCAAGCAACAAGTGTTTTACACGCGTCCGTTAATAATTCCGAGCATTTGAAACGCGCTCTAAAGGATTCACTTTGCTTATCTTTATGATTTAGTGATTTATGGCTTCGTTGAGAAACTATCATTAACTTGTTCGAATGTAAAACACGTTAGATAAGATAGCACAGTAAATATGTAGCATAGGGAGAATAGATATGATCGGGTATAGGACTTTATTTAATAGGCTTTAGTAGCATTTATTTTATTTTGTTGTGGAGGGAGGGGGGTATTAATCACAGTTTAGCTTAATTTCTTGTTTGTATTTAAATTATTTTCTTCATTCTTTAACATTTAACACTTAATTCCCAAAACGTGCCGGCAATTATGTGGCACATGACCACTTCTTTCTTGTTTGTTTGTTTGTTTTGTTGTTCTTTTTTCCGGTATTCGTATTCGCGTAGGCGTTCGCACTTAACAAAACACTCTGCAATATCCGTTTCTCGTTACACCAACTTCCGTCGACGAACACGTTTCACCATTGAATGCCCAACACACGGCGCTATCCATGTCCTTATAGTGTTAATAGTGTAATCAGTTGGCAAATGCCAAAGCAACCAGGCGAGGGTTGTATAGTCTGCCCTTCGATCAGATAGCAGCAACCCCCTTTTATGTGTGTGTGTGTGTGGTAACGGTACAATCTGTCATGGCTGTCGGTATACTTCAAATAGCAAGGGGCGGTCCTTGCCAACCAACCAGCCAGCCAGCCAATCACAGCTCGGGAATATTCTCATATTCTGTGGATGTGTTTTGAAGTAGAAGTTTTTTTTAAATCGTGTTTTGTGGGGGCTCTGTTGGAACGTCATGTGCATTATATTATGGCAAAGAATATCTTAAATTTATTTTACAAAACTTATGCATATTCAGGCATTAACTTGAGTAGTTGTAATGTTGGCGTTTGTGAATACTTAACCCAGCGAACAAATTGCTATGAAATATGAACATTTGTAATGAAGGCTGGTCATATTTAATAAAACAAATTGCAATACACTCTGTTAACATACACTCAAAATAATTTGTCCGTAAAGGAAAGCAATAAGTCTGCTGAAAAAACAGCTTTTCTGCTGAAATAGCAAACATTTGTTAGCACAATTACAACACAGTGAAACATTCCAAAAACTCGAATTGAAGTCATACAATTTTTCTTGTAGGTGTTGTCGAGTAAAACAAGAACTTATTGGTGAAATTTCCCGGACATTTCCAAAATCTTGTCTTACAGATAGGAGAAGTAAGTAAGCTTCAGTCGGCTAAGCTGATGTATATACCCTCACTATTAGAGTATATAAAACGGAAGTTATAAGGATTTAGATTTTACGTAGGCCAGGATAATTAGTGTGGAAGGTACTAAGAGGTTCGTGTCGAATGGTCCCAGCTTCCACATTTGATTTGTGTGGGAGGTACTGGAAGGGGCGTGGCAAAACCCGCCATATTTAGTACACGTAAAGTGATTATGAAAACATTACCAAATACCAAAATATAGCTGATTCCGAATATCCGTGTGGAAGTTATATGGGTATTAATTTAACATAGGAATGTGGGCTATTTGTGTGGTAGGTACCAGAAGGGCCGTGGCATCATCATCGTCCATCTTCGAACTTAAACTAAGTTTGGGGAAAATATTACCATGTGCAAAGTTTGAATCGATTCCTTAACTCCTTTCGAGAGTTATCGTGTACACCAGCCAGACAGACGGACGGATATGGCTCACACACCTTAATGCGTTACACTTTTTTCTGTCCCAAATGATATATACCCTCCTACTCTGTAGATTGAGGGTATAAAAACGGAATTGCATATGGGTGATTCCACGTAAAGTGACCCTTTTTGGACAAAATTTCAAAATCAATTTATAATTTAAGAAAACACCGATATCTAAACATTCGTGATGTTTTTACTTCTCATAATACATATTTTTGATCATATATTATATATATGATATATTTCCTTTTCCAGATATAGGCTGGTGTCGTAAAAGGATTTCCGCCAAAATGTCACGCCCGTTACAATTTAAATATCATATATTTCCTATATTCATAAAGAGATGTTGGTAATGTATACTTTAGTATGAGCTACTCTTTTGATTAGTAAAAATTAATAAAGTCGTGTAATGGAATAATATTACAGAATTCAAGAAAATAAGTAAAATCTCAGGATTTTTTTCAAGGCTAAGGTCACACCCGTGACGCTCTAGATTGTAGTATATCTCCTATATTTAAAACGCTAAAACATATTTGTATTTGCAATAATATTCCGATTAACCTGACGTTTTCAATTGGCAATATAGCAAAAATCTCAGTCAATGAATATGGGAGATAATTAAACATATGTAAGGAAAAGTGTCACACCCGTTCCAATGGAATCACCCATATATATATATATTATTATATTAATATGTATATATAAATGAATCTGTGTTTGTAAGTTTGTTTGTTTATTTGTTTGTTCTTTATAGCAGCCTAAACTACTGGACCGATCTTCTTGAAATTTTCACAGTATATTCATGCAGAACCGGTGGTGAAAATAGGCTATATACATTTTTGATATTATCAGTGGGCGTGGCAACTCCCACACAAATTGGGGATTTATTCGTTTTTTATAAATTAGCATATTCGGAGCACTGTTGCACCTAGAGTCTTGCATTTTTGTGAAAGTGCACTAATTGTAAGTCTGCCAAAGTTGTGCAAAAAATGGGCGGCATTGGAAAAGTGGGCGTGGCACCTCCCATACGAAGTTGAAACCTATTATCGAATATATTCAGTTCTATGGCAGCTACAATACTTAACTTTTGTGTGAGTGCATCCAGCATCAATGTGCGTAGTTGTGTCAAAAATGGGCGGTATTGAGGAAGTGGGCATGGTACCTCACATACGAAGTTAAAACTTATTATCGATTATGGTCAGTTCTATGACACCTAGAGTGTTGACATTTTGTGTGAGTTGATTCAGTGTAAATGGTTGTGAAAAAATAGGCGAAAAGTGGGCGTGACCCTTCCCATATGAAACTAAAACCGGTTTTAGAGTATATTCGACACCGAGATGAGCGGAAAGTGGCCGTGACCCTTCCCATACGAAATTAAAACCTGTTTTTTAATATATTCTACACCGAGATTCCTATATTGTTGTGTGAGCTAATTTAGCTGTAACCTGCTTAAACAATAAACAAATGGGCGGGATTTGAAAGTTGGACCATTTTTGATTTGAATTTTTTAAAATTACACGTTTTTTGGATTTCAGATTCACTTTAGCCACTAGAGTCCTTACGGTCATTTAGTGTCACAAAATGATTATTAATTTAAATTTTTATGGTTTTATTTGTTTTAGAAATAATAGCCGGTAAGCGCTTAGATTTTAAATTCTTTATTGTCCAAAAGTTAAATTCGAATGACATCTTAAAACTAGAGTTACAGGCTTATAAAGTAAGGAGTAAAATCATATAAGTAGTCTAGTAACCAGTGGAACATAAACATGAAACATAAGAGAGTTGCATGAAATTGAAACATAAATATAATATTTAAAGTCTCGTAAAAAATGAGTAATTAAGTAGTTGGTCTAAAAATGTGGGGTACATTCAAACATTACGTTATTAGTTATTTTGAATACAAATTAACGAATGAAATAAATGATATGATAAAATCTATAATATACATCCGCTACAAATGTAATTTCTTCTTAAGAATTAAGTTTTTTGTTTAGGTAATGGAAAGGAGGAGAATCACATTTAACAAAAAATCAATTTGATTTTTGACATTTCTTCCATTATTCGCCGAAAACTAACGTTCTCCATGGAACATATCCATTTCTTTAGTATCTCAGGGAAGTACCTTGATTATAATACATAAACAATATGTAAGCAGATTTTAATTTTACCGTTTGTTTTTTTGCCTGCCGAAGCGGGCTGGGGTTCAGCTAGTAAAATATATAATATGCCTATAATATTAATCTCTCATACTTGGAACTTTGGAACGATAGTGGTCTAAGTCACACTTTATCCGTAATGAGATATGCACTGGTTTATGTTTGAGTAGAAACAAGTAAAACGTCGTTAAGTTCGGCCGGGCCGAACTTTTATATACCCTTCTTCATGGATTGCATTCCACAGAATCTGTCGATTTTCGTAGAAGTGTAATATTACAGGAAAATATTTTTTTAACATAGCCAAACCAAAACAAATACAAATATTGAAAAAATAATTCTATAAATAAAAATAATATTTGTATTATTTAAAACCACAATTATAAGGCGTTTACACTATATATAAAATAAATATTCTTATATTTATATTTTCAAAAAGCTTAAATACCATAAATATTGGTAGATAGAGGTCGCTACAGTTGCTTGTATTTCCATTCTATTTTAGTTCCAAAAGTATAAATTTTGAAAATCCATTATCTCATGTACATAGTGCAAAACAACCTAACTTCATGATTCAGCCAATTTTTGCCGTAAAAGTAAAAGTACGAATTTGGAAAAATCTTTTTATTTTGTATCTCTAGGCAGTCACCGAATTCCATGATTCTAGCTGCGGTCATTTGGTTGGTACCATTTTTAACGCCCTTTTTCCTAGTTTACCCCCTTAAAAGTACGACTTTCTATAATCTCTTTATTTTACGTGTCTACGCAATGGGAGTTTTATCATTCTAGTTGTAGTCGGTACTATTTTTATCCCTCTGTACCCATTGTATCCCTTGAAAGAACGAATTTGATAAAAACACTTTTATTTGTCGTGTTTACGCAGTCAGAAGAATGTATACTCCGAATTTCATGATTCTAGCTGCCGCCATTTGGTTGGTACCATTTTTATCCCTTTTTTCCATTTTAGCCCCTAAAAGCACGAATTTCGAAAAATCCCCTTATTTTACGTGTCTAAGCAGTCGGAGGAATGTATATACCGAATTTCATTATTCTAGTTGCAGCCGTTTGGTTGGTATCATTTGTATCGCTCTATTCCCATTTTACCCCTTTTATATTAGAGGAATGTACACCTCGATTTTCGTGTTTGTCGTTTTATAGGTACCATTTTTCCCCTCTTTGCCCCATTTCACCCCTTACAAATAGCAATCACTTTATTATGCACGTTTTTGGGAATGCACATACCAAATATCAAGCAAATATAAGCAGACATATTCCACAAAAGCCGGTTTGAATACTCGAAATATTAGGGGTATTTTCAGTCCTTGTGAGGGAAAATTTTTTCCCTTTGAACCGATTTCGCCCACTTTCAATCCCAACCGATCTACAACTATTAGGCGTATTCCGGAAAAATCTTGTTTCATTTCTTATCACTCTTTAAATGAACAATGTTTAATTTCTTTATTGATTTAAGCCATTATCTAATTTTTATTATTATTAATTATTAATACTTAATATAATAATTATTTAATCTATATATATATAAAAGAGTTGCGTTACTGACTGACTGACTTATCATTGACCAGCCCCCAGACCAAACGGCAAAAGCCAGGGTCATGAAATTTTCAGGGTAGTTCCCAAATATGACGTAGACGTCGACTAAGAAAGGGTTTTACGAAATTCGTACTTTTAGGGGGTAAAATGGCCCAAAAAGGGATAAACATCGAACCTTCGTCCTGACTAAACGACAGTAGCTATAAACGGTGAGTTCCTTGCAATGCATGGTCATGGACGAGCTACAAATAGGGATTTTTCGAAATTTGTACTTTTAAGGGGCGAGCGGGACAAAAAGGGATAAAAATGGTACCAACTAAAGTATTACAGCTAGAATCGTGAAATTTGGTATGTAAATTCCTCTGACCATGTAGAAGCGAAGTATAATTGAATTGTTCGAAATTTGTACTTTTTAGGGGGTTGGCGGGACAAAATGGGTTCCAATTTAAGAATTGCAGCTATAGTCGGGAAATTTGGAGTGTAAACTGTTTGTAAAGCGCAATCTAAATGGATTTTTTTTAAATTTTCTTATAGGGGGTGAGCAACAAGGGATAAAAGTAGTACCAACTAAAGTATTGGAGCTATAGTCGTGAAATGTGATGTGTAAGTTCCACTGACAACGCAAATCTAAACGAATTTTTCTAATTTTGTAAAGAGTGATTTTTTTGAGGTTAGGATTATCATGCATTAGTATTTGACAGATCACGTGGGATTTCAGACATGGTGTCAAAGAGAAAGATGCTCAGTATGCTTTGACATTTCATCATGAATCGTCTTACAAACGAACAACGCTTGCAAATTATTGAATTTTATTATCAAAATGCGTGCTCTGTTAAGAAAGTTCATTGCGCGCTTCCATTTTATGGTCAGTTTAATCGACCCACTGAAGCGGCTATTCGGGCTATTGTGACTAAATTTCGCACCAAATTTACATTGTTGGACATTAAACCACCAACACGCTTACGTAGAGTGCGAACTGAAGAAAATATCGCAGCTGTATCGGCCAGTGTTAATGATGACCACCAATTTTCGATTCGTCGCCGTTCGCACCAATTGGGTCTCTGTTACTCAAAAACGTGGAAATGCCAAAATTGGACTAAGCGGATGGACCACCTAAGACGCAGCCGCGGTCAACATTTAAATGAAATTATCTTCAAAAAGTAAATGTCATGGACCAATCTAACGTTTCAAATAAAGAACCGATGAGATTTTGCAAATTTTATGCGTTTAAAAAAAAAAAAAAGTTATCAAGCTCTTAAAAAATCACCCTTTACTTATAAACAATGATCGGGATAATAATAGTACTAACTAAAATATTTCAGCTATAGTCGTGAAATTTTGTATTTAAATTTCTCTTACAACGTAGACTTGCAACATAAATGAATTTCTCGAAATTTGTACTTTTAAGTTGCGAGCGGGACAAAAAGGGATAAAAATGATACCAACTTTAGTATTACAGCTAGAATCGTGAAATTTAGTGTGTAAATTTCTCTGACCATATAGAAGCGCAGTAGTTTGATTTTTCGAAATTTGTACTTTTAAGGGGTGCGCGTGACGAAAAGGGATAAAAATGCTGTACAATCATTTAATTACGTAAGCGCGGAATATAAATGGATATTTCAAAATTTGTACTTAAAAGGGGGATACGGTACAACAAGGAATAAATGTGTTACCAAATAAAGTACATATTTTTAGGGGAAGCAAAAACACATTTTACCTATAGTGATTTTTCAAAATGTGAACTTTTTGGGAAAGAAGTGCTAAAAGTTATAAACTGGCTGGCTGAATCTAGAAACATGAGATAATGGCTGTAATATTTTGTTCAAAACTTGGTAGAAAATTATACATACGAAGTAGTTCAGTTAAAATAGTGCATATCGACAAGATTTATCTATATCCACCAAAAGAAAATTAAATAAATACTATCCAAAAACAAAGACGGATAAAATTAACAAATAACTGGCTTTTTCGCGTGCGAAGCAGCGGGTACTGCTAGTTTCTATAAATTACTATTATTTATTAGTTGATATTAAATAAATATTTTGTTAAGTGAAGTGGTTTGCTTTAGTTTCGTACCATTCGCAATTTGGGACACAAAAAATGTAACGCATTGAAGGAGTGGCTTAAGACCTCTATTATGTTTGGACCAAAATTTTAAGCAGGTTGAACCATGTCCGCCCGACTGGTTGGTGTTCACGATAGCTGTCGAAAGAGGCAAACCAATTTGCATATGGTAATATTTTTCCCAAGCTTAGTTTGAAGATGGGAGAAATTGCAACGCCTCTTGTGGTACCTCCCAAACAAATGACCACATTTCTATGTCAAATTAAAGCTAATGTAACTTCCACACGTATCTTCGGAATCAGCTATATTTAGTTCTTAAAATGACATTAAGGGGTACAAAATATGGCGGGTTTTGCTCGTCCCTTCTAGTAGCACCCATACAAATCACCATAATCTGCGTAAAATTAAAGTTTTTATAACTTCTATACGAATGATCGTAATACTATGAAATTTGATATTTGACAGTGTTTTTAGAATCGTTATACCCACATGAAAGGTGGGCGAAGTTGTCATACTTCTTCTGGCAACTCCCACACAGATTAGCATAAGCTTTGTTTGAAACAAGTAAGTAAGCTTCAGTCGACTAAACCGTCTTATATATACCCTCACTCTCAGAACATATATACGGAAGTTATAAGGAATTACATTTAACGTAGGGTAGGATAAGGTAATAGGAGGTTCGTATCACACGGTTCCAGCTTCCTCAGTTATAAAACAATTGTAAAAACATGATAAAATATCAAGTCTTAGTGTTAGTTCCATGTACTAGTATAGTAGTTATGAAGGATTTAATTTTATCAAGGATAGAGACAATTGTGTGGGAGGTACGTGGGGGCGTGGCTAAAGCGTAAATATTTTGTAGATTTAAAGTGATTATAAAAACATTGTCAAAATTTAGACTACCCGTATGGATGTTGTGTCGGTTTTATTGTAACCAAAGTTTATGCCACTTTGTGTGGGAGATACCAGAGGGGGTGTGGCAATATCGGCCAATTCCATGCGAATGTAACCATTATAAAATCGTTTCTAAATATCAAATTTCACAGTATTGCGATCATCAGTATAGAAGTTATAACAGCTTTTATTTTACGTAGTTTTGCGTGATTTGTGTGGCAAAATCCTCCATATTTAATACACTTAAAGTGATTATAATATTATTAAATAATAATAATATTATTATTATGATTAAATATTATCAACCACCAAAATATAGGCGGTTCTGAATATCCGTGTGGAAGTTATACGGGTTTTAATTTAACATTGGACTATGGGCTATTTGTGTGGGAGGTACCAGAAGGAGCGTGGCAATTTCGCCCATCTTCGAACTTAAACTAAGTCTGGGAAAAATATTTCCATGTGCAAAGTTTGAATCGATTCCTTAACTCCTTGCTAAATTTATCGTGTACACCAGCCAGACGGACGGACAGACGGACATGGCTCAAACATCTTAAAAAGTCGTGAAACGGATTTGGTCCAAACATACTTAGGGTCTTATGTCGCTCCTTCAATGCGTTACACCTTTTTTCTGTCCCATATGATATATACCCTCCTACTCTGTAGAGTGAGGGCATAACAAGTAAGGAAAGGCTAAAGTCGGTCGAGGCCGACTATATGATACCCTACACTTTCTACTCCAATACATTTCAAATCGGTGAAAATGTGAACGACATTTTTATGGGAGCTACATATATATAAATCTGAACCGATCTCATCCACTTTTACCATAGATGTTTACCATAGATGTTTACAATAGTGTAAATTTGCGATGTCCTGCCGAATTTGAAGAAAATCGGTTAAGGTATGTGGTGGTTAATCTCAAATCGGGAGAGAAATTTGTATGGTGGCTATATCTAAATCTGAACCGATTTGACCAATTTTTGCCACAAATGTTTCTAGTTAAAATATGAGGTGTTGTACCAAATTTGATCAAAATCGGTTAAATTGTGTAGTTTCTAGAGCAAAAAACGTCAAATCGGGAGCGACATTTGTATGGGAGATATATATAAATCTGAACCGTTGTGACCCATTTTCACAAGAAATATTTCTAGTTGAAATATAAGGTGTTAAGCCAAATTTGAACAAATTCTGTTTAAATTTACGGTTTCTAGATCGGAAAATGTCAAATAGGGAGCGAAATTTGTATGGTGGCTATATCTAAATCTGAACCGATTTGACCCATTTTTGTCACAGATGTTTCTAGTTAAAATATGAGGTGTTCCACCAAATTTAATCAAAATCGTTTAAATTGTGTAGTTTCTAGAGCAAAAAACGTCAAATCGGGTGCGACATTTGTATGGGTGGCTATATCTGAACCGATTTGACCAATTTTTGTCACAAATGTTTCTAGTTAAAATATGAGGTGTTGTACCAAATTTAATCAAAATCGGTTAAATTGTGTAGTTTCTAGAGCAAAAGACGTCAAATCGGGTGCGACATATATATATAAATCTGAACTGATTTTAACCATTTTCACAAGAAATATTTCTAGTTGAAATATAAGTTGTTAAGCTAAATTTGAACAAATTCTCTTTAAATTTACGGTTTCTAGATCGGAAAATGTCAAATAGGGAGCGAAATTTGTATGGTGGCTATATCTAAATCTGAACCGATTTGACCCATTTTTACCACAGATGTTTCTAACTTAGATATGAGGCGTTGTGCAAAATTTTATCAAAATCGCTTCAATTTTGTGGTTTCTAGAGGAGAAAAAGTCAAATCGGCAGCAACATTTGTATGGGAGCTATATCTAAAACTGAACCGATTTTCTTCAAATTAAATAGCGTCCGTCTTTGGCATGCAAAAATTGTTTGTGTCAAGTTTCGTTTGAATCGGTCAATAATTGCGACCTGTATCGTGATTACAAGAATAGATGGACAAAAGTGATTCTATATCGATCGGTATAATAAACGATGGGTCTATCTCGCCACCCTTTGGGTTTTACAAACAAATGCACAAAGACATTATACCCTGTTGTTTGAAATTGTTTTTAAAATCACATTAAACCAATAAATGCTTATGCTTTTGCCACACCCTTCTAGTACCTCCCACGCAATTGTCCCTATTCTATGTAAAATTCGATCGTTTACAATTTCTGTGCCGGTATCTGAAATTCATTTCTGGCAATGATTATACATTTTCATCATTTTGTAGGTATTTTGAAAAAACCAGTTATAACCGATGGATGCGGTTTTTCGTTAAAACTATAACCGAAACCCGGATGCAGTTTTTATTAAATTTTCGGTTGAACCGTTGTTCTGCAAAAATCGGGGTTTTTGACACCCTAGTGATCCAATCCATTTTTTTCTCAACAACTGGATCAAAAGATGGGAAATTTTGAGCATATTGTTTCTCTTTTTTACTGGGCGATTAGATTAAACCACTGTCGACTTTCAAGGAGACATATATCATAATAGTTTGGGCTTTTTCCAAGACGATGGTTTCTTTGGAAATAAGTGGAAGTATGGTTTTCCTAAATTTTAACTAATTTTGAGGATCCTTCTTTTTTTAATTATTGCTTTGGCTGAAACTTAACTTTCTAATAAAACGATTGAAAACTAGATTATTATAATTTCTATTTGCAGCCAGTGAGGCGTAAACCAGCGAGGATTAAAAATTAAACCTCAATGTCAATAGAATCCTTAAAACTAACTACAAACACACACACGCACACACACAGCGAGAGATGAATAAGTACAGGGATTGTCAATGACGAGCAAAAAAGATCCTAGAGTGTGATAAGCTTATTTTGATCTTTTCTGTCCAACCAACCATCATTCATCCATCTCTGCTCTGCTCTGCTTTTGATTATTGAAGAGTTTAAAGTCGGCAAGAGGGGATTTGTTTTTTGTATGTCGGGGGAAAAAGGATAACGTTGCCTTGTCTAAGCGAGACAAACAACCCCAGACGTGGAACAATTGAATAACATTGTTGTTATACCTTTAGGATATTACAACAACATCAGCGGGAAAAGGGACAACAGTACATCACGTAACTACAATTGTTGGCTGTAATGATATCCTTTAAATGAGTACAACTCACTGGAAAGGGAGGGGTTGGGGGGTTGCCGACTAAGAGGTGGTTATGCTTGATTGTTTTCCAATCTGTAATTATAGTTAGGGACACTCACACACACACACACAAATTCAAACTGCGACATTTGTGGTTCGCTCTACAGAAATTCCGGAAACTTTAATTATTCATTTTCAATATATATGTAATTATAGATTTTTGTCGTTGAAATCGAAAGTCAAAATATTGTTTCAAGTCTTTGGGAAAGTATGCTACATTTCCTACTTTTTTCATTTTTTTATATTAATTTCCATATTTCGCCTGAGGTTCACAGTTGTCTGTTTCGTCCTGAAAAGTAATTTTGTTTATACAGCTGCAAAAAGGACAGTGAACAACAACAAATGCCGAAACCCTGGAAGGCAACAACAAAAACAACAAGGACATTGTGTGTGTATTCCACTAAACAAAATAACAACAAATTTGTTTATTATGGTAACCTTAGTAGAGACGAGTGTAAAAAAAGCACATCTTCATCATCAACGCACAGTGGCACAAAACCATTATCCCTTCGTGGCAGAAAAACTATTGTTTTCCATGGGAGATCCAGCAAAAAGAAAGCATTCGAAGAATCCCAAAATATCCCCACCGTTAAATCGGATTAATTAATTTAATGTGGAGTACTCAGCGGAGGGATGCTATTTATTTTCAAATTACAAAAGTTGTTTAGCAGTAGTACAAAGTATCCCCATTTTATACCCTCCACCACAGGATGGGGGTATATAACCTTTGTCATAGATCGGTTGGGATTGTAACTGGGCGAAATCGGCCCAAAGGGAAACACTTTTCCCTCACAAGGAAATTCGGTGTGTACATTCCTCTAATTGATATATATTATAATATGTATCTTATAAAAGAATTTTTCCAAATTCGTACTTTTAAGGGGTAAAATAAGGAATAGAGGGTTACAATGGTGCAAACGGCTGCACCTAGAATAATGAAATTCGGTGTATACATTCCTCTGACTGCGTAGACACGTAAAATAAACGTTTTTTTCAAAATTCGTACTTTTTGGGGTTAGAATGGAAAAAAGGGATAAAAATAGTACCAACCAAATGACCGCAGCTAGAGTCATGAAATTCGGTGTATTCCGAATATAATTCCTCTGACTGCGTGGACACGAAAAATAAACGTTTTTTTTTTAAATTCGTACTTTTAAGGGATACAATGGGTACAGAGGGATAAAAATAGTACCAACTAAACGAATACAGCTAGAATGATGCAATTCGGCGTGTACATCCCTCTAATTGCGTAGAAACGTAAAATAAAGATATTTCAGAATGTCGTACACTTAAGGGGGTAAAATAGGAAAAAAGGGATACAAATGGTACAACCAAATGGCCGCAGCTAGAATCATGGAATTCGGTGTATACATTCCTCTGACTGCATAGACACGCAAAATGAAAAGATTTTTCCAATTTTACTTTTACTGCAAAAATTGGTTGAATCATGAAGTTTGGTTATTTTGCACCATGTACGTGAGATAATGGATTTTCAAAATGTATACTTTTGGAATTAAAATAGAATGGAAATACACTACCAATCTACCAATATTTATGGTATTTAAACGTCTTGGTAGCCTTGCCTTATAAGCGTGGTTTGAAATAATAAATTTATTATATTTATTTATAAAATTATTTTTTTAGTTTGTATTTGTTTTGGTTAGTCTGTATTAAAACAATTTATATTTGCACTTCTACGAAAATCGACAGCCTCTGTGGAATGCAATCCATGGTGGAGGGGGGAGGAACTTAACGCTCGTTTTACTTGTTTTATTAAAATTACAATTATCGTCGAATGTACCTTTATTATTGAAGTATAAGCCCGATCGAACTGAGTATTAACTTAAATTTGACTTAATTATCAGGGGTACAAACGTTGCAAATGTATCTTTAACGTAGACAGTGAAAAAAATCGAAAAAACTATGTTTTTAAAAATATCGTTCTTCTTTTCACGATTTATCGAGCTAAAGCAAATTTTATCACAAAAAGAAAAAATATATCGGAGCGTGGCAAAGCATTCCACAGCTTTTCATAACTAAACCTTTTTGAAAATTTTAAATTAAAAAAAAAATAATTTTTATTTTTTATTAAAATTCCAATTATTGTCAAAAATACCCAGTGGTTTAGTAGCAGTCGTTAACAAATTGAAAAACTATTTATCTTTTCACGATTTACCAAGCTTAACTAAAACAAGTAAGGAAGGGATAAAGTCGGGCGGGGCTGACTATATAATACCCTACACCACTCGCAGCATGTATACCTCGCCTTGATTACTAAACACAGGTATTTCATGGGAACAATTTTATGTAGTTCATATAAATTATACAGTTACTATAAATTCATCTTTAGTCAAGTTTAATGAGTGTGGTAAATAATAAGGTAATTGATCCAATATTCCAGCGGATATTCCGAGTAAAGTAAATATAACATGATATGGAAAAATTGATCAAGATCCAATGATAAATACAGCGGTAGTAGGATGAATCGGACGGACATTTGAAGGGGCCTATAACAACACTTGAGGCCTGTGCCAGAACATGCGCCTATATATTTCTCATTCACGGTAGGTACTCCTAGTTGCAAAAT
This sequence comes from Polietes domitor, assembly GCA_947397865.1. Lineage (NCBI taxonomy): Eukaryota > Metazoa > Arthropoda > Insecta > Diptera > Muscidae > Polietes > Polietes domitor. Next base: position 59,458,869 of record OX377618.1, read on the forward strand.
TTGATGAAGATCCGATGTAAGATGTAGTTTCTAGAGCTGTAATAGAGCAGAATGAGCCCATTTATGTTATACCAAAGTATGGACATATGTGTATCTCCCCAATAAGTATGGAAAGGCTAAAGACGGATGGAGCCGACTATTTTCTACTCCAATTCAATTCGGTAAAAAAGTGAAATCGGGAAGGCTTTTTGCATCCTGTAAATGTATGTGTTTGACAAAAAATGTTAAATCGGAAATGACATTTGTATGGGGGTATATTGAAACCTGTAATGATGTGACCCCCTTTCGCCATGTATGTTTATTGGTGAAATATAATATGTAAAGTTTGGCCACAATCGCTTAAAGATTCGGGAGCAACATTTGTATTGGGGCTATATCTAAATCTGAACCGATCTTACCCACTTTCACCATAGGTGTTTTTAGTTGGATTATAAGACGTTGTGCCAATTTTAAAGAAAATTCAATACCGATCGTCCTTGGCCAAAAAAATAACTTCTGCCAAATTTCATGATATTCGGACCACAATTGCGACCTATAGAGTGCGAACAATCTTAGATGGACAGCAGACGGACTGACGGACAGACAGACATCGGTAAATCGATTCAGCCGATTAAGCCGATCCGTATACTTAAAGGTGGGTCTAGCTTGATTATTTTTTGGTGTTACAAACATTTGGCGGAAAACTAACTTATAATACCCACGAAGTTGTGAAGGGTATAAAAATTGTCATTCTGAAGATTTTTTTACTGAAATTCTGGTTGATTTTGCAAAAAAATCTTAAAAAATAGAAGTCATCATTTCAGCACTTTCATACTGACACAGTCTCTAAAAAATTCATCTAAGAACACTACTTTAAAGTTGCAAAAAAATATTTATTGTAATCATTTCGAAAGTAAAATTGTAAAAACGTCATGCCGTTCCACTACAATATTTTAAAAGTAATTGAAATTGCCTTCAAAACAAGCTATACTAGCAGTACCCGCTGCTTCGCACTCGAAAAAGCCAGCAAATTGTCTAATTTGTCTCTGTTTTTGGATAGTATTTATTTAATTTTCTTTTGGTGAATATAGATAAATCTAAAATAGTAATTTGGAAACCTCCTATTGGATAGCACTCATACTCAGTCAAAGGAAAGTGCTTGTCGCTCTGCCCTATTTTAGCTGAACTCCCTTCGTATGTATAATTTCTATCATTTTCTATCCAGTTTTGAACAAACAAATACAACCGCAGAGCCTTTTACATCATCGACCTGATGTTTCTAGATGCAGCCGACCACTCACTTCATAACTTTTTGCACATCTTTCCCAAAAAATAAACATTTTGAAAAATCACTATAGGTAATATGTACTTTATTTGGTACCACATTTACCCTTGTCGTCCCGCCTCCTCCTTAAAAGTACACGTTTTTACTTTAATTTCAATTACGCAATTAAAGGATTCTACACTATTTTTATCCCTTTTAGACCTTAAAAGTAAAAATTTCGACAAATCCAATTTGAATGAGTTTCTACATGGTCCGAGGAATCTATAAATCAAATTTCATGATTCTAATTACAGTACTTTAGTTGGCACCATTTTGTATCCCTTTTTGTGCCGTTCAGCCCTTAAAAGTACAAAAATGCATTTATATTGCGCTTCTATATGGTGAGAGGAATTTACATACCAAATTTCACGATTCTAACTGTAATACTTTAGTTGGTACCATTTTTTATCCCTTTTTGTCCCGCTCACCCCCTATAAAGTACAAATTTCGAAAAAAAATGCATTTAGATTGCGCTTCTACGTTGTCAAAGGAATTTACACACCCAATTTCGCGACTATAGCTGTAATACGTAAATTAGTACCATTTGTATACCGTTATTCCCTCGCAACCTTTAAAAGTACAAATTTTGAAAAATCCAATTTTAATGAGCTTATACAGGGTTTTCCAACAAGAGATGTTATTTTGAATCACCCGGTTTCGGTAGCTGTCACTTTTGAAGCTTTTACTAAAAATGGAACGATACACGCTTCAACAACGCTCTGAAATTATTAAAATTCATGAATGAAAATGATCCGGAATTCCATCGAAAAAGCATCTGGACTGATGAGGCCCATTTCCACCTCGGTGGCTACGTCAACAAGCAAAATTGTCGCATCTGGGGCTCGGAAACCCAAGAGTTATTGTTGAGAAGCCTCTCCATCCTCATCGTGCGACTGTTTGGTGCGGTTTATGGTCCGGCGGGGTCATTGGACCTTACTTTTTCGAAAATGAGGTTGGATCAACAGTTACTGTGAATGGATTGCGCTATCGAGTGATGATTAATGACTTTTTATGGTCGGAGTTGGATGGTATTGATCTGACCAACGTTTACTTTCAACAAAACGGCGCTACGTGCCACACAAGCAACGAAACCATTGCTCTTTTGCGAGAGAATTTTCGGGACCGTGTTATCTCTCGAAGAGGTAATCATAATTGGCCACCGAGATCTTGTGATTTAACACCTTGCGACTTCTTCCTTTGGGGCAACGTAAAAGATAGGGTCTACGCCAACAGCCCAGCGTCGATTCAATACCTCAAAGATAGAATTCGTGAGGCTATCGAGGACATAGGACAGCCACTTTGCGATTTGATTATGGAAAATTTCATGAAAGGAATATGGTCCTGTATGCGTGGTCGCGGTGGCCATTTGGCTGATGTTTTTTTTTCATTATTAACGGCATACCTTCCCCTTTATTATGAAATCATGTCGATCGTATCTCAACAAATGGCATTTTTCTTTGAATACCAAAATAACACCTCTTGTTGGAAAACCCTGTACATGGTCAGAGGAATTTACATACCAAATTTCACGATTCTAGCTGTAATACTTTAGTTGGTACCATTTTTATCCCTTTTTATCCTGCTCACCCCGTATAAGTATAAATTTCGAAAAAAATCCATTTATATTGCAAGTCTACGTTGCCAGAGAAATGTAGTTACCGATTTTCACTAATACTTAAATTGGTACCATTTTTATCCCTTTTTGTCTCTTTCCTCCCTTAAAAGTACAAATTTCGAAAAATCCCTTTTTGTAGCTCGTGTGCATGGTCATTGCAAGGGACACACCGAATTTCATGTTTCTAGCTACTGCCGTTTAGTCAGGACGAAGGTTCGCTGTTTATCCCTTTTTGTCCCCTAAAAGTACGAATTTCGTAAAACCCTTTCTTAGTCGACGTCTACGTCATATTTGGGAACTACCCTGAAAATTTCATGACACTGGCCTCAGCCGTTTGGTCTGGCTTTTAAATTGGTCATGATTCGTGAAAAAATTCTAATATTTTTGTCAAAAATACACAAACTTTCAAAACAATCAAAGCTATCGAGGTCAAAAGTCGTACCGCTTCACAAGGAATGACTCATATACATATATTCATATGTAGTTCTACTATTTCCGAAGATCCGATTATTTTCTTTTTTTAGTTTATTGTCCTTTTAAAATATTTCATCCTGATTCACGACACTGTGCCCTTGGCAAACACAAGCCCATACACTCGCACTCGCACACAAACACAAAAGGACATCAGGACGACATGTCTTCGCATTAACCCTCGTTGATGATGAGTAAGCACTACACTCGTACGTCTGAGCAAAAACAAATTATGTTTTGACACAGTATTGTACAAAAGCACCCTCTATTCGGGGCTGGCGAAAAAAAAGGATCTTCGAGTAAATTAAATATTTATTTAGTTGTTCGATATTTTTCGGTCGGTATTCTAATGAAAATTGAAAAATTATGCTGGTTGGTGACAAACATTTATTTCAGCATTTCATCATTTGTTTTAGTTTTCTTTTTTCGTTTTCTTTCTAAATCGAACACTAATTATTACAAATTAATGTTGTAAAGGATTAAAGCTGGGATTACGTGAACAAATGTCGCCACAGAATTCATTAATCAAAGTTGGGGTTGAATTTCTATGTCAATTATATCATAATTATGCTTCTGCGAATTTTTTCTTTTCTTTCGAGCTATCTTAATGTTAGTATTTGAATAATACATATTGTGTTTGAATTATAATCTTTTAGCTGCAAATATCGAATACTTATGTATGGGATCGATTTTCTCCGCAAATGTTTGGCCCCTAAACGAAAACTTGGCATTCTCCACCCGGAACAACGTTTCAAAATTCAACTTCTCTCCCACTCTCTGAGAATACAGCGAAGTAAAGGCCGATGTTATGGCCTGCGGCCTCTGGCCCCTCAGATGCTGTGGCAGCTGTTGCACTTCCTTGACACTGCCCTCCTTCAACTTGCGTCCATAATCGATTAAATACTCGGCCAAAGCCCGGCCAATGCCCCGGCGACCGTACTCAGTGCGCGTGGAGAGAAATGTCAGATCGATCACACAATCAATTTGCCACTCCTTGGCTATGTCGTACGTGTACTCGATGCAATTTAAATAGTTGGCAACGGTTTTCATATTTTCCGTCTCGAAGGTATCGAACACCTCGTCCAGTGTTATGTTGGCTGAAGGATTCTGCGATGGTGGAAGAAAGAATTTGCATTTATTGGAAGTTTTAAGGATAAACGACGATATATTTCTTACTATGATTTTATTTACGCACATGGACACCAATTGTTTGGTCTTCACATCTCTGGCACCAAATGAGATGTGGTCCTTCAGTATAGCTCTTATCAGTTGTTCCATTTCGGCTACAGTTTCTGGCGATTCGGAAAGTTCACAGGCTATACTGACATTTTCGTATTTCATGAAATAGTTTTGATACAGCTGTGAACAGAGATAAATAATTTTAGAAAAAAGAGAGAGAGAGAGAGAGAGACAAAAGAAAAAATATTAAAGATCGCGTAATAGTAGCATAGTGTAAAGGCTGTTCGATATTTATACTCTCCACGAGAGTATTATGGCTTTGTGCATTTGTTTGTAACACCCAAAAGGAAGCGAGTTAGACCCATTGTTAAGTATACCGATCGGCTTAGAATCACTTTCTGAGTCGATTTAGGAATGTCCGTCTGTCCGTCTGTCCATCTATTGTTGTAATCAAATTACAGGTCGCAATTATAGTCCGATCTTAACAAAAATTGGCAAAAGTAAGTTTTGTGGATCAAGGATGAACGCTATTTAATTTGAGGCAAATCGGTTCAGATTTAGATATAGCCCCCATACAAATGTCACTCCCGATTTGACATTTTCCGCTCTAGAAACCACATATTGTACCAAATTTTCTTTAAATTTGGCACAACATCTTATAATCCATCTCGAAACACCTATGCAAAAATTGGATAAGATCGGTTCAGATTTAGGTATAGCCCCCATACAAATGTCACTCCCGATTTGACATTTTCCGCTGTAGAAACCACATATTGTACCCGATTTTCTTAAAATTTGGCACAACATCTTATAATCCAACTAGAAACACATATGACGAAATTAGGTAAGATCGGTTCAGATTTAGATATAGCCCCCATACAAATGTCACTCCCGATTTGACATTTTCCGCTCTAGAAACCACATATTGTACCCGATTTTCTTTAAAATTGGCACAACATCTTATAATCCAACTAGAAACACCTATGCAAAAATTGGATAAGATCGGTTCAGATTTAGGTATAGCCCCCATACAAATGTCACTCCCGATTTGACATTTTCCGCTCTAGAAACCACATATTGTACCCAATTTTCTTTAAATTTGACACAACATCGTATAATCCAACTAGAAACACCTATGCAGAAATTCGGTAAGATCGGTTCAGATTTAGATATAGCCCCCATACAAATGTCGCTACCGATTTGACATTTTCCGCTGTAGAAACGCATATTGTACCCGATTTTCTTTAAAATTGGCACAACATCTTATAATCCAACTAGAAACACCTATGCAAAAATTGGATAAGATCGGTTCAGATTTAGGTATAGCCCCCATACAAATGTCACTCCCGATTTGACATTTTCCGCTCTAGAAACCACATATTGTACCCAATTTTCTTTAAATTTGACACAACATCGTATAATCCAACTAGAAACACCTATGCAGAAATTCGGTAAGATCGGTTCAGATTTAGATATAGCCCCCATACAAATGTCGCTACCGATTTGACATTTTCCGCTCTAGAAACCACATATTGTACCCGATTTTCTTTAAATTTGGCACAACATCTTATAATCCAAGTAAAAAACCTATGGTGAAAGTGGCTAAGATTGGTTCAGATTAAGATATAGCGCAAATACAAATGTTGCTCCCAAATGTTTAACCGATTTTGGCCAAACTATACATATTATATCTCACCTATTTCGTTCCAGATTTCAATATACCCCCATACAAATGTCCATTCCGATTTAACATTTTTTGTCAAACACATACATTTACAGGATACAAAAATCCTTCCCGTTTTCACTTTTTCAGCGAATTAAATTGTATTCGGATTGAAAGTGGAGTGTATCATAGAGTCGGCCCGGCCCGACTTTAGCCTTTCCTTACTTGTTTTAATTTGTAAAATACTCCTCTCTTTTTTGTGTGATCAGGATTATATAGGATGGGCCATGTAACATTTTAAATTAGAATCGGATATAAAACTAAGTACTGTTTATTTGTTTAAATTTCTGGTTTTATTGGAAAGGTTCAACTTTGTCATATAATAATGGAACACAATATGGCTCGGCTGCACCTCATCCGATCAACCCAATTTACCAATGTACAGCCCAAAATCCACACCAAACAGTGACTCGTTGTGGATGCATTGGCTTCTCAATAGTCACGTGTCGGTTCTCTGAATCCCATATGCGGCAATTTTGCTTATTTACATAGCCACCGAGATGAAAATGAGCTTCATGATGGCTGAACTGAAGGCCGATCTCTTCTCGAAAAATTTCCACGTGAATTTCGTACAGTTTGCGTTAAAGACTCACTACTTTGGAAATAAGTTTTTAATATTTCTGAATTTGGTTCGAGAGTTTAGCGTCCCATTTTGCAAATGTAAAATATAAACCTGAAAATACAAATTAATATTATTATACCTTTTAAAGTCAATGTAATGGGTAAGTTCAAATTTAAAATGTCCCAGCCTATAGATTTGTGATGTTCAGTTTTGAAATCTAAATAATATTCAAGTTCGTACTCTGTCTGCTGGAATTGAGAATTCTTAATGAACATTTTTGAAGTTAAAACAAGTTTTTTGTGTATTTACCATTTTTTTGATTTTTTTTTTAAATCTGATGGATGAATTATAAATTCGTAACTCTTATTTCTGAGAAATATTCCACATTCTTCACCCAAAATTTCCATCTCTCGCATCACGACTTCATAATCTCGTTCTTCTATCATAATCTTCGTCCACATGTTCACTTTTTCTCAGTGGGCGTGAATGGACCTACCATTAACAGCGTATTTGTGCGTTTCGTGTTTTGTTTCACTGTCAAACATCTTCAGTTTGGTCTCTAATTTAACCATGAATCGTCTTACAAACGAACAACGATTGCAACTGATTGAATTTTATTATCAAAATACGTGCTCTGTTAAGAAAGTTCATCGCGCGCCGAAGATCCACCTTTTTACCGCAAAATTGTGTTCAGCGACGAAGCTCATTTTTGGCTCAATGGGTACGTGAATAGGCAGAATTGTCGATTTTGGAGTGAATATCAGCCAGAAGCATTGCAAGAGCTACCAATGCATCCAGAAAAAGCCACAGTTTGGTGCGGTTTATGGGCTGGTGGCATCATTGGACCGCATCAAAGATGATGCGAATCGTAACGTAACTGTGAATGGTGAGCGCTACCGTGAGACGATATCCAACTTTTTTTTGCCCAAAATGCAAGAGCTTGACTTGCATGACATGTGGTTTCAACAAGACGTTGCCACATGCCACACAGCACGCGCAACAATGGACTTATTGAGAGGCGAGTTCGGTGAAAATTTTATTTCACGTTCGGGACCGGTCAATTGGCCGCCTAGATCGTGCGATTTAACGCCTTTAGACTATTTTTTGTGAGGCTATGTTAAAGCTCATGTCTATACAGACAAGCCCGCTTCAATTGATACATTGGAAGACAACATTGCAGCATATATTCGTGAGATACCGGCCAAAATGTTGGAAAGAGTATGCCAAAATTGGACTATAATTGGGCAAGGTCAACATTTGCATGAAATATTCTTCAAACATTAAATTATATGGACCGTACTATCGATTCAAATAAAGATTTCATGAATTTTTCTGAATTTTATGTGTCTTTTTTTTTTTGAAAAACGTTCCTATAGCTTTTAAAAAATCACCCTTTATAAGGGGGTGCATTTTCAACTACAACCGTTTGGTTCATAATTTATTTCCAAAAGCATAAATTTTGAAACTTCGTTATCTTTCAAGTATGCAGTGCAAAATAACCTAACTACATGATTATAACCATATTTGAAATCTCTCTTATCCCTCACCCATATCCCTTGGACGAACGAATTTGGAAAGATATTTTTATTTTGCGAGTCTATGCAGTCAGATGAATGTATAAGTTAGCATTAACCATATTATTAAGCCTACCTCGTAAGTACTAATAACACGCGCAGACGAATGGCGTATCATATTTCTGCAATGCATTGCTTATGTTTGGGAAATGATGATTCGCTAGTTGACTCGCGGTGCATTCACCCAACAAATATTCATATTTGCTGGGAGAATGCAAACTAAGCATTAATAACTATAAATTCTGTCAAAGCATAAAGTGTAATAATATTTTATGAAATGAATAAAAGTCAGATTCTTTTACAAGTCCGTGTACTTCGGACAGGAATTCTCTCCGTTCTTAACTGGCGCCCAACGTAGTCTAAAAGGTTTTTAAATTATTTAACCTGTCAATATCTCAGTAAAGAGAGAAAAAATAAATAATTAAAACAAAAAAATTCGTGGTAAACCGAAAAAAAACATCAAAGTTAAAAAAAGGTTTTTTAAATTATTTAACCTGTCAAAATCTCAGTAAAGAGAGAAAAAATAAATAATTAAAACAAAAAAATTCACGGTAAACGGAATTAAAAGACATTAAAGTTTAAAGGTTTTTAAAAATTATTTAACCTGTCAAAAATCTCGTTAAAGAGAGGAAAAAATAAATAATTAAAAAAATCACAGAAAAGCAAGTGAAAAAAGAACAAATAAATTTAAATTAGTTTTTTTGAAATTATTTTAAAGAGACAAAAAAAAATAATAATCAAAAATCGTGATAAAACGAGAAAAAGAAACTAATTTAAAACAAAGACAAGAAAATAAATAATTCAACCTCAGCACATAAGCTCAACACCAAAAGCCAGAGCAAGTAGCCAAAAAGAAGAGAAAACAAGAGGAAAGCAGCACCTAACATCAACATCAACACCAAAGGAACGAAGGAAAATAGATTAGAGTAACCAAATGGAAAATTTTTTGTAAGTACCAATTTATTTTCGAATTTCTGTGTTTTCGGCATTATCAATATTTTGCGCGTTAAATCTAAGTTTTCCAGTACTTTTTGTTATCGTGTTTTGCTCGATTTTTTTTGTTATTCGTTTATTCTTCCGATTGACAATGGCAAGCAGGGACGAAATTGTAGGCATTGTGACGGCGGCTGTTGATGCCATGACTGATGACTTGAGAGAGCAAATCGTTGCACTCACACGACAGTTTAGTAGTTTACGCACCCCAAGAGTGGAAACATACGAACCAGTAACCTTAGGAAGGGCTCGGGGTACTTCATTAGATTTGGTAAAATCGCTTCCTGAATTCCGGGGGGATATGTCGTCTTATCCAGCATGGCGTGATGCCGCACACTTCGCTATAGGTTACTATGAAGAAGGATCAGAAAATTATTACATTGCAATGGGAATTTTGAGGAACAAAATTACGGGTATGGCTAATGATAAATTATCATCCTTCAATACAGTATTGAACTTTAAAGCTATAATTGCTAGATTAGATCAGTGTTTCGCTGACAAGAGGTCATTACAGGTTTTGGAGAGTGAATTGAGTATTCTTAGGCAAGGAAAATCGCAAATAACAGATTTTTATGATGATGTTGACAAGCATTTGACTTTGATAATAAATAAAAATAAAATGAGTTACCCTGGAAATGAAGAGGTGGCGAACGCATTGAACGCCAGGGCCAGAGACAACGCATTGCGTGTATTTATTTCGGGTTTAAGGAAACCATTAAGTGACATATTATTTTCAACCAAGCCAAGTGATTTACCGACGGCTTTAGCCACTGCACAGGAACTGGAGTCGGACCAACGCAGACAAGAGTTTGCGAGGATTTTCGCGGAGGGCAGTGTTGCTCACATATCACGAACACACCAAAATTCCCATCCATCATATAAACGTACCGCTCAAAACGCAAATGGAGCTCGCATATTACAACAGGAACCAGTCCCAATGGATGTCGATCCAGGATCATCCATGTTTCGACGACCCACAACATTTACTGGACATAGACCCCAACAACCTAATGAAAACACTGCTAGAACTCCACCGGTTAAGCGTGATAGAGAACCTGGTTCCGGGAGGAGCGCACCCATTCAGAAACAACAACGTGTGAACCATTTGGCTACTGATCCACCGGAAGAGGAAGATGTGGACGATTTGAGTTCCAATTTTTCGCAGTACGAAGAGGAAGACGACGAGCAAGTGGTAGAAGAGTTACATTTTTTTAGACTAGGCTCGCTCCTTCCCTTTATCATAAAGACAATTAAGGGTAGGGAGTTAAAACTATTAGTGGATACAGGAACATCGAAAAATTTTATTAAACCAATAGATGAATTAATTTTTGCAGTTCCCCTCGGGAAACCTTTTAATGTAAATACCTTGAACGGCACAAATTCGATAAATGAAAAATGTACGATGGTTTTATTCGGTTATGTTACTACATTTTACTTACTTGATACGTTACGGAATTTTGACGGAATTATTGGTTATGAGTTTTTAAAACAAATTAATGGTAAATTGAATATGACGGACGATACTTTAACGTACGAAAAAAGTAAATATCCTGTTGTCAAAGCAAACGAACAGATTAATTTTCACGCAATCGATAAAGATTTGGTACCACAAAATGTAATAGAGGAGTTCAACAGAATTATATCGGGAAATTCTACTGCTTTTGCAGACCCAAACCGAGCATTACCATACAATACCAGCGTAGAGGCGACGATTCAGACAAAGAATGAGGAACCCATTTATTCAAGATCGTACCCATATCCTGTGACCATGTCGGACTTCGTCAATAATGAGATTAAAGCCCTTCTTCAGGACGGAATAATAAGAAAATCTTTCTCTGCATATAATTCTCCCGTACTTGTTGTAAGAAAAAAAGGTTTAGACGAACAAGGAAAACAAAATCACAGGCTTGTAATAGATTTCCGAAAATTGAATGATGCGACGGAAAACGACAAATATCCAATGCCCGATATTCCAGTAATATTATCAAACTTAGGAAAATCACAATATTTCACAACACTGGATCTGAAAGCGGGTTACCATCAGATCCTATTAGCTGAAAAGGACAGAAAAAAAACAGCCTTTAGTGTCAATAATGGGAAGTATGAGTTTTGTAGGTTACCGTTTGGGCTGAAAAACGCTCCAAGCATATTTCAGCGTACAATTGACGATATTTTACGGGATTTCATCGGAAAGATATGCCAAGTCTATATGGATGACATTATAATATTTTCTCCAGATGAGTACAGCCATCTGGAGCACATCCATACAATTTTGAACGAGATAAGTAAGGCCGGTATGAGGATATCCGCGTCAAAGTCTAAATTCTTTCGGACGGAGGTAGAATTCCTTGGTTTCGTAATTACCAGAAATGGCATTACAACATGCCCAGATAAAGTCAAGGCCATTAGGGAATTTCCAAAGCCAGACAATTTGAGAAGTCTTCGATCTTTCTTGGGTCTTTCCGGTTTCTACAGAAGATTTATGAGGGATTACGCAAAAATTGCGAAGCCTCTGACAAAATATTTAGAGGGCGATAATGGTAAAGTTACAGCAAGAAAATCTAAAAGTATTAAGATCGAACTGAACGCAGATGCACTGGCTGCATTTGAAAAGTTGAAACAAGTTATCGCATCAGAAGATGTCATACTTTCGTACCCAGACTATGAAAAAGCGTTTGAACTTACGACGGACGCGTCTGCGGTTGCCCTCGGAGCAGTGCTCTCGCAGGAAGGTAGGCCTATAACGATGATATCTAGAAATTTAACAGCAACTGAGTCAAATTATGCTACAAACGAAAGAGAATTACTCGCGATCGTATGGGCCCTGAAGGAATTAAGACACTATCTATATGGTGTTCCGGATATCCATATTTTTACTGACCATCAACCTCTAACGTTTTCAATGTCGGATAAAAATCCTAATTCAAAAATGAAAAGATGGCGATCTTTTATCGAAGAATACTCGCCCAAATTTATTTATAAACCCGGTAGAGAGAACGTGGTGGCTGACGCACTATCCAGGCAATTAGTTAATCATTCACTGGATGATTCGGATGACGACACCGTTCATAGTGAAATATCCTTGACACAAGTTATAAGTTCAGTCAAATATCCACTAAATCAATACAGAAATCAGATATTGATATCAAAGGGTTCATCATGTAATAAAACAGAGAATATCATTTTTCAGAAATTCTTGAGACATACAATCACATATGACAATACGGAAAATTTAGAGAAAATTCTTTTGGAAGTCGTTAACCCGACGATAGTAAATGCAATTTGTTGTGAACTTCCTATTTTGGCTGAGATTCAAAATTGTATCATGACAAGGTTTCCGTCAATAAAATTTATTCACACGGAAAAATGCGTTATGGACGTAATCCGGGAAGACGATCAATGGGACATAGTGACTACTGAGCACAACCGAGCTCACCGATCAGTACAGGAAAATTTTAAACAGATTATTAGCGAGTATTATTTCCCGGGTATAAAGAAAAGATTAAAATATGTCATAGCCAACTGCAAAATTTGTAGGGAAAATAAATACCAAAGAAGGCCGGCTAAGGTAAAAATAGCCCCAACACCAATTCCTGAGTACCCTGGGCAAATTTTACATGTTGACATTTTAATAACAAACAAGTGTAATTTTTTGACATGCTTAGACAAGTTTTCCAAATTTGCTACACTTGTTCCTGTTGCATCCAGGAATGCAATAGATATTAAATCAGCTCTGTTCCAAATTTTGAACAGATTTGGAAATGTGAAGCTGGTTGTATCGGATAACGAGAAATCATTCCAATCGAGTTTAGTTGGAACGTTCCTTCGAGATCATTACGGAGCGGAACAATTTTTCGTACCACCGATGCACAGCGAAAGCAACGGTCAAGTAGAGAAATTTCACTCTACCCTCCTGGAGATTGCGAGATGTGTGAAGGTACAACAGAAGGTCGATGACACTATGGATCTGTTACTATTATCAACATTCAAGTACAATAATTCGGTACATTCAGTGACAGGTATGAAACCAGTTGACGTCATAAATTCAATTTCGGACAAAGTTTTAGGCGAGATAAGGACAAAATTACAGTTAGCTCAGGACAGGACTTTACGAACACACAATGAAGACGCATCAGTTAAAATTTTCCATCCGGGCGAGAAGGTGTTTGTTAAAAGAAATCGCAGATTAGGAAACAAATTTGATAAATGGTACGTCGAGGGTACAATTGAACGCGACTTAGGTACCACAGTACTAATTAACGGAAGGAAAGTTCATAAAAGTAACTTGCGGTAGTGTTTTTCTTTTCAGATTTTTTATGATTTGGGTAACTTTGACATCAGCGAAGGTGCTGGATTATACTGACTCACACTTCATAGCTATAAGGGACGGAGATGTTGCTATTTACGAAAACTTTAAATACATCGTGCATCGGACAAACCTGACAGAATACGAAATGATTTTAAATGACAACGCGGAACTGATAAAAAATTTCAAGGATGAAAGAGAGACTGACATCATTATGGACCAGACTAGACAAATACAGCGCCTGCTGCGGGTACTTTTGGTGAATAGACGGCATGCAAGGTCATTGGATTTCATTGGATCAGCACTTAAGTTTATTGCGGGTACGCCGGACCGAGGTGATTTCGACCTACTAATGACAAAAGAGGACCTGTTGGTACAGAACAATAATAAACAGACTGTTGTAAATTCTGCACTACAAGACAAAATTAACGAGTTGACAGAAAGAATAAACGTAATGCAGAAGGCATCAGGAAATTCTAATGCAATTAATGCTGACCAACTATTATTTCTCGAACTTTTGAGTGCCAGGAATGGTGAAATTATTTTTTTCCTGAACCAATTGACACTATCCATTACTTTGGCAAAGACGAATGTAGTAAATCCCATAATAATTGATAATGCCGAAGTAAATTATATTCTCGAGAATGAATTGGTACCAATAAGTTTAAATAATCTTCTAAAATCAAGTACTGTAAAAGTTTATCAAACTAACAATATCATTTATTATGTTATAAAAGTACCTTTAGTAAAAGAAATATGTAACTTTTTAAGAATATTCCCGGTAGTCCATAATAACTCTGTAATTCAAATGGGGATACGGACGTCTTCACAGTGCAATGATCGTCATACTCCTATAACGGACTGCGTAAATGCTGGAAATACCAGTATTTGTAAAATAACCACGGATGAGGCTTATCACAATTGCTGAATGACAATTTTGCTGCCTGTTCAACTGAACCGGCAGATAACATTCAACCAATCCAGGAAATCTCTGAAGGTTCAATTTTATTAAACAATGTTCAAGAAACTACTGTAATTGATCGTGAGATCATAGCAGTTAGGGGTACGGCAATAATTTTATTCTCCAATAATATTACTATAAATGGTACAATTTTTTATAACAGACATCGTCAGTCCGATTTTATTGAACCCCATCCACCGAAAATTCTGAACATAAAAGAGACTGGACATAATATAAATCTTTCCCTACCATACCTTCACAGAATTTATCTTGAAAATACTAATTTGCTCGAAACACTTGATTATGAAATGACAAGTCATAGGGTGCTTTTCATGACAATTTTATTTTTCATTGCAATACCAATTGTTGTTATTTACCGCTGCAAACGTGAGCGTAAACCCGAACAATTGGATTTAGATGACATAGTTAGAAGAGTACAAAGTCGGAATAGGGACTCTCCGATTTAAAATGGGGGGCAGTTAGCATTAACCATATTATTAAGCCTACCTCGTAAGTACTAATAACACGCGCAGACGAATGGCGTATCATATTTCTGCAATGCATTGCTTATGTTTGGGAAATGATGATTCGCTAGTTGACTCGCGGTGCATTCACCCAACAAATATTCATATTTGCTGGGAGAATGCAAACTAAGCATTAATAACTATAAATTCTGTCAAAGCATAAAGTGTAATAATATTTTATGAAATGAATAAAAGTCAGATTCTTTTACAAGTCCGTGTACTTCGGACAGGAATTCTCTCCGTTCTTAACTTATACACCGAATTCCATGATTCTAGCTGCTGACATTTGGTTGGTACCTTAAAAGTACGACTTTCGAAAATCTCTCTATTTTACTTGTCTACACAATTAGAGGGATGTACATCATTCTAGCTGTAGCTGTTTAGTTGGTACCATTTTTATCGCTCAGTTCCCATTGTATACCTTAAAAGTACGAAACCCTTTTTTCGTGTCTACGCAGTCAGTGGAATGTATACTCCGAATTTCATGACTCTAGCTGCTGTCATCTGGTTGCTACAATTTCCAGCCCCCCTTTTAGCCCCTAAAAGTACGAATATCGAAAAATCCCCTTATTTTATGTGGCTATGTAATCATAGGAATATATACACTGCATTTCATTATTCTGGGTGCAGCCGTTTGTTTGGTACCATTTTTATCCCTCTATTCCCATTTTACCCCTTAAAAGTACGAATTTGGAAAAAATACTTTTATTATTATGTATCCACTCAATTAGATAAATGTACACCATATATCGAGGATCTAGCTGTTATCGTTGTATGGGTACCATTTTCATACCTTTTTGCCCCATTTCACCCCCTTCGAATAAGAATCACGTTTTTTATGGGGGAACGCACACACCCAATAACAAGTGAATAATAAGCTGACATAAAACAAGCATAAATACTTTAAATAGTATTATTCAGTATTTCAGTCCTTGTGAGGGAAAAATGTTTCCCTTTGGACCGATTTGACCCAGTTTCCATCCCAACCGATCTACAATTATAGGACGCATTTATGGAAAATTTGGACCTCCTGCTCCTTTCTTTTAGATGCTACCGTGCTTTCAATAGACGGACGGACAGATCGTGCTAGAATTTTATGACGATCAAGAATATATATACTTTATAGTGTCTCAGGTCGATATTTCAAGGTGTTCAAAGTAAATAAAAGTTTTTAGGGGGTCAAATGGTACAAAAAGGGATAAAAATGGTACCAATGATAGAACAATAGCTAGAAACATGAAGTTTGGAATGTACATCGTACACTCAGAGTAATATTTGAAGTACTTATGAATAAAGTCTCGGCTAACGAACGAGAATTTCTTTTTAGACCAATATTCATGTATTTTTCTAAATACTCTAAAGTATTTTTTATAAGTTCATTTATACTTGAATGTATGAGGAACATGGCATAAATTTAATTACATTTATTTACTTTATTTGAAGTGATAAGTACATTTATAAGTAAAAAATTCCTAAATGAATTTTTTCCATGCAAAAAAAAATTGCATTATTTTCTTTCTTAAACGCTAGTAAATTTTCTTCTGCACAAGTATGAATATACTTAATTGTCAGAAGTTTTTACTAGATCCAATAAAATGTTTTTAAGTATATTTACTACCCTATTTTGAGTATATGTACTATTTCTTCTGGCTCTGAAATAAGGAAAGTGTACTCATATCTATTTAAGTTTCTTTCTCGTAAGGAAATTTTACTTAAACTGTAGTAAAATTGTTAAACTAAATTGGAGTATGGATTATACTCAGATTTAAGAATGCTATTTTCTGAGTGTAGATACGTAAAATAGAGGGATTTTTCAAAATTCGTTCTTTTAAGGGATACAATTGGAAAAGGGGGATAAAAATGGTACCAACCAAACCGCTGAAGTTGAAATCGAGAAATTCGGTGCACATTCATCCGACTGTGAAGATGCGAAATATTTTTTTTAATTTGTACCTTTAGGCGGGAATTGGGCGAATGGACATAAAAATGGTACCAACCCAACGGCTGGAGCTATAATAATGAAATTCACTTCTCTGACTGCGGTGACGCGAAAAATAAAGAGATTTTTCGATATTCGTACCATCAGGATCTAAATGTGATTAAATTGTTCAACAATCAAACGGCTGTAGCCGAATTCAGTATTTTCACTCGTCTGTCTAAGTAGACGTGGAAAAAAGAGGTACAAATTTTTCAAAATTCGTACTTTTAGGGTAAAAATGGATCAAATAGTGAAACTGGTACCAATCAAACGGCTGTAGCTAAAAATCATGAAATTAGGTCTTCAATATTAGAACTTTTCCCATCAAAGTCGTACAGACATTTAAGCTGTAACAAGCTGGGCTCAAGAAATTGCAAATGGGGAAAATCGGCCATGAGCGAAATTGTTTCTACCTAATACTATTTAGGGCACATTTTTAAAGACTGCTGCTCAATGTTTACTTTTCGTTTTCATTTGAAGTTATATATTTATTTATAGTAAAGGACTATATTAATATTATAATAATGAAGCTTCACAATTTTCCTAATATGGTAGTGGACTTTTATGTAAAGTTGGCAGCCTCTAATCTGCCGGTAATATAATGGAATGCACTCCGTGGTGGAGGGTATAAAGGGTGATTTTTTAAAAGCTATAGGAAAGTTTTTAAAAAAACACATACAATTCAGAAAAATGCATGAAATCATTATTTCAATCGATAGTACGGCCCATATAATATAATCTTTGAAGATTATTTCATGCAAATGTTGACCTTGACTGCGTCTCAATCCGCTTAGTCCAATTTTGGCATACTCTTTCCAACATTTCGGCCGGTATCTCACGAATAAATGCTTCAATGTTGTCTTCCAATGCGTCAATTGAAGCGGGATTGTCTGTATAGACACGAGCTTTAACATAACCCCACATAAAATAGTCTAAAGGCGTTGAATCGCACGATCTAATTGACTAATTGGCTAATTGACCGGTCCCGAACGTGAAATAAAATGTTCACCGAACTCGCCTCTCAATAAGTCCATTGTTGCGCGTGCTGTGTGGCATGTGGCACCGTCTTGTTGAAACCACATGTCCATTGGTATCTCTGGCAATGCTTCTGGCTGATATTCACTCCAAAATCGACAATTCTGTCTATTTACGTACCCATTGAGCCAAAAATGAGCTTCGTCGCTGAACACAATTTTTCCTTAAAAAAGTGGATCTTCGGATTTCTTGAACTTTCTTAACAGAGCACGCATTTAGATAATAAAATTCAATAATTTGCAAGCGTTGTTCGTTTGTAAGACGATTCATGGTTAAATTAGAGACCGAACTGAAGATGTTTGACAGTGAAACAAAACACGAAAAGTACGTCAGCTTTTTAAACCCGTGTTGCCAAAAAGATAATAGCTAAAAAATCACCCTTTATAAGATTCGGCCCGGCCAAATCATTCCCTCCAAATGCATAGTTTGAGACGCCACTTTGTTGTGAAATTCCAACAAATACCTTTCCCTATAGCGCCCGCACCTATAGGTGCACAGTTGACTCATTTCAATTTAAACGACATTTTATCACGTATCACAATATTTTTTCCTGATTCCATTAAAAGAAAAACAATATTTACTCAACTCAAATGACAATTATTGTCCCGGTTTTTTATCGCTTAACTAACATGCTGGCTGCCTGCCTGTCGGTATGTAATTATTTTTAAATTCAATTAATAAAGGTTAACATTAGCACAGGTCGACGACATGTGACTATTTGTTTGTGCTTTGCCGTAGATTGGTTCACAGCAGTGTGACAAAATAACACTGTGCTACAAAAAAGAATGAAGTAAACAACTCTTGTAGGTATGTTCGAGTAGAACAAGAACAAGAATTTGTATTTGAAATTTGTCAGACACCCCCAAAATGTTAGGTTAGGGTAAGAAACCGGTTTTTCGTACCTTTGCCGATTTTCAGTTTCTCATCGGATTTGGAAAGAAGAAACCTGAAGCTTTCGTATTTGAAAAGAAAACCCCGAACCTTTCGATAGATATATAGCTTATTTACGGGTAAAAAAGGTTGATTTGAAAAATTCAAAAACTCTAGGGGAATGGGAGCCACTGGATGCCCAACAAAGTTGGCCATATCAAATTTTGAAATGATTATCAAAAGCACCGATTGCATCCATTGCATATACAGATAGGCTTAGAATCACCTTTTGAGTCGATTTAGCAATGTCTGTCTGTCCGTCCGTTCGCCCATCTATTCTTGTAATCACAGTACAGGTCGCAATTTTTTTATTCACTAAACCAACACTCAGGGAATGTCCCCGCATTGCGTTGGCGGAAGGAAGATACGGTATTGGGAGGAGGAAAGAGGGAATAGTGTTTGTTGACTCTTGTTTTAAACTTCCGTACATCATAATTGGCCGGGAAGATATCTGCCGGAAGTCGATTCCACATACGGATAGTGCGGGCGAAGAACGAATTCATTCTGTAATGTGTGGTCTGGTCGGTTGTCCAATCTACAACAAATGGGTGAGAATTCCTGGAAAGTCGCGTATCTCTACCGAACGTTCTCAAGGGCGGTATAAGATCACGAATATCAGCAGAGCAAACACCGTGAAAGTATCGATAGAACAAAGACACACAACCCACATTACGACGATGTTCAAGGGAAATAATAGAATTGGATATCCTACCATCACCTATCAACACCTTCGCCCTCCTCTGTACACGGTCAAGTAGCTCCAGTGATGAAACTGGAGCAGCCGACCATATATGGGAGTTATATTCCATCTTTGGTCTGATGTAAGTAGTGTAGATATTGAGAAGATCAGAGGGAGTGAAGTATTTCTTACACCGGTTTAAGAAGCCTAGACCCTCGACACTTCAACTACATGTTTTGTCCAACGAACATCAGATTGTCTAGAACATCAAGAGTATCTGATTGCTCAATATCTACACCATTCATTAAAATCGACGACACCGTTGAATCAGCGAATCGCTTGTGAGACAACAAGGAGCACTGGGTCTTACGTGCATTAAAATCTACTCTACTAACTTGACCCCATTCGGAAATGGCCAGTAAATCCTGGCTGAGTGACTCATCCATCAATAGCCTCTTGTCTTCAATTTCTTGACGAGTTGGTCTATGAACGAATGAGTATGAATGACAGAGGTTGGTGTCATCCGCAAATGAGTATATTGGATTCGAAGTCCGATCCAAGAGGTCGTCGATGACAGAGGACAGAGCCCTGTGGTACTCCTGCGGTTAAGCTTTGCTCGTCGGATGAGAACCCATCTACAACAACACGTATAGTGCGATCTCTGAGGAAGCTCGATATAAATCGAGAGAAGTCACTACCAACACCAAAAGCAATAAGCTTTGATATGAGTGCGCCGTGCCAAACTCTATCAAAGGGCTTGGAGATATCTAGAGCAACGACCTTACTCTCTGCAAGCTGGTGGATTGATCGATTCCACTTTTCGGATAGCAGTGTCATCAGGTCTTCCGTAGATCGATTCCTACGGAAGCCATACTGTCGATCATTAAGTAAGTCATTGGTTTCTAAATACCTCACAAGATGGTGGTTAACCATACTCTCCATTACCTTCGAGAGCGCTGAGCAAATCGCGATCGGTCGATAGTTAGCAGGATTATTAGCCTCACCTTTTTTAGGGATGGGCCGGATGTTCGCAATCTTCCAACGCGCTGGGAAAACCCCTGCACGGTATGCAAGGTTGAAACGATTACGAAGGGGACGGGCAAGCGTAGAAGAGCACTTACATAGGACAAGTGCTGAAATGCCATCCGGGCCCGGAGATTTGTTTACGTCGAGATTTGCAAGAACCCTTTTAATTCCACGTGTTCGAAAAAGTATCCGATCCTAACAAAAATTGGCTCAAGCCAGTTTTGCGGGCCAATGACGAACGCTATCAGATTTAGATATAGCTCCCTTACAAATTTCGCTCCCGATTTGACTTTTTCCGCTCTATAAACCACTCGTTTCCATTTTCATCTTCTTCTTTCAAAAAGGCGACAAGATTATTTCGCTTGAAGATTTGTTTTTCTTCCTGCGGCTGCAAATTTTTGTTATTTTTCGTAGGGAAGACATAATTCAGATGCATCTAAGGCCCTTTATGAATCATTTCGGCTAACGGACCACCCCGATTGGTCGCAAAGCAACAGCGTTAGTAAAAACTTCAAATTTCCCCACTTTGGGAAGTCATTATTTTCCCAAAATTTCGTTACGAGAATTTGCTTTTTCTTAAAAATATACGTTTTTATCGAATTTGTAGTTTTTTTTCGCTATTTATTGACTATTATAAACTAAAGCTGTTATTGTTAGAGTACAGTTTGCACCAAATAGTTAAAGTATAAAAAAGTATTTTAACGGTAAGATTTCCTTATATACACTAGGGTAGTATTTCCTTAAGCCGGGATAACAAACTGCGATAACAAAAACGTATTGACTTTTTTGGACTTAGTCTCGATAACTATAAAATTGACATATACTGGATAATTATCCAGGCTAAGTCCAACACTTTTAAAAATAAAATTATGTTTTTAATTTGTTTTCATACGCACTTTGTTAATATTGCTGTTGACGGCAATTAAAAAATAGTTTTTTTTTATTTTGAGTGAAATTTTAACTTCTTATTTAGATTTTTGTTTTCGCAGCTGTTATCCAGTCTTAAAGAAAAACAGCCCTTATATTAAATATCTAAACGAATTGTGATATATCCGTATCGAACTATCCCAGGATAGGTACTTTTAAAGTCTTTTCTAGCAATTTCCCGTAGTGATATGCAATGTTTGTCACAGAACTAGAGTCGACCCCCCAGGTCAGGCAGAATTTAAGTTATCTTCGAAACTTTTCTCAAAAATGTACATAAATACATACGTACCTCTATCGCATCGTCATATAAATCCTCGGTGATTTTTACAATTTCAATATCGCCTGCAAACATAGAATTTCCAATTAGAAAGATAATCGTTTTCATGGAAAACAACAGATCAATCATTATAAATACCATCACATATCAATTTTAAACATTCCACTGAAGACATTGTTTGTTTTCTTTTTCACTTTCTTTCTCTTATCGAATATGCACTTGTTTATCGGTATTTCGAAATTTTAGCACGACCAACCGCTATCCAACCCCAAAAGTTTTCAACTAAATTGTGATTAATTTTTTGGTTCACAGTTTGCAATCGTCTTAAATTAGCTACCCCGACCATGGTGATGCTCACAATCAATTGTTCTATGTACGACAGACTCACTCAGTCACTCACTCACTCGCTCGTTACTTAATAATCATGATGAGGATGATGATGTTAAAAAAACATACAGATCGAGGAGAACACTTTTCGTGTGGTATCGTATCATTTGATAGAAAAATTGTTTGCACAGTCGGTTTGGGCGGACGGACTTTCACAAATAGAACTTAATTCTCGGTTTGAACTACTCGGTTGGACATTTTTTTATTAAGTGATGCGTGAGTCTTGGTCTTTCGTTGTTGTTTTTATTTAATTTTCTATTAAATGCGATCGAGTTGAACATTTTACCCACCATCCCCCCTCCCTCCTTGGCCACATACCCGTACTTATTACGTCAAGTTACATGTGCGGAGTGTACAGTGTACGGAGACCAACGCAGTGTATGCGTCTCAGTTTTCACTCATTGAGGGCGAGTGTTAAGAACTGTTGTCGTTTAAAAAGCGGGTGGCATATACAATCGAGTAATTGTTGATATTCATAAAGATAAAGCTCAATTCATAAAGATTAAGGATTTTCTGACAAAGTACATCTGAGAAAGAGGCCAGCTCGAGAACTACCCTACTTGACGTATAGATGGCGTTTTTTTTCAAAACAATGACAGCTATAAAATGTGGCAAGATTATTAAGATTAAATTTTAAGACTGAGCTTACTATAGTGTCAGCATGAAGGTGCAATCTGTTACATAATAATAAGTATTCAGCCGGATGATTTTTATCTGATATTTAAAAAAAAAACGCACAAATTATCCAAAAGAAATCATAGATTTCTGAAAAATTCTGATTTTATCCCGACGTAGAATACATTGATTTCAAATATCAGCCAAAAATATCAGATATAAAATTTATGAAAAAATACCAACGCAATACATAAATATCGTCACCCTAATATAAACAAGTAAAAACGGCGTTTAGTTCGAACTTTATATACCCTCCACCGAGGCTGTCGATTTTCGAAGAAGTGTAGTAACATTACAGGCAAATTTTATTTTTTTATATAGCCAAACCAAAACAAATAAAAATAATGAAAAAATACTTTTATAAATAAATACATAATTTTATACCACTTAAAAGTATATATATGGCAGCAATCTTCCAAAGGGCTCAAATACCCTAAATATTGGGAGACTGTGGTTGCTACAGTCGTTTGGTTGGTTGTATTTCCATCCTATTTTAATTTTTTAATACAGTCAAACTAAATCAAATAAAATTATTGGAAAAAATAGTTTTATGAATAATTATAAAATTTTAATTATTTTATAAGGTTTATGCTATATATATCGAAATAATACCCTCCACCATGGATTGCATAACTCAGAGGCTGCCGATTTTCGTAGCAGTGCAGTAAAATTACAGGAAAATTTAATTTTTTAAATATACCCAAACCAAAACAAATAAAACAAGTAAGGAAAGGCTAAAGTCGGGCGGGGCCGACTATATGATACACTCCACTTTCCAACCGAATACAGTCCAACTCGGTAAAAAAGTGAAAAGAAGAATTTCTGTATGTTTCCTAATCATAGGCTAATACGACCTGGTTCGATTTGTCAAATCGATAAGAATATTGTATCGGGGCTATATCCAAACATGGAAAAATGTGACTAACTTTCACAATAAGTTCTTCCGGTTCAAATATAAGGTGTTATGCTCTTGACACTTTGAAGAAATTCGGTGAAAATTCGTGGTTTCTGGGACGGAAAAAGTTAAATCGGGAGCGAAATTTGTATGGGAGCTATATATAAATCTGAACCGATCTGACCCATTTTTACCACAGGTGTTTCTAGTTGAAATATAAGATGTTTTGCCATATTTGAAGTCAATCTGATACAATATGTGGTTTCTAGAGCGGAAAAAGTCAAATCGGGAGCGAAATTTGTATGGGAGCTATATATAAATCTGAACAGATCTGACCCATTTTTACCACAGGTGTTTCTAATTGAAATATAAGATGTTTTGCCAATTTTGAAGAAAATCTCTTGCAATATATGGTATCTAGAGTGAAAAGATTAAAATCGGGAGTGAAATTCGTATGGGAGCTATATGTAAATCTGAACCGATCTGACCCATTTTCACTATAGGTGTTTCTAGGACAAATATAATATATTTCGCCTAATTTGAAGAAGATCTGTTAAAATATGTGAGCGAAAAAAGTCAAATCGGGAGCGAAATTTGTATGGGAGCTATATATAAATCTGAACCGATCTGCCCCATTTTTACCACAGGTGTTTCAAGTTGAAATATAAGATGTTTTGCCAAATCTGAAGACAATCTGATACAATATGTGGTTTCTAGTGCGGAAAAAGTCAAATCGGGAGCGAAATTTGTATAGGAGCTATATATAAATCTGAACCGATCTGCCCTATTTTTACCACAGGTGTTTCTAGTTGAAATATAAGATGTTTTGCCAAATCTGAAGAAAATCTGTTATAATATGTGGTATCTAGAGTGAAAAGTGTCAAATCGGGAGTGAAATTCGTATGGGTGCTATATATAAATCTGAACCGATTTTCTTCAAATTAAATAGCGTTCGTTCTTATCCCGAAAAACTTCGTTGTGCAAAGTTTCATTTGGTTCTGTCTACAATATACAGACAGACGGACATTGCTAAATCGATAGTGATTGTGATTGTGAATCGATCGAAAGTGATTCTAAGTCGATCGGTATAATTAACAATGGGTCTATCTCTCTTCCTTTTGGGTGTTACAAACAAATGCACAAAGACATAATACTCTCGTGGAGTGTATAAATATTGAAAAAAATAATTTTATAAATAAATAAAATATATTTTTTTTTTATTTCAAACCACTCTTCTGTGGCAAGGCTACCAATACGTTTATACTATACTAGCAAATACCCGCTACTTCGTATGCGGTGTAAGGATATACTCTTCAGGGTAAATCGCTTGTAAACGCTCAAAACTGAAAAAAATACTTTATTTTGCACAACTACGTATTCAGAGGTATATTCATAAATTGTCCATTCCAGATCCTACATTGCCGATGTAATTTATACACCGAATTAATTTTAGTCCCCTTTGCACAAATAATCATAAACAATTTCTACGTAGTCAATAGTTTAATTTAAGTAGGCACGAACATTGAAACAATTTTCTTACAAAAAATCATATAAAGCAGAAAAATATTTGTCCTTCTCAACAAAGTAGTAGCGTATATGTCAGTTGGGATAGAAAAAGGTGTAACGCATTAAAGGAGTGGCTTATGTCTAAAATCCCTTCCTCGTCTGTCTGTCTATCTGGCTGGCTGGTGTACAGGATAACTCTCAAAGGGACTTAGGAATTTATTCAAACTCTGAACGTAGTATTTCTATTCCCAGACTTAGTTTAAAATTGGAGATGGTTGAATTGACTATGGTACCCCCACAGATATAGTCAATTTTCCTAGTATTCGGACCAGTTGTATTTTGATATTTGATGAAGTTTTTATAATCATTTTGAGCGTACGTAATATGGAGGATTTTGCCACGCCCCTTCTTGTACGTCCCACACTAATCGCCATTACGTAAAATTAAACCTTTTACAACTTCTATACGGATGATCGGAATAATGTGAAATTTGATCTTTGCCAATATTTTCATATATGCTATGCACACACCGGTAGAAATCAGCTCCTTTTTGTGGATCTAAACAAAATTGTATAATCACATTAAACCTACAAACAATGTATGCGTTTGTCACGCCCTTTGTAAAATTAAATCCTTTACATATACATAAATTCTATACCGGTGCATGACGTGAAATCTGAACTTATAAATAGAACAAACATTCTTTATATATTTTATTTTTTTTTCGACGGGGCTATAATATTCGTACATAACTTCACGATTCTAGTGCAATATTTTGGTAGGTACTATTTGTATCTCTCTTTGTCTCCAATTTCTAAAAAAACATTTATTTTGCTCTTTCCCCGTTAACCCTTACGAATTTCAGGAAATTCCTTCATTTTGCGTTTGTAAGCATTTTGAGGTACACATATACACGTTGAATTTCACGATTCCAGCTTCGTCTGTTTTATTGGTTCCATTTTTATCCTTTTTTACCCATTTTCGTCCTAAAAAAGTACGAATTTTGCAAAAAAAAATTCTTGGTCGCAGTCGTGCTACCGTTTGACGTGGGCTGTGGTACAATTTTTATCCCATTTAATCCCTTAAAAGTGCAAATTTCGAAAAATGCTTTCTTATCAGTGATCTGTGCTGTAAAACGAATATACATACCGAATTTCATAATTGTATCTGTGACGTTGGCACCTTTTTTATCCCCCTTTCCCGTTTATCCTTTAAAAGTACAGATTTCATAAAGTTCGTTCATATAGAGTTTTTAGGCATTTTGAGGGATGTACACACTGAATTTTTTGATTCCAACTCCATCCGTTTGATTGGTACAATTTGTATCCCTTTTTACCCGATTTCACCCTCAAAATAGTATGAATTTTAAAAAATATTTTATTGGGTGCGTTTAAGCTGTAAGATGAATTTGCGCACCAAATTTCAAGATTCTAACCCTAGACGTTTGGTTATTGCTGTGGTACCATTTTTATCCCTTTCAACCCCTTACCCCTTAAAAGTACGAATTACGAAAAAATCCCTTCATATCTGATCTATATGCTCTAAGAGAAATGTTCACACCAAATATGATGATTATAACTTCAGCCTATTGTTGGTACCATTTTTGTCCCTTTTTGCCCCATTTAAACCCCCAAAAGAACGAATTTTGCAAATGCAACTTTTTGGGATGCCTCCATGCCGCAAGAGGAATGTCCATACCAAATTCTAGCCCCAGCCGTTTGATCATTACTGTGGTACATTTTTTATCCCTCTTTACCCCATTTTAACCCTTAAAAGTACGAATTACGAAAAAATCCC
This sequence comes from Polietes domitor, assembly GCA_947397865.1. Lineage (NCBI taxonomy): Eukaryota > Metazoa > Arthropoda > Insecta > Diptera > Muscidae > Polietes > Polietes domitor. The sequence goes on from OX377618.1 coordinate 59,486,192, forward strand.
TTCATATCTGATCTATATGCTCTAAGAGAAATGTACACACCAAATATCATGATTTTAACTTCAGCCGTATTGTTGGTACCATTTTTGTCCCTTTTTGCCCCATTTTACCCCCCAAAAGTACGAATTTTGTAAATGCCACTTTTTGGGATGCCACTTTTTGGGATGCCTTCATTCCGCAAGAGGAATGCCCATACCAAATTTCAAGATTCTAGGCCCAGCCGTTTGGTCATTGCGGTGGTACCATTATTATCCCTTTTACCCCGTTTTTCCCCTTAAAAGTACGAATTTCGAAAAACCCAGTCTTATCACACCTCTACAATGTAAGAGAAATGTACACACCAAATTTCATGATTCTAGCTCTAGCCGTTTGGTCTGGGGAGTGATCAGTCAGTCACTCAATCACGCAACTCTTATATATATAGATATCGAAATAATACTACAAGACAATTCAAAAAGTAAATATTAGGCAGCAATCTTAAAAAAAGTTTAAAGCCATAAATATTGTTAGATAGTGGGTGCTACAGTTGGTTGTATTTCCATCCTCTTTTAATTCCAAGAGTACAAATTTTGTAAATCCCTTATCTCTCAAGTACACAGTGCAAGATAAACTAATTTCATTATTCAACCATGTATTGTATTGTATCCCCTTTTTCCCATTTTACCCCCTTAAACGTACGACGTTCTAAAATCTCTTTATTTCACGTGTCTATGCAATTAGAGGGATGTTCACAGGAAATTTCATCATTCTAGCTGTTTAGTTGGTACCATTTTTATCCCTCTGTTTCCATTGTATGCCTCAAAAGTACGAATTTGGAAAAATCTTTTTATTTTTCGTTCTATGCAGTCAGAGGAATGTATACTCCGAATTTCATGACTCTAGCTGCGGTCATTTGTTTGGTACAATTTGCATCCCTTTTGCAATTTTAACCCCAACTAGTAAGGAAAGGCTAAAGTCGGGCGGGGCCGACTATATAATACCCTACACCACTCCCTGCATATGTACCTCGCTTTGATTACTAAACCCAGGTATTTCATGGGAGCAATTTCATGTAGTTCATACAAATGATATAAATTATATTCATATAATTTATATGCTATAAATTCATCTTTAGTCAAATTTAACGAATATGGTAAATAATATGGTAATTGATCCAATTGTCCGACAGACAAATACAAATTATACAAAGTTATACCAAAGTATGGACATATGGGCATCACCCAAACAATTGTCATTGCAATTCAATTCGGTAAAAAAGTGAAATCGGGAAGGATTTTTGCATCCTGTAAATGTATGTGTTTGACCAGGAACGATGTGACGCTGTTGAAACCAGGAACGATGTGACGCGCTTTCACCATGTCATTGGTGAAATATAATATGTAAAATTTGGCCAAAATCGGTTAAACATTCGGGAACAACATTTGTATGAGGGCTATATCTAAATCTGAACCGATCTTACCCACTTTCACCATAGGTTTTTTAGTTGGATTATAAGATGTTGTTCCAATTTTAAAGAAAAACGGGTACAATATGTGGATTTTAGAGCGGAAAAAGTCAAATCGGGAGCGACATTTGTATGGGGGCTATATCTAAATCTGAACCGATCATACCCACTTTCAGCATAGATGTTTCTAGTTCGATTATAAAATGTTGTGCTAATTTTAAAGAAAATCGGGTACAATATGTGGTTTCTAAAGCGGAAAAAGTGAAATCGGGAGCGTCATTTGTATGGGGGCTATATCTAAATCTGAACCGATTTCCTCCAAATTCAATACCGATGGTCCTTGGCCAGAAAAAATAACATTTCCCAAGTTTTATGACAATCGGACAACAATTGCGACCTGTAGAGTGCGAACAAGTTTAGATGGACAGCAGACGGGCGGACGGGCGGACGGACGGACAGACGGACAGACAGGCATCGTTAAATCGACTCAGCTGGTGATTCTAAGCCGATCGGTATACTTAAAGGTGGGTCCAGCTCGATTATTTCTTGGTATTACAAACATTTGGCGCGAAACTAACTTAGACCACGAAGTGGTGTAGGGTATAAAAAGTACAATTTTAGCAAAGTCCCCTTATTTTACGTGTCTATGCAATCGAAGGAATATATACACCGCATTTCATTATTCTGGGTGCAGCCGTTTGGTTGGTACCATTTTTATCCCTCTATTCCCATTTTACCCCTTAAAAGTACGAATTTGGAAAAAATACTTTTATATTATGTATATGGGAATTTTCAGTCCTTGTGAGGGAAAAATGTTTCCCTTTGGACCGATTTCGCCCAGTTGCAATCCCAACCGATCTACGACTACAAGACGCATTTATGGAAAATTTGGACGTCCATAATAGATCGTCTTAGAATTTGATGGCGATCAGGAATAAATATACTTTATAGGGTCTCAGGTCGATATTTCAAGGTGTTACAAAGGGAACGTCAAAGTTAGTATCCGAAAACGCAAACAAAAATGTCCTAGCTTATAAAGAGTGATTTTTTTGAGGTTAGGATTTTCATGCATTAGTATTTGACAGATCACGTGGGATTTCAGACATGGTGTCAAAGAGAAAGATGCTCAGTATGCTTTGACATTTCATCATGAATAGACTTACTAACGAGCAACGCTTGCAAATCATTGAATTTTATTATCAAAATGCGTGCTCTGTTAAGAAAGTTCAGAAAGAAAGAAATTGTGTTCAGCGACGAAGCTCATTTTTGGCTCAATGGGTACGTAAATAGGCAGAATTGTCGATTTTGGAGTGAATATCAGCCAGAAGCATTGCAAGAGCTACCAATGCATCCAGAAAAAGTCACAGTTTGGTGCGGTTTATGGGCTGGTGGCATCATTGGACCGTACTTCTTCAAAGATGATGCGAATCGTAACGTAACTGTGAATGGTGAGCGCTACCGTGAGATGATATCCAACTTTTTTTTGCCCAAAATGGAAGAACTGAACTTGGTTGACATGTGGTTTCAACAAGATGGCGCTACATGCCACACAGCTCGCGATTCTATGGCCATTTTGAGGGAAAACTTCGGAGAACAATTCATCTCAAGAAATGGACCGGTAAGTTGGCCACCAAGATCATGCGATTTGACGCCTTTAGACTATTTTTTGTGGGGCTACGTCAAGTCTAAAATCTACAGAAATAAGCCAGCAACTATTCCAGCTTTGGAAGACAACATTTCCGAAGAAATTCGGGCTATTCCGGCCGAAATGCTCGAAAAAGTTGCCCAAAATTGGACTTTCCGAATGGACCACCTAAGACGCAGCCGCGGTCAACATTTAAATGAAATTATCTTCAAAAAGTAAATGTCATGGACCAATCTAACGTTTCAAATAAAGAACCGATGAGATTTTGCAAATTTTATGCGTTTTTTTTAAAAAAAAGTTATCAAGCTCTTAAAAAATCACCCTTTATAAAACCTGTAAAAACGAAAAAAAGTGACAGATAAGTGTGTTCCGTTATTGTTTTGAATAAAAATGGCATTACAAAAATTTATTTTTAAACTATTTTAGTTTTAATACGTTTTTTTCATCATCCAGTGTAAATAGTTTTTCATGAGTTTCTTTTTTATATTAGGGTATCGATATGTAAATGTTCAATATTAAGATATTTTTTTTAATTTTATTTCAATATCATATTCTTATAATAAAATTTATCATCTTATTATGAAGGGATTGCCCATGATTTCTTCAATTTCTTGACTCACTAAAATGTGATGAAAAAATAAACACACCTAAAACACAAAATCAATGTCTATAATACCTAAAATAATTTGGAAATATTACTATACACAAAATGTGCAAAGTATCACGCATTACTTTCGTACAAGACAACATAATAAAAATATTTTCAGAGAATGTGCAGAGATCGTCGGATAAATCTCGTACGAAAAAAAATAAAAAATTCCCTTCAGAGAATTCAACATAATCGTTTAGATAATGTGCAGAGATCGTCGCATAAATTTCTTATGAAATCTAAGAGAATGTGCAGATTCGGCTGACAAAAGTTCAGAGAGAGAGTTAAAATTAATCTTGAAGCAGCCAGTATTTATTTTATCATTTATATTTAATTGACACTACTCATTTTCTTTGAATTATCATTTATTTTCCCTCATTAATGTAAATCAGTTGTAATTCAGTTTTTTTTATTTCGGAATTTCAACTATGTAAATTAATTCAAAGTTAACGTAAATATTCAAATCCGATCACTAAATGCAACTCTGTCATATTATCCTTTTAACACTGCATATTTTAGACGTTTTACTATTTTTTTGCAACGCTGCATATTGTTAAGAGTTGAGTACTTATTTTTGTACTCTCCACCTCCAGTATGGGGGTATACAAACTTTGTAACACCTTGAAATATCGACCTGAGACTCTATAAAGTATATTTATTCTTGATCATCATTAAATTCTAAGTCGTGCTAGTCATTTTCGTCTGTCCGTCTGTTGAATTCACGCTAGCATCTAAACGAAAGGAGCTAAGCAACATTTTCCATAAATACGTGTTATAGTCGTAGATCGGTTGGGATTGCAACTGGGCGAAATCGGTGCACAAAGACTGAAAATGTCCATAACAACTCCTAATATTTTAGAGTATTTAAGCATGATTTTTCAGTAAGTCTGCTTGTATTTACTTGATATTGGGTATACGCATTCCCCCTAACAAAAACGTGCATCATAAAGTGATTCTAATTCGTAGAGAGTGAAATGGGGCAAAAAGGGATAAAAATGGTACCTAACAATCGACAACAGCTGGAAACACGGTGTGTACATCCCTCTAGTTTAGTAGATATACAATATAAAATTATTTTTCCCAAATTCGTAAGGGGTAAACTAGGAATAGAGGGATAAAAATGGTACCAACCAAACGGCTGCACCTAGAATAATGAAATTCGGTGTATATAGTCCTCCGATTGTGCATAGACAAGTAAAATAAAGGGATTTTTCGAAAATCGTACTTTTTGGGGGGTAAAAAGAAAAAAAGAGGATAAAAAGTCTACCGACCAAAAATCTTTGGAGGTATAGCATACACCTCAAGAAAGTTATCTTTCAATAATATCTCGATTCTTTTCGTCCCGTCAGTTATATGACGTACACCATATGCACGAAAAGAACGGATCAACGCTTAGCAAAATCTTATTGGCAACTCTTTCATAAAATAGAAAGAGTTAAATCAATTTTTCATTCCGTTTGTAGCTTAGTGTATTTTTTATTTCAAACATCTTGATAATGTCGATGGCGTTGTAGCACACTTTTATTTTCTTTGAAAACACATTAATATTTCAAAAACATTCAGATTTTCTGTACAAGAAGAATATAAGTTGGGCCATTTAAAATTTTAAATTCGAAACGGCTTTAAAAAAAGTACTGTTTTTTTTTCAAATTTCTTGGTTTTATTGGAAAGGTTGAACTTTGTCATTTAATAATGGGAGACAATATAATTCATGATTACCACGGCTTGGCTGTATCTCATCCGATCAACCCAATTTTTCAGTACAGCCCAAAATCCACACCAAATAGTGACTCGTTGTGGATGCATTGGTTTCTCAATAGTCACGTGTGCGTTCTCTGAACCCCGTATGAGGTAATTTTGCTTATTGACATAGCCTCCGAGATGAAATCGAGCTTCATGATCAACGTCTGAAAACCAAATGTCTCCAATTTTTTGCGAAACCATCGATGTCCAAATGCCAGAAAAGGCTTTTGTAGGTTTCGAACGCAACAATAGATGTATACAATCCAGACCCTGGTCTTCCTTAAGTTCTTGCGTTAGTTCGAGGGTATGCTTGGTCAATGCCCTCCCAATGCCTTTTCGTTCCCATTGTGGCAGAGTCGCGAGGAACATGCATTGGAAATTGAATTTTTCAAAAACATCGCATCGACTTGGATCATAAAATCCATCAGGGATTGCGCTTGTGTCGAGAGGGCCTTTTCTTTGTGGAATTTATTTATTTATTTCAATAGTCTATGGAAACATATACTTACAGACTTGCTTAAAAACTAAAAGTAATATAAATCTAAAATTTCAATAAATTTATTGATAGGAAGCGATAAGTCTAAAGCAAATTTCTTATTAATTAAATTGAATTCTTTCAATGATCTCAAAATAGGTTAATTACAAGAATAATTATTTCTATTAAAAAATTCAAAGAATCGCAGACACCTAGCAGGACCGCTGAAGCCAATTCTACTAAGGAGTAAAGGACAATCAATAAGTCCGCAAATCAACACGATATTGTACACGAATAGAACAGAACTTTTAGCTATTCTGTTGGCCAGGGTTTCCAAACGTATAAGCTTACATCGAGACTCATATGTGGGAAAAGGATTGGAAAAACTTAAAGAAAATAAGGCAAATTTAATAAATTTTCTTTGCAATCTTTCAACACGATCACAATTTACATCATAAAATGGACTCCATAGAATGGAAGCATATTCAAGTTTTGATCTAACAAAAGAAGTATACAAAATTTTTTCGAGTATATGGGCCATTAAATTCTTTATTATTTCTTTTAATGAAAGCAAGGACCGTATAAGCTTTTGACAATACATAATTAATATGAGCATTGAAATCTAACTTTGAATCAAACAAGACACCAAGGTCTAACCTTGGTGTCGCGTTACCATTTTCAAACATTGATTATTGATATTGTACTGCGAATCAATCATTCTAGTAGTGGAAGGTGATAACATTTAGAAATATTCAAAGGAAGATTTTTTTGTTCACACCAATGGAACACCCTATTCAAATCTTCCTGAAGAAATGCAATATCTGCAGAATCTGAAATATCTAAAAATATTTTAATATCATCCGCATAAATTAAATATTTAGCAAAGTGAAAGCAACTAGCTACATCATTTACAAATAAAATAAAAAATAAAGGACCTAAAATGCTACCCTGAGGGACCCCAGAGGGAGCTACGTACATATACGATTTAAACCCGTCAACAGACACAAAACAAAGTCTATTAATGAGATATGATTCTATCTTTTTAGCCAATTTTAAAAGAAGAAATTTGTGTAAAACTTTATCAAAAGCTTTCCAAAAATCTACATAAATAACATCAACTTGATATCCATTTTCAAAGCTGGAAATGCAATGATTAACGAAAGTAGTGAGATTAGAAACAGTCGAACGATTTTTCATAAACCCGTGTTGCGATTCTGTTATGATTGGACAGACGGTTGGATAAACGTGATTGTAAACAACGCATTCAAACAATTTGGAAATATTTGATAATTTTTCAAATTTCAGAAAGAAGACATCGTCACCATTTTCGGGTATGAACTGGAAAGGAAATAAGAAAAGTGAACTCCTTCGTAAAAAAACACTGAAAACACATTTGAAATTTAAATGAGGTATTTAAAAACGCTTTTTTGCAAACAGTTTTTATAAATTTACGGAGACTACACTAAATGCTATTGACTTACTTACCTGTATTTTATTAAAAGCTCCCGTTGCCTTTTCAATCGCTATCAATGAAATGCCGTCATCAGCCGTTATTTTGCACAATTCACGTAACTCTTGGCGAGCCTGCACATTTCCGGGCAGATTAATTTCAGAGCCAATACATACGGACTCGTGCATAAAGAATGAATTGTTCAAAACCTGTAAAAGTATTATGGTTCCCAATGAGCCAACTACCTTTTGTATAAGTGCTGTAAACCATGCCTTTATAGTCTTTTCAGACGTAAGCGAGCTTAACTTGATTTCAAGTGTCGAATTTGTAGGACATTTGAAAGCAACCTCAATTTTCTAGATGCAGCCGACCATTTTATAACTTTTTGTTACTTTAGTTGGTAACATTTTTATCCCTTTTGTTGCCGCAAGTAATTTTTACAAGTAAAAATTCCAAAATATCCATTTATTTTGCGCGTCTACGTGGTCGGAGGAATGTACACGGTGAATTTCGTTATTCTAGCTACAATACTTTAGTTGGGACCATTTTTATCCCTTTTTGTCCCGCGCACCCGTTAACAAAGTACAAATTTCGAAAAATCCAATTTTACTGCGATTCTGAATGATCTGAGGAATATCACGATTCTAGCTGTAATGTTGAAAGTCTACGTTGTCAGAGAATTGTAAATACTAATTTTTCACAAATATAGCTGCATTACTTAAATTGGTACCATTTTTATCTCTTTCCTCCCTTAAAAGTACAAATTTCTAAAAATCCCTATTTGTTGCTCGTCTGCATGGTATGTGCAAGACACTCATCGAATTTCATGTTTCTGATTTCATAGCTGCAATACTTAAATTGGTACCATTTTTATCCCTTTTTGTCTCTTTCCTCCCTTAAAAGTACTAATTTCGAAAAATCCCTATTTGTAGCTCGTCTGCATGGTAAGTGCAAGGCTCTCACCGAATTTCATGTTTCTAGCTACTGCCTTTTAGTCAGGACGAAGGTTCGATGTTTGTCCCCCTTTGTCCCAATTAACCTCTAAAAGTACGAATTTCGTAAACTATTTGGGAACTAACTTGAAAATGTCATGATTCTGGCTTCAGTCGTTTGGTCTGGGCGCTGATCAATGGTGTCAAATCACTATTGGCGGCCAATTGACATCGCCACCACGTGAGATAACACGGCCATTGAATTTGTCGCTCAAAAGAGTCATTGTTTCGTTAGCTGTGTGGCAAGTGGCACCATCCTGTTGAAACCACACATCCATATCTTTCAATTCGGGCCATAAAAAATTAGTTATCATCTCACGGTAGCTATGACCATTCACAGTAACTGCCTGATCGGCCTCATTTTGGGAAAAATACGGCCCGATGATGCCGCCAGCCCATAAAACGCACCAAACAGTTACTCTTTGTGGGTGCATTGGTTTTTCGACAATCACTCTTGGATTATCATTCGCCCAAATGCGGCAATTCTGCTTATTGACGAATCCACTGAGGTGAAAATGTGCCTCATCACTGAAGATGATTTTCCTCGAAAATTGATCATCCACTGTTGCCATTTCTTGCCCATTTTCATAATAAGTCTGAATAACTTTAACACGTTGCTCGATTGTGTATCTTTCCATGGTTCAATTGAGTTAGTCTGAAATTGAGAAATGTCAAATGAAATGCAGAAAAAACTTGACGTTTAGGTGTGGTTCACATTCAACATCGGCCCATTCACATTCAATCCACCCTTTATAAGAAAAAAATGTTATCTCTACGAAAACTTTTTTGCTAACCTACCTATATGTACAGTAAGGATTTTTATATTTGGGTACAATTGCTTTTAAATAAAATATATGCAAACACGTGTTTCACTTTTTACCGTTCAAATTTTACCAGTTTTTACTATCAGAGATAATGCCGCAAAGTCGTCCGTTGGTTGCTTGTTGATATCCCGAAATATGTACTTCGTTTCTTAATAAGCAAAAATTATATTCTAGGCGAAGAGGAACTAGACTGCTGATAGCGGTTCGGTAAGATACAGATAGACGATTATTTCACACAGTACTTGAAGTATATGTATAGAAATTAAACAGGATTGCTTTGAGAATGTTCCGTGAACAGATATAAAACATCTTCCCTGAGTTACGTCGCGTAAACCCAATGGGCATTTTGATGAATAATTGCATTGATACATTTTAAAATGATAGAATTATTATTTAAGAAGATTTGCGGATAATTAAATAATTAAAACTATAACAGAGCCAATGAAATAAACTAAAATAGAAAAATTCTGTCATTTACCTTCATTTCCAATGCCGCAGATGACTCGGGTCGGTTGCTTTAGTATAAATTTGAAAATTGCCACTATTTCCAATTGGAAACTGGTGTCTTCATATCGGTTAGCATTTAGATTGGTTCAAAAATAAGAAATCAGAAAAACAACAAACACAAGAAAGTTTTAATAACATTTTAAAATGTCCAATAAAAACCTTTTAAAACTTTAAATTAGAATCGGCTATAAAAAAGTACAGATTATTTTTTTTTTCAAATTCTGGTTTTATTGTTGAAGGTTGATCTTTGTCATTTAATAATGGAACACAATATCATTCATATGACTACCACGACTGGCTCGGCAGTACCTCGCCCGATCAACGCAATTTTTCAGTACAGCCCAATATCAACACCAAACAGTGACTCGTTGTGGATGCATTGGCTTCTCAATAGTCACGTGTAGGTCCTCTGAACCCCATATGCGGCAATTTTGTTTATTTATATCTCGAAAATTTTCTAAGTACATGTTTTAAAGTTTGGATTATAGACTCACTACTTTGGAGTAAGTTTTTAATATTTCCCATTTTTTTCGAGTGTTAGCGCCCCATTTGCAAATGTCAAACATAAACCATAAAAAATAAATTAATGTTATTCTACCTTTCAAAGTGAACCTAAAGCTTAGATCTACTGAATGATGCAATATTTTTATCTGAAAAGCCCTCACAGCACTGGAATCGGAGTGCAAGTTTTAAATAAATCGTTATGTGTGAACAGCGCTAAATGACTACTTGTTAAGTGTTGCCAACTGACACGATCATATGCATGTTGTAAAAGTACAGCAAAAAGGCCAATAAATGTTGTAAATCCAGCGAAACGATCAATAAATGATTATTGTTTATTTTTCAATATTTTTATTTGTTTTGGTTTATCTTTAAAAAGATGTCACTTTTTGGTAATGTTACTGCTCTTCTGCGAAAATCGACAGCTTCTGCTGAATGCAATCCATGGTATAGTTCCCGGCCCGGCCGAACTTTATATACCCTTTGTCTTTATAAAAACATCATTTCTATTTCGTTCCACTTATGATTGTATCGCAGACTACGATTTTTATACCTTACAACACTTCGTGAAATAGGGTATTTATTATAAGTTACTTTTACGGCAAATGTTTGTAACACCAAGAAATAAAGAAGCTAGACTCACCGTCTGTCCGTCCGTCCGTCCGTCAATCGATTTCATCTTGAAATAAAATAACATAAGGCCGATTTACAAATGTCCAACTTCTATGGGATCTGACATTTGTAAATCGACATTATGTTTCGCATGCAGTCTGAAAAGGCTATTACTAATTTTATTACATGAACATACGACGACAGGGTGTTCACATAAATGGTATTGCAGATCTTGCACTTTGTTACAACTTACAACATTGAAACGCCTTGTGAATTCCCTAAATAATTCATTGTGAATACAACAGTACAACAAACACTTCAAAGAAGTGTATTTGATAAAATAATTCTATGTTAACATTTTTGAACTTACCCTGGCTCTTGCCGAACTGAGTCAATACTTTCCCCCTAGTCTTTTTTAGAAATGTTAACACTAAACCAATTTTCTGCAGCATTTTATATTTAAGTAATTTTCTTCTATTTATAAACTATTAATGACATTTCATATTAATTAAAATTCTCTAATTGAACCGCTTCGTTTCTTTTACAAGAAATGTACAGCATGTTCACAAGTCGTATGCATGGGACCTATACGTTCGGCAAAAGTTTTGCCATTGTATATGTATCGTGTAAAGGGCACCGTATTCACGGCCTGAAAACCAAGAGCCTTTCCAACCTTTTGCGAAAAATTCGATGTCCATAGAACCGTTACGGCTTGTGGACATCTCGACCGTAACGATGGATGTATACAATCCAGGCCCTTGCCTTGCTTAAGTTCTTGCGTTAGTTCGAGGGTATGCCTGCCCAAGACCCGTCCGATACCTTTTCGTTCCCATTGTGGTAGAGTCGCGAGGAACATGAGCTCGCAGGTGCATTGGAAATTGAATTTTTCAAAAACATCGCATTCAGCATCGACTTGGATCATAAAATCCATCAGGGATTGCGCTTGCGGCGAGTGGGCCTTTTCTTTGCGGAACTTCACAAAGAAGACATCGTCGCCATTTTCGGGTATGTACTGAAAAAGGAAGTGTGACATGGATGTAATATAGGAGGATTTATATTTTTTTAAACTTGATAACATTTTGTGATGTTTTTTTGAAAAATAATTAGATTTCAAATGATAATTGATAGTTGAAATCTATTTTTACTGTTTTCTTATTGTCCAGACCTGAGTGGGTTATATGGCCACCCACTGATATCGTATCTTTGGATCATACATCATATTTACAACTTACTTGTATTTTATTAAAAGCTACAGCAATAGGTTTTCCGCTTGACTTTTCAATCGCTATCAATGAAATGCCGTCATCAGCCGATATTTTACACAATTCACGTAACTCTTGGCGAGCCTGCACATTTTCGGGTAGATTAATTTCAGAGCCAATACTCACGGACTCGTGCAGAAAGAATGAGCCGTCTAAAACCTGCAAAAGAATAAGAATATCAATTTCAAAAACTAAATAAAAATGGTGACAAATGGTTGCAAATGCGTCGAATTTGTGAATACCTCATAAACACAACACAAATTTTTATTATTCGTTTCACTGGATTTACAGCATTTATTTGAACTTTTTACAACATGTTTGGCTATAAAAATTCGTTAGAATCATTTATTAGGTGCGTTTTTCGTAACGTGTGAAGAATGAAGCGTATTATAGTTTCGGTTGGCAACACTTAGACAAGTAGTCATTTAGCCCTGTTCACACATAAAGATTAATTGTACAAATTCGACCAATTCTAGTTCTGTGGATGTTTTCATATAAAAATATTATATCGTTTAGTGGATCTAAACCTTATTTTCTATCGAAGATTCTAAATTTGGTAAGATTTCGTAATGATCTATTTTCAATTTTGTATAATAAATATTACAGTGTAAACAGCACTTAACGCAAACTATGTACAAACTAAAACAGCTGATTAAAGGTAAATATTGCTTTTGAGAGTATCTGGGCTGTTCAGATTTTTACGATGTTTAAAACGACCGTTTCGTGGCTTTAAAAAAGATCGTATAAATCAAGTGCGTTCTTTATTTGAAAATCTGTAATTTCCTAACAAGTTAAAGGCAGTGGTTTCGTGTTTTGAAATTTCATATATGGCTTTAAAAAAAATACATGCTTTATACAAATTTCTTCAATTATTCTTAGATCGTATAAATGAAGTGAAGTTCGTTTTTTATTTGAAAATCTGAATTTTCCTAACAAGTTAAACACAATGTTTAGCATTTTTGATAACAACCCCAAGGTTCAAGATAATACTCCACGAGAGTATTATGTCTTTGTGCATTTGTTTGTAACACCCCAAAGGAAGCGATTGTTAATATCGACTATATAACGATCGACTTAGAATTACTTTTTGAATCTATTTAGCGAATCTTCTGCGAAAATCGACAGCTTCTGCTGAATGCAATCCATGGTATAGTTCCCGGCCCGGCCGAACTTTATATACCCTTTGTCTTTATAAAAACATCATTTCTATTTCGTTCCACTTATGATTGTATCGCAGACTACGATTTTTATACCTTACAACACTTCGTGAAATAGGGTATTTATTATAAGTTACTTTTACGGCAAATGTTTGTAACACCAAGAAATAAAGAAGCTAGACTCACCGTCTGTCCGTCCGTCCGTCCGTCAATCGATTTCATCTTGAAATAAAATAACATAAGGCCGATTTACAAATGTCCAACTTCTATGGGATCTGACATTTGTAAATCGACATTATGTTTCGCATGCAGTCTGAAAAGGCTATTACTAATTTTATTACATGAACATACGACGACAGGGTGTTCACATAAATGGTATTGCAGATCTTGCACTTTGTTACAACTTACAACATTGAAACGCCTTGTGAATTCCCTAAATAATTCATTGTGAATACAACAGTACAACAAACACTTCAAAGAAGTGTATTTGATAAAATAATTCTATGTTAACATTTTTGAACTTACCCTGGCTCTTGCCGAACTGAGTCAATACTTTCCCCCTAGTCTTTTTTAGAAATGTTAACACTAAACCAATTTTCTGCAGCATTTTATATTTAAGTAATTTTCTTCTATTTATAAACTATTAATGACATTTCATATTAATTAAAATTCTCTAATTGAACCGCTTCGTTTCTTTTACAAGAAATGTACAGCATGTTCACAAGTCGTATGCATGGGACCTATACGTTCGGCAAAAGTTTTGCCATTGTATATGTATCGTGTAAAGGGCACCGTATTCACGGCCTGAAAACCAAGAGCCTTTCCAACCTTTTGCGAAAAATTCGATGTCCATAGAACCGTTACGGCTTGTGGACATCTCGACCGTAACGATGGATGTATACAATCCAGGCCCTTGCCTTGCTTAAGTTCTTGCGTTAGTTCGAGGGTATGCCTGCCCAAGACCCGTCCGATACCTTTTCGTTCCCATTGTGGTAGAGTCGCGAGGAACATGAGCTCGCAGGTGCATTGGAAATTGAATTTTTCAAAAACATCGCATTCAGCATCGACTTGGATCATAAAATCCATCAGGGATTGCGCTTGCGGCGAGTGGGCCTTTTCTTTGCGGAACTTCACAAAGAAGACATCGTCGCCATTTTCGGGTATGTACTGAAAAAGGAAGTGTGACATGGATGTAATATAGGAGGATTTATATTTTTTTAAACTTGATAACATTTTGTGATGTTTTTTTGAAAAATAATTAGATTTCAAATGATAATTGATAGTTGAAATCTATTTTTACTGTTTTCTTATTGTCCAGACCTGAGTGGGTTATATGGCCACCCACTGATATCGTATCTTTGGATCATACATCATATTTACAACTTACTTGTATTTTATTAAAAGCTACAGCAATAGGTTTTCCGCTTGACTTTTCAATCGCTATCAATGAAATGCCGTCATCAGCCGATATTTTACACAATTCACGTAACTCTTGGCGAGCCTGCACATTTTCGGGTAGATTAATTTCAGAGCCAATACTCACGGACTCGTGCAGAAAGAATGAGCCGTCTAAAACCTGCAAAAGAATAAGAATATCAATTTCAAAAACTAAATAAAAATGGTGACAAATGGTTGCAAATGCGTCGAATTTGTGAATACCTCATAAACACAACACAAATTTTTATTATTCGTTTCACTGGATTTACAGCATTTATTTGAACTTTTTACAACATGTTTGGCTATAAAAATTCGTTAGAATCATTTATTAGGTGCGTTTTTCGTAACGTGTGAAGAATGAAGCGTATTATAGTTTCGGTTGGCAACACTTAGACAAGTAGTCATTTAGCCCTGTTCACACATAAAGATTAATTGTACAAATTCGACCAATTCTAGTTCTGTGGATGTTTTCATATAAAAATATTATATCGTTTAGTGGATCTAAACCTTATTTTCTATCGAAGATTCTAAATTTGGTAAGATTTCGTAATGATCTATTTTCAATTTTGTATAATAAATATTACAGTGTAAACAGCACTTAACGCAAACTATGTACAAACTAAAACAGCTGATTAAAGGTAAATATTGCTTTTGAGAGTATCTGGGCTGTTCAGATTTTTACGATGTTTAAAACGACCGTTTCGTGGCTTTAAAAAAGATCGTATAAATCAAGTGCGTTCTTTATTTGAAAATCTGTAATTTCCTAACAAGTTAAAGGCAGTGGTTTCGTGTTTTGAAATTTCATATATGGCTTTAAAAAAAATACATGCTTTATACAAATTTCTTCAATTATTCTTAGATCGTATAAATGAAGTGAAGTTCGTTTTTTATTTGAAAATCTGAATTTTCCTAACAAGTTAAACACAATGTTTAGCATTTTTGATAACAACCCCAAGGTTCAAGATAATACTCCACGAGAGTATTATGTCTTTGTGCATTTGTTTGTAACACCCCAAAGGAAGCGATTGTTAATATCGACTATATAACGATCGACTTAGAATTACTTTTTGAATCTATTTAGCAATGTCCGTCTGTCCATATATAATTGTAATCAAAGTACAAGTCGGAATTGTAGCCAGAACAAAATGAAACTTTGTACAACGAAGTTTTTCGAGATAAGGACGAACGCTATTTAATTTGAAGAAAATCGGTTCAGATTTATATATAGCCCCCATACGAATTTCACTCCCGATTTGACTCTTTTAACCCTAAATACCACATATTTTAACAGACTTGCTTCAAAATTAGTGAAACATCTTATATTTCAACTAGAAACATCCATGGTGAAAATGGGTCAGATCGGTTCAGGTTTATATATAGCTCCCACACAAATTTCACTCCCGATTTTACCTTATCCGCTCTAGAAACCACATATTTTAACAGATCTTCTTAAAATCATGCAAAATATCTTATATTTCAACTAGAAACACCCATGGCGAAAATGGGTCAGATCGGTTCAGATTTATATATAGCTCGCATACAAATTTCGCTTCCAATTTGACTTTTTCCGTTCTATAAATCACATATTTTATCGGATTGTCTTCAAATTTGGCAAAACATCTTATATTTAAACTAGGAACACTTCTTGTGAAAATAGGTCAGATCGGTTCAGATTTATATATGGCACCAATACAAATTTAGCTCCCGGCTTGCATTTTTCCGCCCCAGAAACACGTTATACTTGAACTGGAAGAACCTATTGTGTAAGTGGGTCTTTTCATTCCATGGTTAGCTATAGCCCCGATACAAATATTCTTCTCGATTTGACAAATTGGGTCAGGTCATATTAGCCTATGATTAGGAAACATACAAAAATCCTTCCCGTTTTTACTTTTTTACCGAATTGAATTATACTCGGAGTGAAAGTGATGTGTATCATATAGTCGGCCCGCCCGACTTTAGCCTTTCCTTACTTGTTCTAAAAAAGTAGTCGCCCATCTTATTACATATATTTGGAATTGTAGAATATTCTAGATGAAGTAAAGATCAATTTGTATATGAAAATAAATGATTCTTTCTTTCATATTTTACATTCTACTATTCGATTTATTTTTTTCTTCGGGGATGAATTTGATTTTTTTGGGAATTTTGTATAAAAAAGTATTTTTTACAGTTCATCATAAATCATAAATTTCATAATAATTGTTAAAGAAATTATAAAAATGTGTAATTTCTTATAGCCTTGTGACACTGACGGCGAAATCTAGCTGAAATGACTTAAGTTCGATTTATAGCCTTGCCACACTGCATGCGAAATCTAGTTTAAATGACATAAGGTCGATTTTCAAATGTCAATTAGTATGGGATCTGACATTTGTAAATCAACCTTATGTCATTTAAACTAGATTTCGCAGGTAGTGTGACAAGGCTAATACAAAATGTCTGATCCCATGCAAAATTGACATTTGAAAATCGACCTTATGCCATATCAGTTAGATTTCGCATGCAGGCTATTACCACAAATAACAGAGGCAATGAACACCGCCTGCACTTTCAAAGCCACCTTTACACTGGTTTAATTATCTAGTTGGCGCTCATTTCGTCATTTGTTCGCTTAAGAAGCTTACATTTCTTTTTCTTGTAATATTTCCTGATGTCACATTCTTTTCTTGAGTTCAGCTCATTCGCTTTGATTTAACAAAGAGTCAAATGAAATATTTTCGAAATCAAACGCAACATCATTCATATTCATAATGCATATTACCAGATTAACATTTGATGTATAACAGTTTCGTATAATACCGGCTCACTGTTATACATACATACGTAGGCACGTGTGTGGTTTTTTATAGTGCATTTGTTTTATTTACTCACATCCAGTGCCTCTTCCAGCTTGTCTTCCGTCAATGACCTTATTTCAATTTTATCTGCAAATTAACAAAACACGTTTTCACTTTCGAATCGATGAAATTTGCCCAGTTATGGTATTACCATCACAGATAGTGCTCCAAAGTCGTCCGTTGCTTGCCTTCATTGTCGATATTCTGAATCGCTACACTTCTTAGTTCAAACAATTTACAATATCAAATAATTTATATTCTAGTTGAAGAGGACAGAGGAAACGTCTCGACTTGACTGAATGTGGTTCGGAAAGAGACTGATAAAATCAACACACAAATGATTACTTCACACTGTGCTCACCAAGGGCTATAAAGAGTATTGTATTTGATATTTACAAAAACAACTGTTAGCAACAGCAACCGTGACGTCACATGAGCCCAATGGGAACTATACAACCATATCAATTTTAAAAAAATTAGCGAAATCGTTGTCCTGCCAAATAAGTTGTTTCTCTCTCACGGGTGAATTTTGACTTTTCATTCCTGTAAAGTGTAAATGGGCCTTAAGCGACAAAGGGAAAATCTCCAATTTTCATAATCTTTTAATTACATTTATAATATATGGAATGAAGTACAAATATAGCTGATGGATTTCGTGTTTCATAATACTTTCTATCGGGTCTTCTTTTTATATTTCTTGCCTTCGTGCCTATCTCAATCTGAAAGTGCGTGTGTGATAATTTAAAACGCCATAAAAGTTGATACGACAGCTTTATTGCTGTATAATCAGCTTCAACTGAAAACCTAATTTGTATTCTATTAAATTGCTACGTTTCACATTGAATAGTAAAGTAATAACATTTGATTAGATTAATTTGCACGTTTAATTTTAAAAAAGTCGAACATAAGTATCCATGATTAAATGGCAATTATGAAAGAAAGTTCGAAACAATCAAATTCCTATACTAAAAAGTTTTTTTTAAATATTTGCAATCCTTGATCAAATCTAAGCCTGATATACATCTACCTTACAATCCTGTCTTTGTTAATAAGGATCTATCGATTCTCTTTGTACATTGCCTTTTTACACTGATCGCGAAATATTCATAGTTTAACATTTATGATCGCTGTTCGTCAAAATCTGATCCACTGCAGGGATACGTTTCCGAATTGTTGGCTCACCATAATGTCACCAGGTCACCTCCACATAATCCTCTCCACAGTCATGCCATCCAATTTCACCATCTCTGAATGACGTACTTTTCTCAATCGGAGGAAAGCTAACTGGATTTTACCAATTACCGCCTCAATAATCTGCCTTCTCCCTCAGATGTACGGCTAGCTGAGAACAAATTCCGGGCCTCCATCAATGCAGTTCGTTCGCTTAATTCGCTTAATTAATGGTCGACTAACCGAGATGTAACCAAATTTCCTAGCAGAAGCAGCGATACTCGTAAATGAGCGTGATGAATCTAGAATAAAAGAGTTCCGATATAGGTAAATTGTGAACAGCGATTAAGCCACTCTCGAATCCTGTAAAAAAGTATGAAGGGATGGCAGCCACATTTGGCGAAGTAACACTGATTGATCGGAAGAGGTGCGTGAGTTTTTTTATCGGACATTTTATAGAGCACCCCGAGTTGTGATAAGGCGAAAAAAGAAAGATATGTGCCATATTCATGCTATCTGAGTAGAGGAGGTACCACAACAAATGTCATCTGAAGCACTTGGCCTATATGAATTGGATTGGTTGGATTTACCAAATTCCTCCCAATAAGTTTGAATCGTTGGATTGTCAACTATATATCTAGACCCCAGTCGTATGTCGAATTCAGGAAAAATAAATCAACACCCTGTAGAGTTAAACAGCTAGGAGTTCCAAGGTGGGTGATATCTGCGCCACTGTATAACCTCTACTTTCTCACAATTTCACCAACTGATGGTGTTGAAATCGTTGCCTATGTCGATGATTGCACGATTCTGGCGTTGGGAATCAAACTCGGTGACTGTTGAACTTACCAGTTTCTTCACTGCAGATATCCGACATCATCCCCCAAACTTTTTACTACATGGACAGCTGACAGCTGCCACTGAATGTGATTTTGTCGCCAATTCCGGCAACAAAATCAGGGTCGCATCGACAGCCTTTTTAGATCGTCTGCATTTGACACCGCTATCTGCTATAGTATGAAAAATAGAAACTTGGCGACAAAGAAATCTTTTTCATCACTTATAAAGCAGTAGGTAGGTCCGTAGTAAACTATGTAACATCAGTGAGCAAGTGGAAATGGAAATGCATACAAAACTGCCAGAATGCCGACCTAAGAACAGCGACAAGGTGCCTCCTCACGTTTAACGTGGACCATCTTCATGAGGAGTCGAAGTAACTCCGGAGCAATCATCTCAACCACCATCTACTGGATTGGGTCCACCCACCCAGACAGGTCTGAAGAGACCTTCAAGATTCAGAGCGCGAGGTCCAACGGTGTAAAAAGAACCTTTAAATCGGAGAGTACCTCCGCAACAATCATCCCAACCACCATCTAGTGGATAGTCTCCACTCACCCAGACAGGTCAGGAGATTCACGATTTAAAGCGCGAGATCCAACGGTATAAAAGGGGATCTCTCGATAAAAGAGCGCAGCAAGCAGATTTACGCGATATTCAGGTTATCGAAAGCAAAAAGATAGGAAAAGCTGACTTTATAGAAAACTCAAAAAATGCAAAAAAGTAAAGTAAAATTTTTCCATAACAGGCATAGTTATCGAAAATTGTAAATTATTGTACAATGTTCCCAAAAAACATAGTCCCACCCAAATTTGAAAAACACAATTCTGTATTGAGCAGGTCATGTAATTGGATAACATCGTTGTTGCTGCATTTTATATCGAGAGCTAAAATTTTCGGAAAATTTTTAAATAGTTACCCCAAAAGCACAATTCAGTAGGCAATGTGATTGGATTAAATGACAAAGACTCATCCTCGTCTACATTTACTTAAAAACGCGCCATTTTGTTAATAATTTTTCCTTTCTAGTTTTCTTGGAAGTGTCATGTAATAATTATTTTTGCTACTGAGTTTCTTTTTAATTTAAAATTTTGCTATTCAAAATTGTTATTTAAACATTGGCGTAGGACGGATGGCCCTGGGGGGCTAAGCCAAACACACAAAAATCTAATTTTTAAGAACTTCATTTTTTCAGTGTTGGAAAAAGTAAAAATCATTCTCAACACAAAAAGAAAAGTATGAGTTTTCAAATTGATTGTGAAAAAGTGTTGGATTTTATTAAAGTTGTTTCAAAAATATTTTTTTATGTGTTGTCATTTATTTTGGTTTAAGACCAAAGGTTGTGCTGAAGTCTTCAGCAGAGCCCAAAATTAGCAAAAAGCCAAAGTGAGACCTTTATTGTTGCAGCTAAAAGTTAACTGCGCAGTTTTAGCTGCTATTTTGGGTTCTGCTGAAGACTTCAGCACAACCTTTGGTTTTAACCCAAAATAAATGACAACACATACAACATAACAGACCAACTATACACACAAACAACAATATTTTTTTATTTTGAGTGAAATTTTAACATTTTGTTTAGATTTTTGTTATCGCAGCTTATTATCCAGTTTTAAAGAAAACAGCCCTATTATCCGTGCGGCTATATATAAATAAACCTAAATAAACTAAAAATTATTCAGTATCAGCTATATTTTGGTATGTGATAATCTTTTTATAATCGCTTTAAGTGTACTAAATATGCCACGCCCCTTCCAGTACATCCCACACAAATCACTCAAAACTACGTAAAATTTAAGCTCTTCTAACTTTTGTACAGATGATCGTAATTTAAATTTGATATTTGGCAATGCTTTTGTAGAGGTTACATTCGCATGGAAAATGGGCGATATTGCCACACCCCTTCTGGTACCTCCCACACAAAGTGGAATAAACTCTAGTTACATTAAAGCCGACATAACATCCATCAGAATCATTTGCAATTTTATATTTGAAAATATTTTTATAATCACTTTAAACAAAAAAATATTTTCGCTTTAGCCACGCCCCTTCTTGTCTATCCTAGGTAATATTAAACCCTTCATAACTTCTATTCTCGTGCATGGAATACACTATGACTTGATATTTGATCATGTTTTTACAATTGTTTTATAAATGTGGAAGCTGGGACCATGTGACACGTACTAGTACTAATTACCCTGGCCTACGTAGAATTTACTTCTTTATAAGTTTCGTATATGGGCATCTCCCAAAAAAGGTCTACCAAAAAAATGAAATCACACCACACTATAATTCCCCTCTATATATAATCCTCTGACCTTCATTTACATATATGGAAAAGCAAAGTTCTCCAAAAATCGCTGAACTTTGTATATTTCTATAAGACCTTCAAAAGTACTTCTGTTTTTTGTCGCGTCCGTTTCAATTTAAAATTGTTTATAATCCTGACTATATATTTTTAAAATGTAGTACTCTTTAAGCGCTTTAGAACACTAAAAAGGCTGATCGACTTTTTCAGTTTCTTTCTTGTTTTTGGAGTAGTTTAAGGCGTGCGAATGTCGCATCCGGACAACTGGGAGATGCCCATATACGTTCTCGGTTTAGCTGACTGAAGCTTACTTACTTGTTTTATTATTTTTATACCATGTCTTAATAAACCATGAATTTTTATTGAAATTTTGTTGATTTTAAAAAAAATATCATAAAAAATAGAACTCATCATTTGAGAACTTCCAAACTCATATAGTCGCTAAAAATACATCTAAGAAACCTGCTCAAAATTAAAAAAAGTAATGTAATCATTTCAAAAATAAAATCCAAAAAATACGTATAAAATATTGTTATGATAGAATACTGTACATCCATTTTGAAGACAATTCAAGCTATCGAGATCAAAAATCGTACCGCTTGCATAGAATGACTCACGAACGTTAGAGAAACCAAATTCCAGACGAAAGTTAGTGACTGGATAATTAAAATTATTTGTTGATTTTTCATTGAATTAGTTTTTATTTTTAATATTTAAATCTTCGTCAATCTATTTAATCTTTCGTCATATTTTTACTAATTATTACTTTGTGTAATATAAACGATACTGGAACAAAATCCTTATTGCTGCTATCACAGTTGAAATCAAACTTAAAACTTTCGTTCAGCAACGAGAATCATGGAGTTAATTTCACACATATTTTCTCCGCACTATTCACACGCCACTCTTGATTTTGATTAGTGGTACACCACCGTGTGCACTTTATTTAGGTTGTACTGTGAGGTTTGACACATCACATCATATGTGGGTATGTGACAAACAGAAGAAAAACAGCTGATCTCAAAGGGGTTAAAAACAATAATAATAAAAAACAAAAAACCTCCAACGAAAAAAAAAATAATAAAATACGTATTAATTAACTTTGTTATTATTTAAGTTGATCAAACTATTGTTACACAAAATACGATTTTGAAACGAGAAAAAAAGTTAGAACATAATATTGAAAATTACTGTCAAATCAGTTGCGATTCCCAAGTAGTTGCTATGCCAACAAAACAAGGACATTCGACTTAGGGTGGGTGCTTTTGTGTATTTTCTGGCATTCAAAGCACTGACGTGTTTACTCAACCTCCGTTTTATCTTTCAGAGTAACACACCAACAGGACGAAAAAACGAAAAATGTTTATTTTGGATAAAATTCTACCTCTGATCTTTGTTTATATACGTCCGTTCATAAAATGGTTCCTGCATACGTTCACTCGTCTATCTGAACTTCAACGGATTTGCTATGGCGCTCGTCCTGGAGCTAGCCGCACCAGGCAAGTGGAAAGGTCCCTGTACTTGTCGCAGCAGCCAGAAATCAAACAACTCTTAAGGGAACTAGACGAGGCAGCTGAGTATTGCAATGACGAAGAGCTGCTGCGTTTACCCTCGAAAGCTGTGGCTGTAGTGCAGAGAGTGAAACGCATAAAATCGAGAATACATCCGGATTTTGGTGGACTCTTCGGCACATGTGTTTTGCACATCTGGAGTTATAAGCATTTAATGCACGAAGTCGAAAGGCTTCGTTCGGAGATGTATGATTCAGAGAATTTGGAGCATGAGCAAAAACTGCTGGAACTGTGGAAACGCCTTATGCCGGAACAAAGCCTGGATGGCAGAATCTCGAAACAGTGGCAGGAAATAGGCTTTCAGGTAAATTTAGAATTTGTCTACTTCAATATGTGTTAATAATAATATTTTCTCATTTAATTCATTTTCTTGCAGGGTGATGATCCTAAAACTGACTTCCGTGGCATGGGTATGCTGGGCCTGGAAAATCTTCTTTTCTTTGCCACCGAATACAAGGATGCCGCCCATCATGTTCTGCTGCATTCAATGCATCCCTCGTTGGGCTACACCTTCGCTATCGTGGGCATTAATTTGACAGCTATGGCCTATCGCCTGCTAAAGAATGGTGATGCCAAGACTCACTTTTACAATTTGGCCCAAGTCAGAAAACAGCCCTGTTCGCTGAGGCATTTTAACAAATTATATTGTTATTTGTTGTTTGAATTCGATCGCTTCTGGTTCGAATCGGAACCGACGAATATCATGGATTTCCGTGAAATCTATCAGAGTTTTGAAATAACCATCATAGAGGCTTTGCAAAAAGACTCGACGATATTCAAGACAAATTTGGTCGTTGAACATGTTTAGTAGGGAGTGTGTGGAGTGGAGTATATGTGTGCTTGATGGAATGAATCGATCGATCGAATCTCGTGTTTAGCTTAATTTAAACAATCCTTTTTCACTTGATGCTATGTACTTCTTTTAGATGAACTAATTAATGTATTTTATATTAGACGTTTTTTGCAAAGAATTAATAAAATAAAGAGGGTGTTTATTAACAACTGGTTGGTGTTTTTGAATAATGTGAATAATACAACATTTTTATTTAGAATTTTCAAATGTACATATTTATACCGTATATTATTGGCAACTCGCTTAATTGTTTAAGTGCAATAATTAAGTCGAATTATTGAAAAATTTAAATTTAATTGAATTTACACAAGGCTAGTAACTAAGGACATTTGAAAAACATTTCTTTGAAAATTTCACATTACCGGGTAAAAAATTATTTTTCTAATAAAATTTTAAAGCCACAACAGCCAAGATGGTAATGTTTGAAGGGCAAAACATCGTTTTTCGTAAAATATTATGAAGTACATGGATGGCTAGAATACAGTACTGAAATGAATATACAGTGCTGAAGTTTCATATATCCCACTTTTGGCCCAGAAGAACACATTTTTAGCATTTGTGAAACATTTCAGTTAATTTGAAAAAAGTGTAGTCCTGATATTCAAAATGAAATAATAACAATTTTTGCAAATGCATAACTGAAAAGTCAAATCGTGGGCCAATTGCTTGAAAGAAGAGAAATTTACAATTACTATAAGATGTGGTGCAATCAATTTAGAAATAGAATGACGATTTCTTGGCTTCCTAGATTGTTCTGTACGTAGAGATACCGATTCTTACATACAATTATTTTTTACTCTATCTGGATCTGAATAAATATTTGAGCTCAAGGTCTATATTTATTTATTCAAATCCAGATATATTAAAGGAAGGTCGATTGCATAATTACAAATTGATAAAATTATTTTTTAATTTTTGAGGAAAAATATGATTGAACATATTTCAATAGTTGGACGATCTTATGACGGTGTCAATTGACGGGCTATAAGAATATACTTGAAATGAAAATAAAAGAAAAAATCCGCATGCCACACAGATTAAATTTATTATTTGTCGACTCATGTTTCAATATACAAGTGGCATCACAACTTTTCAATTATGTAGGGATATTTAATGGTTGATAATATATTAATCCAAAATTATGCAAGCTGCAATAAGTCATCCTTCTGCTGACTGTGATAGAAGTATTTCGACGGTGCGTTGAAACACTCAATTATTACTTGAATTCTATCAAACGCAGATAAGAAATATTTTAGCTACTGGCTCTTTACATGCTTTTCTGTAGACTCCTGCGTGTTATAGAATTCAAGATTTTTGATCGTTCGCCATAGATGCTACACCGATGCTCTTAGCGTAAATCTGCAATAACTTTGTTTCCTGGAATGTTAATTTAATTAATTTAGAAGTTATGTGGGTTTTAATTTAACATTGGAATATGTTGTGTGGGAGGTGCCAGAAGGGAAGTGGCAATTTCGCCCATCTTCGAACTTAAACTAGGTTTTCCAGTTTAAGTGATTTTTTATTCTTTACTAAAGCAAGTCAGAAACAATATTTTTTTTCAACTTCCCACCTTCAATTTTTCTGTCCATATCGTGGATACCAGTGATAAAGCACGCTTGTACAATACTGATCATGTTACGAATTACATCCTAAATTGGGAAAATATTAAATATTTTGAATTTCGACAACAATCACGTTTGTGTCATAAAAATTAAAATAAAAATGTTTTCATTCCACGCTCCTACTGGGACTCGAACCCACGACCAACCGTTTTGTAATCATAAGCACTACCGCCGCACAGCTACAATAATTTAGGGTAGTAAGTTACTTCTATCAATATCAGCAATAGGCCTGTCTGTTCGATTAGGCTTACTAGCTTAATTTTGGTATGGAATTTACCCGCTTAACAAGAAAGCAGCTTACTACCAAAGAGAATGGAAATTTGTAGATTAAACAAAACTCTCAGAGAAATGCGTAATACGAAGACAATTATTTAGATTGCACTGAATATCATTTTGGAGAGAAAATTTCCCTTTTTTCTAAAAACTGCAATAAATGGAAAATAAAAGCTAATTAAATAAACTGAAGTGTGGTATTTGACGTAGAGTCATAAAAATCATTGGAAGTAACTTTTACTTCATTCGTTTTCTTTCAATTTGAGTGAAATAGAATGTACTTTTTACACATTCGCCACCAAATGGCCATGGTTGCAACTACAACTATTTTATCTAAAGGGTGATTTTTTAAGAGCTTGATAACTTTTTTTAAAAAAAAAACGCATAAAATTTGCAAAATCTCATCGGTTCTTTATTTGAAACGTTAGATTGGTCCATGACATTTACTTTTTGAAGATAATTTCATTTAAATGTTGACCGCGGCTGCGTCTTAGGTGGTCCATCCGCTTAGTCCAATTTTGGCATTTCCACGTTTTTGAGTAACAGAGACCCAATTGGTGCGAACGGCGACGAATCGAAAATTGGTGGTCATCATTAACACTGGCCGATACAGCTGCGATATTTTCTTCAGTTCGCACTCTACGTAAGCGTGTTGGTGGTTTAATGTCCAACAATGTAAATTTGGTGCGAAATTTAGTCACAATAGCCCGAATAGCCGCTTCAGTGGGTCGATTAAACTGACCATAAAATGGAAGCGCGCAATGAACTTTCTTAACAGAGCACGCATTTTGATAATAAAATTCAATAATTTGCAAGCGTTGTTCGTTTGTAAGACGATTCATGATGAAATGTCAAAGCATACTGAGCATCTTTCTCTTTGACACCATGTCTGAAATCCCACGTGATCTGTCAAATACTAATGCATGAAAATCCTAACCTCAAAAAAATCACTCTTTATTTATGTATTTCCATTATCTTTGTTACTACTCCCTTAACGTTGCTGCCATATTTTTCTTGTTGATTCATTTAAGAAAAACCAATTGGTAACAATGGTGCCACCTTATCAAGTCTCTTAATCGTAAGCTAGTAAGCCCAATCGAACAGGTCGATAATTAAAAAAAAAAAGAATTTTTTATTTTTTTTTTATTCTTGAGTGAAATTTTAACTTTTTATTATCGCGTTCTTAAAGAAAAACAGCCCCTCGTCAAAATTTATACATTAACTTGCCCATGTAGCTGCTCATGCAACTTCCAGCTCAACTTACTCTGGATATTTGTACGTTTGTCGCTGGTGCGTCGTCGAATTCAATTAGGTCGAGACATTAACATGTGAGACACCCTGTTTTACTAATAACATCTGTGTCATTATTTGCACGTTTTAATTTATATTCTTTTTTATAAGAAAAAAATCAAAATACTAACAAAAATGCAAACAAATCACCAAAAAATAAGTACAAATACGGAAATATCTGACGATGAAGATTCATGGCAGGACTTGTTGCGAATCTCAGCGGATCCGCCGGAGCATCGAAATAAATGTGAACAGTGCAAGTGAGCAAACAAAGAGAGTTTCATTGATAAGAATGGACGACTTTCATCTATCTATTCTATTAGAAATCTTGGCAAATTTCTTTGAAACTTCATCGTCATTGGTGGAAATTAATCTGAAATGCAAAAGGACAAAAAGGACATCAAAACAATGCATAATTGAGATTTTGATTGATCATAGTGCGTTACACCAAAACACATCCAAAGTCGTGACTTTAAAACATCTATTATGTCTTTGTTTGTAACACTCAAAAGGAAACGACATCGTTCATTACACAGAACGACGGCTTAGAATCACTTTCTGAGAAGATTTTGCAATGTATGTCCGTCTGTCCATTCTTGTAATCAAAGTACAGGTCGCAATTATTGTCACATCCTAAAAAAAATTGGCGCATGTAAGTTTAGCGGGCCCAATGAAAAACGCTACTTGATTTGAAGTAAATTGGTACAGATTTGGATATAGCCCCTGTACAAATTTCGCCACCGATATGCCTTTTCCGCACTGGAGACCACATATTTTACGCTTTTTGCTTCAAATTTGGCACATTACCTTAAAATTAAACTAGAAACATCTGTGATAGAAGTGGGTCAGATCGGTACAGATTTGACTTTTTCCGCGCTGGAGACCACATATTTTACTCGATTTGCTTCAAATATGGCTCATTACCTTATAATTTAATTAGAAACATCTGTGGTCAAAGTGGGTCAGATTGGTTTAGATTAGATATAGCTCCCAGTGAAATTTCGCTCTCGATTTGATTATTTCCGCTCTAGAGACCACATATTTTACTCTTTCTGCTTCAAATTTTGCGCATTACCTTATAATTGAACTAGAAGCATCTGTTGTGCAAATGGTGCAGATCGGCTCAGATTTAGGTAGAGGTCCCATACAAATTTTGCTCTCGATTTGTCTTTTTTCTTGCAGGAGACTGCATATTTTAGCCGATTTTCTTAAAATTTGGCACAACACCTTTTATTTAAACTAGAAACGTCTAGGGGAAAGTGGGTCAGATTGGTTCTGATTTAAATATAGGTCCCGTACCAATTTCGCTCTTGATTTGACTTTTTCCGCACTAGAGACCACATATTTTACTCGATTAGCTTCAAATTTGGATCATTACCTTATATTTGAACTAGAAACATCTGTGGTAAAAGTGGGTCAGATTGGTTTAGATTTAAATATAGCTTCCATTGAAATTTCGCTCTCGATTTGATTATTTCCGCTCTAGAGGCTACATATTTTACTCTTTTTGCTTCAAATTTGGCGCATTACCTTATAATTGAACTAGAAACATCTGTTGTGCAAATGGTTCAGATCCGCTCAGATTTAGGTATAGGTCCCATACAAATTTCGCTCTCGATTTGTCCTTTTTTCGTGCTGGAGACTTCATATTTTAGCCGATTTTCTTAAAATTTGACACAACACCTTTTATTTAAACTAGAAACGTCTAGAGGGCAAGTGGGTCAGATTGGTTCTGATTTAAATATATTTTAAATTTTGCTTTCGATTTGACTATTTCTGTTCTAGAGGCCACATATTTTACTCGATTTGCTTCCAATTTGGCACACTACCTTATAATTGAACTATAAACATCTGTGATGCAAAAGTTTCAGATCGGCTCAGATTTAGATAAAGGTGCCATACAAATTTCTTTCTCGATTTGACTTTTTCCGCGCTGGAGACCACATATTTTACTCGATTTGCTTTAAATTTGGCACAATACCTTAAAATTGAACTAGAAACATCTATGGTGCAAATGGTTCAGATCGGCTCAGATTTACATATAGCTCCCATTCAAAATTTGCTCTCGATTTAACTTTTTCCGAGCTAGAGACCACATATTTTAGCCGATTTTCTTCAAATTTGGCTCATTACCTTATTATTTTACTAGAAACATCTGTTATGCAAAAGTTTCAGATCGGCTCAGATTTAGATATAGCATTTAAATTTCGCACTCGATTTGTTGTTTTCCTCGCTGTTGTTTTCCTTCGATTTGCTTAAAATTTGGCTCAATACCTTATATTTGAACTAGAAACATCTGTGGTAAAAATGGGTCAGATTGGTTTAGATTTAGATATAGCTCCCATTCAAATTTCGCTCTCGATTTGACCGTTTCCGCTCTAGAAGCCACATATTTTAACCGATATTTTTCAAATTTGGCAAAATTTGAATGTCATACAAATGTCCTTCCCGATTTTACTTTCTTCTCTCAAACATATGTCTGCCTTTACAGATTTTGATCTAATTTGAGAGAACATGTTATATTTGTGCTGCAAACATACTTTGTGAAATAGGTCACATCGGTTAATGATATAGTACTGATAAAAAATCGTTCCGATTTTCACTTTCTTCCCCGAATTCAATTGTAATGGTTGGTTGTGGTTAATGTGGAGACTTTAATCATTCCTTATTTGTTTATGTCTAATAATTTTTATTGCGAATGAAGGAACGCGAGTTATTTAATAACTAATAACTATTAGACAAAAACAAATAAGCAATGATTAAAGTCTCCACTTTAACCCCAACCAACCATTACAATTGAAATCGCGGAAGAATGTGAAAGTGAAAGTAAATTTTATTTGCACTTTCTTAAAATTATTATGAAAAACTGTTATTGTAACCACAATAGTTTTTACATTATAAAGATTTTTGTTCCGCCTGTAAAATTATGAAATGTTTTGTTATATCCTTTCGTATTTCAAGTGACGATGAAATATGTACATACAAGCAAAGACAATACAACAATTTAATATTGTATTGTGCTATCAAATCACATTACTAATCTTCAAAAATTGAACATTTTTCTTCTAGACGACCGAAAGTAGTGTGCTGGTGTTCAGCGCTGCCTAATCCACCGCTCGATACTGCAAGTTCCATTGTAATCCTCCAACATCCTGCTGAAGAGAAACGTACACTGCGCACAGCGCTAATGCTGCAGTTAGGTTTGAAATCCGGCAAATGTGTTGTATACAAAGGGAAGAAATTTCCAACGCCCAAAAACCAAGCTGAACTCGAACCTATTCTTAACTCGCCAAACTCCTTGTTACTCTATCCGAGTAAGATTTCTGTGCCTTTAGAAACTATAAAAGAACAAGCCATAAGCGGAGAAGGATCGGCTGGGCCATTTACACTTGTGCTCATCGATGGTACATGGCCGCAAGCCAAGGCCATATACGCCAGTAGTCCCATCTTGCACGGTATGCGACAGGTTAAACTCATTGCTGTCGGTACCAGTGATTACATTATACGTACTCAACCGACTGAGGGATGCTTGAGTACATTGGAGACGGCAGCTCAATCGTTAACTGTGTTGGAGGGTCGACCCGAGTTGCGGGACTTGTTGGTACGTCCGCTGCATGCTTTGTGTAAATACCAACTTGATAATGGAGCTGTAGAACATCAGTCCAAGGAATATCGCATAAAAAATAATCAATATCCGAAACAGATAGGAAAACGTTTAAATCGCCTACTTAATTATAGCAATACCATATGCAGATCGGAAGCCATCGATGTTGATCAAAACGAAATGAAAATGTTTCGGAATTGTTCGTCAGAGTTGAAATGATGAATGGGCATCGAATAGCGAATACTACTTATGATTTTTATAATTACATACATACATACATTTAATAGTTTAATAAACCAATAATATATTTATATCATGGAAAATCTCCAAAAAGAAAACTCTAGTTTTATATTTTATAAAACGGTAGTGATGTTGGTCGATAGGAATATTCCTGTCATTTGGGTACGCATTCAAAATATCCAGTTTTACAATAATGTTTGCAAAATAGATATTCTTGTATTAATTTTTGAAAATAATCCTGTCATTTTTTTCGATTTCAGAAAGTTTCAGAATGAGTACCTTCAGAGATATCGCCAAAAATGTTGAAATACTCCGATGTTTTTAGCTTTTTTTATTATTTTGGAGCTCGAGTTCTACATTTGTGCGTGCTAATTTCTGAGAAACTACTGAAAACCCCACCTTGAGATTTACAGAGTATTTGGAACACAGATTTAGCTGTTTACTGAGAAAAAATCCAAAAAACAAAAAAGGATTTTGTAAAAAATGATTTAATTTTAATTATTTATTTTTTAAACAATTTTCGAAGATATACTATTTTTATTGTTATTCATTCGGCAAAAACTAACAATTCTTCTTATTTTTTTACAGATATTGTTGTCTGTCAAAAAAGAGCAACCTTTTTCCTTGGTGTGAGTGTTTGTGAATGTTTTGTTTTGCTTAATTTTCAACCACCACAAATTTCGGATGGTAAAGAGGAAATGGAATGTAAATAGGAAATGGAATTTAGGTTTTAATTTTTTTAATAAATGTTAAGAGTTTTTAATTAAGATTCCGGAAGTCATAGTACAAAATGTCATCTATCGTTTCAAAAAAAAAAATCAATAAAAATAACCCCGAAAGAATTATAAAATATTGGCAAAACGACATCGTTTGCTTCGCAGAAAATTCGAACTGTCACAGTTACGGAGTTATGGCCATTTTTCGACCTATATTTTGGCGATAATTTTTTCAAAAATCTAAATTTTCAAAACTCGAACTCTTATAGGTACAGAATTATGGAAAATTTTCAATTTGGCGATATACAGTATGTCGGTTTTCTAGTGATATTAACGGCTTTCACCATACTCTAGACGGTCCATCGTTGTAATACAACATCATTTTCGTCTCGTCGCAAAATATGACGTCATCCCAATAGTCACTCATTCGGGAAACATTCATCACAGCGAAAGCAAAGCGCTTTTCTACTTTAACTAAAGAAAGAACAGGTTTTTTTCTTTTTGTTGCTGCTCTTGATGAATATTTGTTCTTATTCATGAGAAAGAATTACTCCACACTCTTCCTCGAGCTCCCTTGCAAGGGTTCTGGTCGAAATTTTGGGGTTTCGATAAATTTTCCTAATCATTAGGCGTTCCGCACGTTCAGTTATTTTGGGCTTAGGACCTCCTCCACGCTTTGGCTCCCATCTACCCTCATTTTCAGCCCGATTAAGTACATTATAAGTTGTCTTTCGTGTTACTGAAAACATGTCCGATAATTCTATTGCACTTTTTCCCAATTCGTGGTTATAGCAAATCAGCTGAATTACATCGAACGACAATACTTTGCCTGGCATTTTAAATACACAATATTTGACGAAGTGACGTCCGTACAACATAAACTGATCATCAACTGACTGCCACAATCATTGACCAAAGCAATGCAAACCATAAATAAGGCAAACCAAATAACTGTCAACAATTTAAAAAAATGCGAGTTGTGAAAAGATTTTCTTGGCACTAATAAAAATGACTATAAGATGTTCTTGTCTTATTTTTTGTTTATTTTTCGTTTCTTTTTGGCCATACCCTTGAAAATGCTGTATGTAATCACAATATATAAAAAAGAAACAAGCTAAAAAACCAAAAAGTGATCTTTTCATAAAAATTATTTTGAAAATTATTATTTATTTCTAATGCGTAAACTGATTCTTGACATACTGTATATTTTTTTCTAATACAAATTTTTTAAAACTTTTCCCCTTTTTATACACTCCACGAGAGTATTATGTCTTTGTGCATTTGTTTGTAACACCCAAAAGGAAGGGAGATAGACCCATTGTTCATTATACCGATCGGCTTAAAATCACTTTCTGAGTCGATTTAGCAATGTCCGCAATTGTAGCCAGAACCAAACGGTTCAGATTTAGATATAGCCCCCATACGAATTTCACTCCCGATTTGACCCTTTTCACTCTAGATACCATATATTTCAACTGATTTTCTTCAAAATTGGCAAAACATCTTATAGTGTAACTAGAAACACCTGTTGTAAAAATGTGTTAGATCGGTTCCGATTTATATATAGCTCCCATACAAATTTTGTTCCCAATTTGATTTTTTCCGCTTTAGAATCCACATATTTTAACAGATATTCTTCAAAATTCGCAAAACACTTTATATTTCAACTGGAAACACCTGTGGTAAATATGTGTTAGATCGGTTCAGATTTATATATAGCTCCCATACAAATTTCGTTCCCCATTAGAATTTTTCCGCTTTAGAATCCACTTATTTTAACAGATTTTCCTCTAAACATCTTATATTTCAAATGGAAATACTTGTGGTAAAAATGTGTTAGATCGGTTCGGATTTATATATAGCTCCCATACAAATTTCGCTCTCAATTTGAATTTTTCCGCTCCAGAATCTACATATTTTCTTCAAAATTGACAAAACATCTTATATTTAAACTAGGAACACCTATGGTTAAAATGGGTCACATCGGTTCAGATTTATATATAAAGGGTCCGCCAAATACTATCCTTCCGGTTAATAATGGAATATAATTTCATTCAAATGGCTGCCTCTGCTCGGTTGAATAGTTGAAAAAAAAACGTTAGATGTCGGACCCTTTAGCTCTCATACAAGAAACCGCGTATTTTCAGAGAATTTCTTAAAATTGAGCATAACACGTTATAATTCAACTGGAAGAACTTATTGTGAAAGTTAGTCACTTCATTCTATATTTGGATATAGCCCCGATACAAATATTATTCTCGATTTGACAAGTTGGGCCAGGTCATATTAGCCTGTGATTAGGAAACATCAAAAAAATTTCCCGTTTTCACTTTTTTACAGAATTGAATTGTATTCCGACAGAAAGTGGAGTGTATCATATAGTCGGCCACGCCCGACTTTAGCCTTTCCTTACTTGTTTCGACCTGTATTATGGTGATAATATTTTCAAAAATCATAACAGACCAACTTTACATACAAACAACAACAATACACACCAGGTACAGTGAAGACGGGACATACCGTACAACAACAACCTTTGCATTGTTGCGAGCGATGCGAGCACATGCATAACATTGAATTGGCAAAGTGAGATTTTTAGTGTGTCGACTTAGTTCGGTGGAATATTTTGTTTATCAGCGCTTCTCATTTGTCATATGTGACCGCTGGTACTAATATTAACCCTGATTTAAGTCAAAGACATACATTCGTTGCGAAAGTTCTGACGAGATGGGGTAGCGCCCATCGAAACTGCGCAGTCAACTTTTAGCTGCAACAATAAAGGTCTCACTTTGCCTTTTTGCTAATTTTGGGTTCTGCTGAAGACTTCAGCACAACCTTTGGTCTTAAACCAAAATAAATGACAACACATACAACATAACAGACCAACTATACATACAAACAACAAAAATTAAAATTTTCAAAACTCAAACCTTATAATTACATTTTGGCGATATATTTTTAAGCATTTTTTTAAATCTTCTTTTACGGAATTATAGACATTCCTAAAATCAAAATTTTCAAAACTCAAATTCTGATAGTTACGGAGTTATGGCCTGTATTTTGGCGATATTTTTTTTAAAAGTCAAAATCTGAATCTTGTGCTTGAGTTGGCTTGGCTAGCCAAGCACAACATTTTCTCGTTTAACCCAAAAATTCGAACTCGGAGTTATGGATTTTTTTCGACCTGTATTTTGGCTATACAAAAAATCGAATTCACCAATTCACCTCTTTAAATTAAACTAAAACTCTGCACGGATTTCATACAGGCGGCTTATTTTGGGCATCAACCAGGGCTCTGATGGTCAAGCACTTTGCTACAGCATAGGCACGTACGCAGGCATTTGTTTCTTCAGCTGAAAGAAAAATATACATGAGTCATTCCGTGTCATCTCATATCCCCAGAAGGATTTCGATTATAAATTATATCTATATAATATAGGGTTCGCCATCTAACGTTTATTTTCATTTATTTAACAGTTGGACTATTGTTTGTGGGGTGCCCTCAGCAGCCGTTTATAATGAAATTATTTTCCATTATTAACCGGAAGGATTGTACTATCAAATAAAAAAGAAATTTGAGAAAATATTCAGTAGTTTTTTTATAGCATTTTCAAAAAAAAAAGGTTATTTGTTGAAATATGTGGTTTCTAGAGCGGAAAAAGTAAATCATAGGAGACATTGGTATGGGAGCTATATAAACAAAGCTTTGTAAACACTTTTTAAATAATTTGTCTGAAATGTTAATTTTTCTGTTGTAAAACCACAACAGAAGCCGATGATATACATCTGAAACTATAGATGAAGTGGAGTTTTTTAGTTTTTCATTTTTCCTTGCCCCTTAAATGCACTACAAAATTCCGCATGATGTAATTTTTCAAAAATTATTTTAAATACTTATTCGCGACTTATGAGACCGGTAGAAGTATAAAATCAAAGATGAGAATATCTGCTTAAAATACTTCAAATTTCATGCTATTATCAGTATTATATTAGTATTAACAACTATTTCAAATTTTCCCTCTTACAAAGTAAAACATGAAAATAGTAAATAATCTAAGGGGAAAAATTGAAACGGTTGTTAATTCTAAACTAATAAAGATAAAAGTATGCAATTTGAAGGATTTTTAATTGGTATTCTTTAATTTGATACTTTTAATACACCTTCTTCAATTGTAATTCAATTGAAATTCACTTGAACTTCAAAAGACAACAGTTGAAATTCTAAAATTCCATTTGCACTTCAAAAAATATCACTTGAAATTCAAAAATTCCATTTGAAATTAAAAACATGTCAATTGAATTTCAAAACTCGTCTTTTGTAATTCAAAAGACAACATTTGAAATTTAAAAGTTGTCATTTGTAATTCAAAAGACATTAAAAACTCGTCATTTGTAATTCAAAAGCCATCATTTGTAATTCAAAACTCGCCATTTGCAATTCAAAACCATTTGAATTTCAAATGGTGTCTTTTGAATTTCAAATGACGAGTTTTGAATTTCAAACGATGAGTTTTGAATTTCATATGACGACTTTTGAATTTCAAATGGTGTCTTTTGAATAACAAATGACGAGTTTAGAATTTCAAACGATGCGTTTTGAATTTCAAATGATATTTTTTGAATTTTAAATGGAATTTTTGAATTTCAATTGATATTTTTTGAATTTCAAATGATGTCTTTTGTATTGCACTTGAAAATGGTGCAGTATCATAGGTATTTAAAATAATTTTTGAAAAATTGCCTCATTTGGAACATTGCAGTTTGTTACAAAATAATGTAATTTTTCTCACAACTAACACTTATTAAGATATAGCTTTTAACAAACCGCTATAAATCGCAGGCTTGTAACGTATTCACGCCTAGTTAGTTGACTAAAATCGATGAATATAAACATTTTCTCACTATGTAATATCCAAAAATAACAATTCATTAAAAATTGTCAGTATAGGCCATATATACGTATGCGTTTATTGGATTTCTATAGCTCTTTTACTTTTTGTAAGACTATATGAAACTCGTCCCAAAGGACGGATCTTATAATTGAAAATTAAATTAAACAACTAAAAATGTAGCCCCTAAAGTTGAGTCTAAAGAAGATATTCCGAAAACAGTGATAGGGTCATATCGTTTTTTTAACATTCTATTCATAGTACTCACCGCCTTCCTTCTCACAGACTTCTATTGTATCACCCGTAGCCGGCCAAATGTTCAAACGAATTCTGTCCACATTCAATTTCCAATTTTCTATGATACGCGACTTTTCATAGAAACAACGAACGAAACACTACAAGAGGGTTAAAATATTTAAATAAAATACCATGCCATCGTTTTCTCCACCTTCGAACTTACCATGCCAGTTTTATCCACCAGACTTGGCAATTCGGCTGTAGTATTAAAGGCAATATAATAATCTGAAATTCAAGTTATTTGATGGATTTGATTTAGGTTTTGAATATTTATTGTGTGCGGTTTTTAATACTTTTCTACGTTTTATTACATCGAAACTTTAACAGGATTTTGTAGACATTCCCCCCTACAGGGTTATTGTTTGATAATGGATAAAATATTTTATCTAGTGGAAACAGTGTCTGACGAATATTGATCTCAATACTAGACAATATACTATGTAAACTATCCTTTTGGACCACATTAATTCTATGATTTTTTATGCCGTTTGATCCACGACCGTCCGACTGCCAGCCCCTCGGTTTGCTAGGTGTATGCGCTAGAGTTCGAAAGGAGTTAAAAAATATTCAAATATTCCACATAATCATATTCTTTATTGCCTCCTTAAAAATCATAATAAAGGCCTGTTCGATTGGGCTTACTATCTTATAATTAAGATACTTGATAAGGTGGCAACGTTGCTACTAATTGGATTTTCTTAAATGAATCATCAAGGAAAATCTGGCAGCAACACTAAGAGAGTTACAAGCTACTTTCTGGTTAAGTGAGTAAATTCCCTACAAAAATTAAGCCCAAACGAACAGGCCTTATTATAGGCCTTATATTATAGGCTAAGATATATTTGACAATGTATATCAATATTAAGATGGATTAAAACAAAAATAGGATGGGCCATGTAACATTTTTAATTAGAATCGGTTATAAAAAAGTACTGATTATTTATTCAAATAGTTCAATTTGGAAAGGTTGATAGTGGAACACAATATCATTCATATGATATTCCAAATAGTGACTCGTTGTTGCTGCATTGGCTTCTAAATAGTCACGTGTGGGTTCTTTGAACCCCATATGCGGCAATTTTGCTTATTGACATAGCCACCGAGATAAAAATGAGCTTCATGAAGCCTGAACTGAAACACCGATCTCTTCTCGAAAATTTTCCACTTACATTTCTTAGAGTTTGCGTTAAAGACTCACCCATTTACTTTGGAAGTAAGTTTTTAATATTTCCCAATTTTGTTCGAGCGTATTGCGTCCCATTCTGCAAATGTAGAAAATATTGAGGAGGGAAAATTAATGGGGATCAGTCTTACACTTCTCCCCTCTAGGGTCTACTGTGGGGTAGTATTGAGCATTTCTTCAATAAAAACAAGTAAGGAAAGGCTAAAGTCGGGCGGAGCCGACTATATAATACCCTACACCACTCCCTGCGTATATACATCGTTTTTATTACTAAACCCAGGTGTTTCATGGGAGCAATTTTATGTAATTCATATAAATTATACAGTATAAATTCATCTTTAGTCATATTTAACGAATATGGTAAATAATTGATCCAATTTTCCTTCAGACAAATACAAATTATACAGTAGTAATAGGATGATTCGGACCGACATTTGAAAGGAGGCCTACAATAACACCGGCTCAAAACATGGACCTATATATTTCTCATTCACTGTAGGTATTCATAGTTGAAACATATCATGATCCGATGTAAGACGTAGTTTCTAGAGCTGTATTAGAGTAGAATGGGCTATTGGGTTATTCCAAAGTGTGGACACATATATTTGGCTTTGTATTCTGAAATATAATATAATCTGCAAAATTTGAAAAAAAAATCCGATGTAAAATTTGCGTTCTTCTACATTAAAAAGAGGTTCCATATAGATCACTTTCAAAATAGGTATTCTGACATGATATGCAAACTTATATCGAGGTCTAATGCACGATGTGGGTTCTAGAGATGTAATAGAGTGGAATGGGGGTCCAATTTGTATGTGGGTTATACCAAAATATGGATCCATATATTTGACTATCATAACTTCTTAGTTGAAATATATGAGGGCTATATCTAAATCTGAACCGATCATACCCACTTTCAGCATAGGTGTTTCTAGTTCGATTATAAGATGTTCTGCCAAATTTAAAGAATATCGGGTACAATATGTCGTTTCTAGAGCGGAAAATGTCAAATCGGGAGCGACATTTGTATGGGGGCTATATCTAAATCTGAACCGATTTTACCCAATTTTTGCATACGTGTTTCTAGTTCGGTTATAAGATGTTCTGCAAAGTTTAAAGAAAATCGGGTACAATATGTGGATTCTAGAGCGGAGAATGTCAAATCGGGAGCGACATTTGTATGAGGGCTACATCTAAATCTGAACCGATCTTGTCCAATTTTTGCATTCGTGTTTCTAGTTGGATTATAAGATGTTCTGCCAAATTTAAAGAATATCGGTCGTTTCTAGAGCGGAAAATGTCAAATCGGGAGCGACATTTGTATGGGGGCTATATCTAAATCCGAACCGATCTTACCCAATTTTTGCATACCTGTTTCTAGTTCGATTATAAGATGTTCTGCCAAATTTAAAGAAAATCGGGTACAATATGTCGTTTATAGAGCGGAAAATGTCAAATCGGGAGCGACATTTGTATAGGGGCTATATCTAAATCTGGACCGATCTTACCCAATTTTTGCATTCGTGTTTCTAGTTTGATTATAAGATTTTCTGCCAAATTTAAAGAAAATCGGGTACAATATGTCGTTTCTAGAGCGGAAAATGTTAAAAAACATAAAAACTTTACTTTTCTTTAAAATCGGAAAATACGAAAAGATGTCAAGTTTGGGCTAATTTCTAAAATATATCCGATCGTCCGATTTGCAATGTTAATATCTCCATAATAAAGCTAAGTAACCACAATTTCTAATAAAACAAAATCAAGCTAGTACAAAAATACGAAAAGTATTTAACTTTTGGCTGATTTCTAAAATATAACCGATTGTCCGATTTTCAAAGTTGATATCTCAAAATAATCTTTACGTTGTTGTCTAATTTCAATTTTTAACAGAACTTAAAAATGTTTACTAGAACAAGTTATTGTATTTTGGCCGATGGATTTTGATTCTGAACCACTGTGCGATGTAGATATTGAGCAATTGAAGAAGCATTCAAGTGTCTAGGCTTTTTAAAGCGTTGTAAGAAATATATCACTCCTTCTGATCTTCTCTGTGTCTACTACACTATCTACATCAGGTCAGAGATGGATTGTTGTAGTGATGGATGTGTGTTGCTGTTGTATACTTTAATAGTGTTTGATCTGCGGATATTTGCAAACTTATACCAAACGGGTGATTTTTACGCATCGTCCTTGAGCGACCTGAAGAAGAAATCCGACGTGGTTGTGTCACGATATTGTCAAGAATACTGGCGTCAACATCTACTCGGATAACACTATGCAACAAAAATTTTTTCGAAGGGTTATGTATAACATTTTCTCATGTATTTTGGGTTTCTAAACTCGAAAACGAATTAAACATTTTTTTTTACTAAAATTCCTATTTTTGGAACAAGTATCTTAAATATGTGTACTCTCATTTTGGAAATATAAGTCCGATAACACGTGGTTATATGCTAAAATAAGGGCTACAAATTTGGCGAATTACACTTTCAAATAGGACCAGTGGTTTAGGAACAGTCATAAAAAACTTTGGAAAATTTCGAATAAAATTTATTTTTACTGGCACGAAAAATCATAAAAAATAGAAATAAAGACGGAAAAAAGTATATTGTTTTATTTTTTAATAGCTAACATTCTAATGCAAAAACAATGTTTATATGTAAAAAATCTATGGATAATTGTAGAAGTTGTGATTACTCTATTTGTAATCATAATTTTTAAATTTTTTAAATAGCGCGAAAATTTCCTTTACAAATTAGATA
The DNA here is from genome assembly GCA_947397865.1 of Polietes domitor. Lineage (NCBI taxonomy): Eukaryota > Metazoa > Arthropoda > Insecta > Diptera > Muscidae > Polietes > Polietes domitor. Next base: position 59,527,340 of record OX377618.1, read on the forward strand.
ACAGAATATTTTATTTTAGTTTGTAATGTTGGCATCTTAACGAAGAAAACAAGGCCTCGTTAAAGAAAATTTAAGAGATAAATGTAGAAGTTATGATCCTTCTTGTAGAAGTACATATCGTCTTCACGTACGACTAAATCAATTTAAGGAAACATTTCGTAAAAAATTGTCTTACTTCTATATAAGAGTTTCTTCAAAAATGATTTGTTTTCTTCGGTAAGATGTCAGCTATTACAAACTAAAACAATATATTCTTTAATATAATTTTTAATGGGACTTTTCGCGACATTTAAACAAAAATTTTTTTTTTTTTTAATTCTGAGTATCATAACTTCTACATTTATCCATAATTTTTTACATATAAACATTGTTTTTTGCGTTACAATTTTAGTTATTTAAAAATATATTTTTATGATTTTTTTCTTTCCAGCAAAAGTAGATTTTTTCTAAAAACAAAATATTTTCCCCAAATTTGTGTAGCCTGTTCCTAAACTATTTATTATTATAGTCCTCTACTACTATATATAAATATATAACTTCAAGGGGAATCAAAAAACGACAGCAATCATCAAAAATGTGTCCTAAGTATTATTAGCTATAAACAATTTTCCTCAAGCCCAATTTTCCCCATCTGCAATTCCTTGATTCCAGTTACAGCCTAAATGTTTGTACCATTTTGATAGGAATAGTTCTAATATTGAAGATCCAGTATGTTACAGAGTGGAATATACACACCTAATTTCATGATTTTAGCTACATCCTTTTTCCATGTTGACCCTAAAAGTATGAATTTAGAATAATGCGTAACTCTTATTTTCCGCGTATGACATGACAGTCAGACGAGTGCAAATACTAAATATCATGACCGCATGATTGTTGCCAAATTTAATTCCATTTAGATCCTGAAGGTACGAATATCAAAATATATATTTATCAGTCAAAGAAATGCACACACCGTATTTCATTATTATAGCTGCAGTCGTTTGGTTGGTACCATTTTTATCCCCATTCGCCCCATTTTCCGCCAAAATGTACAAATTTCGAAAATTTTTTTCGCATCTTCACGGTCAGATGAATGTATTTCATGGTTTCAACTTCAGCAGTTTGGTTGGTACCCTTTTATCCCTCTTTTCCAGTTGTATCCCTTAAAAGTACGAATTTTGAAAAAAACTGTTAGAGGGATGTACATTCCCAATTCCACGTTTCTAGCTGTTGTCGCCTCATTGGTACCATTTTTATCACTTTTTGCCCCATTTCGCAAGCTCTAACGTTTATTTACTTCTTGGTGCTTTCAAGTTACAAGAGGAATGTACGCAACAAATTTCAAATGCATATAAAGAAGAAATTTAAAAAAATGCTTAAATAGTCAAAATATTAGTGGGTATTTTCGGTCCTCGTTAGAGATAATTGTTTCCCTCTGGACCGAACTCGCCCTCTTTCAATCCCAACCGTTCTGCAACACCATAGACACATTTAGGGAAAATTTAGCTCATTTCGTTCGGCAGCTAGCGTATTTTCAACAGATAGACGGACGGACATGGCTAGATCGTCTTAGAATTTTACCACGACCCAGAATATATGTAAATTATGAGGTCTCCGATGAATATTTTAAGGTGTTACAACCGGAAAGACAAAGTCCTCCTCCATCCTTAGGTCGAGGGTATACAAATATTAGAGGTGAACCGATTTCGCCCATTTCCAATCCCAACCGATCTACAACTATTGGATACATTGTAATACAAATATTACCAAAAATTAGGGGGTGGAATGGAAGAAAAAGGGATAAAAATGGTACCAATGATACGACAACAGCTTGAAACATTAAATTCGGTGTGTACATCCCTACAATTACTTAGACACGTAAAATAGGGGGAATTTTACGAAATTCATACTTTTAAGGATAAAATTGAAAAAGAGCGATAAAAATGTTACCAACCAAACCGCTGAAATGAAATTCGCCGTATGCATTCATCTGACTGTATAGCCGAAATTTGTACTTTCGAAATTTGTACTTTTAGGCAGAAAATGGGGCAAAAGGGGATAAAGAAGGCACCAACTAAACGGCTTCAGTTAGAATAGTGAAATTCGATGTGTACATTGCTCTCTGAATGAGTAAAAATAATGATATATTTTGATATTCGTATCTTTAGGATCAAAACGGGATAAAAGTGGTACCAAGGCTGTAGTGAGAATCATAAAATGCGGTGTTTACCCACGTCTGTCTTCGTAGACATGCAAAATATGAGAATTTTTTCTTAATTTCGTAATTTTAGGCTCAAAATGAAAAAAGAACAAGTAAAAACGACGTTAAGTTCAGCCGGGCTAAACTTTATATACCCTCCACCATGGATTGCATTTCACAGAGGTTGTCGGTTTTCGTAGAAGTGCAGTAATATTACAGGAAAATATAATTTTTAATATAGCCAAACCAAAACAAATACAAATATTGAAAAAATAATTTTATAAATAAATATAATATTTTAATTATTTCAAACCACACTTATAAGGAATGCTACCAATACGTCAATTCAAAAAATAAATATTCTTATATTTATATTTTCAAAAATATTTTCAAGGCCATAAATATTGGTAGATAGTGGGTGCTACAGGTGTTGTTGTTGGTTGTATTTCCATTCTATTTGAATTCCAAAAGTACAAATTTCGAAAATCCATTATCAGACGTACATAGTGCAAAATAACCTAACTTCATGTTTCAACCAATTTTTGCCGTAAAAGAAAAATTACGAATTTGGAAAAAAAAATATTTTCCGTGTCTATGCAGTCAGAGGAATGTATACTCCGAATTTCATGACTCTAGCTGCGGTCATTAGATTGGTACTATTTTTATCCCCTTTTTCATTTTAACCCCAAAAAGTACGAATTTTGAAAAATCGGTGTATTTTCTACTCAATTAGAGGAATGTACACACCGAATTTCGTGTATCTACCTGTTTAATATGTACCATTTCTATCCCTTTTTTGCCCCATTTCACCCCCTACAAATAAGAATCACTTTATGGTGCACGTTTTTTCTATAAGGGGAATGCGCATACCAAATATCAAGCAAATATAAACAGACATATTCAAAAACATGCTTAAATACGCTAAAATATTAGGGATTATTATGGGTATTTTTAGTCCTTGTGAGGGAAAATTTTTTCCTTTGGGCCGATTTCGCCCCATTTCAATCCCAACCGATCTACGTCTATAAGACGCATTTATGGAAAATTTGAACGTTCTAGTTCCTTTGGTTTAGATGCTAGCGTGCTTTCAACAGACGGACAGACGGACGGACGGACATGGCTAGATCGTCTTAGAATTTTATGACGATCAAGAATATATATACTTTATAGGGTCTCAGGTCGATATTTCAAGGTGTTACAAACGGAATGACAAAGTTAGTAACCCCAATCCTGGAGGTGGAGGGTATAATAAAACTGGTACCAAGCATATGGATGTACCTAGAATCATGGAATTAGATGCGTACATTCCAATGTGGTTGCAAAGTATAACGAATCTTTGAAATTTTGACGTTTCAGTCACTTTGTCTGTAACTGAATGGGAGGAAATGTTTCTCCCTAATGACGCCTGACAATACACCTAAATATTGGACACATTTTTGAAGATTGCTGCCTCATGTTCACTTTTTCATTACAATTGCAGTATTATATTTATATATATGGGAATGGACTACAATTTATTTAAAACAGTGCACATAAGTATGCCTTACTATTTCAAGTAGTAAACAAATATAGTAATGTGTATAAAAAATATCACAATTTTCCTAATATGGTTCCGCAATTCTATGTAAAGCAGACAGCCACTGATCTGCCGGTAATACTGCGGAAGGCACTCCGTCGTGGAGGGTACATAAGATTCGGCCCGGCTGAACTTAACGAACTTACTTGTTTTGTCTCAATTTTATGAAAAAGCATGCCTCAATGCATACACAAAATATTTTTTTTTCAGCTTGAACACAAAATTTTTCTTTTTTGTTGCATTTGCTTATTTAATTTACTGAATTTTGCAAATCTTACCCATGGGTATTGAAAAACTGGCATTGCACATGGTAACGATGTCTTCAAAATCAATTAGATTTGGATTAGCGGTGGCGGTGGTGGGCTTGATAATATCCGGATGCGCGCTGGTGGCATACTCATGTTGTTCCTGTTGTATCAGAGCTTCATGTTCGCGCAGAAATGTCTCCTCGCTGACCATATAAATATCTCCATTATCTCTGGCTCTTTCGACAATAGCCCAAGAAGCCTCGAGGAATACTGAGAGAGCAGTGAACGAGTAAAGTAAACGGTGCCGTTTGAGGGGCATTTTTTTTTTGTAAGAAAAACTTCCGCTTTATCCGATGATTTCCTATTAAATGGTTTTGTAACGGCTGAGCTTTGCTGTGTTTTTATAGAATTTTTCTTTCGGGTACTTTTTCCCCCAACACGCAACGCAATGTGAACTAAATTGAGGTTGTTTATTTTTTTTTGTAATTTTTTTTATTTATATTTTTTGTTGTTGTAATGATAAATATACATAAATACTATATAGTTGATTTGTTTATATATACTTAATATTTCGTTTCTTATTTTGTGTGTTTTTTTGTTTGTGTATAAATTGGTTGTGCGTTTTGTTACAAATATTACAGTTAACGTTTGTTTGTTTGTTTGTTTCGATTTAAATTGTACAATTTGTATTTGTATTATTTGTTACTAGTATAGTATAGTTAACTATTTTGTTATTTATTTAGTTACGTAGTAAAAACAATCATATCTGTGAATTTTTCTATTAGGGGGATTCGCATGGAAAATAAGTTAAACATAATACTTAGTTGGGAATATATAGATAGAATCGAAATAATAAAGCGAGCTTGCGTAAGTAAGGTAATTTCGAAATCATTCCAAAATAATGAAAAAAGGCCTCAAATAGAAATAGAAGTTAATTTAATTTGTAATTACCAAAAATGTGTTGAATATGTATTTTAAATCAAAAATTCGGTAGGTAAGATAAGTTTTAAAGCTTTCATATAGAAAATAAAATGGTCCCGGGAAAGAGGCTTTACAATGTATCTCAATTCTGTCGAAACATGTGTGATTTCCCTCTTCAAACTCTAAACGATTACTACTTTCGTTTAATTTAAGATTTCCTGCCAAGATAAGGGCAGTTTACACTTAAAGATTTGCCATACCTCATGATGGTCGAGTCTGCTTTTCTGCAGACTTTTCATGGCAATAATATAAAAGTTTTCGCTATCATTTATTTTTAAATCGTACAATAAAGCCGGTGCCTAAACTGTGATAGATCAAAGCTATGCAAATCTCAAAAAGCTCATCATTATGGCTGCTTTTCTTTAAGACTGGATAACTAAGCTGCGATAACAAAAAAACTAAATAAACTATTAAAATTTCACTCAAAATAAAAAAAAATATTTTTTAAAATTATCGCCGAAAGCAATATCAATGTGTGTGTGAAAACGAATTTTGAAAAAAATGTGTTAAAAATTTTCGACTTAGCATGGATAATTATCCAGAGTAAATCAAATTTATGGTTATCGAGGCTAAGTTCAAAAAAGTCAACACAAAATAATATTTTTCAAAATATGTGAATAAATATTTTTTTATTTTGAGCAAAAAATTAAATTTTTATTATCGCAGCTTGTTATGCCGGCTTAAAGAAAAACAGCCCTAATGTATCTCACTTCTGTCGAAATATATGTGATTTTCCTCTATGAACTCTAATCGATAAGTACTTTCGTTTAATTTAAGCTTGCCTACCAAGATAAGGGGAGTTTACACTACAAAGAATTGCCGTACATCGTGATGAGCGAGTCTGCCTGCTTGCAGACTTTTCATGGCCAAATATTGCATCATGCAAAGTGTTATGTAATTTACAATAATAATAATAATAGATAAAATAAGTAAGTGTAAACTCCCCTTTAGACGCGACAAGGACCGCAATTAAACGTTGTCACGACCAAACCTACGCAAATCTCAAAAAAAGCTCATCATTATTCAGGTTGTTATAGGATTAAAGCGAACAGCTGTTGTCACAACACTCTGGCAGCCCTTGTGCTCTTAAAACAGCTGATTTGTCTTGGACATTTATAAAATACAATGTAATCTGCTTCTTCTTCATCCAATTTTGTTTTTTGGTTAATCTACAAGTGCAACAGTGAACTACAAGGCAAAGAGTTTAAGATAGAGTTAGTTACGAAAAATAAAAAAAAGATTTTTGGAGAAATTTAGTGCTACAGGGGTCCCGAAAATTCACAATCAATTTTTGTTCTCAATAATAATAAAAAAATATCAAAAAAGCCTAAAAGTAAAGTAAAAAAATTTTCATATAATTTTGTATTTTTGTTTTTGTGTTTTTTTTTCGTTTTCTTCTTTTTTTGATTAAACTACTCTATGCAGCGTCCACGTTGCATCCAATCGTCAGACTTTGGCACCCCAGGCGCGCTTGATCATGTACACACCCTTCTCGGCAATCATAACGGCCGGGGCATGTGTATTGCCGGCGGTTACCTTGGGCATAATACTCGTGTCCATAACCCGCAGGCCACGGATGCCGTGCACTCGCAGCTCATGATCGACCACAGCCATGGGATCGTGGGCCGGACCCATTTTGCAAGAGCCAGCTTGATGATTTTCCGGCCCGGTATTTTGTCGCACAGCACACTCCCAATAGGCATCCGAACCGAAGGTCTCCGCTTCACAACCCTCGGCCACAGTACGATCCAATTTCATGCCGTACTGCTTCATGGGGGCCGTCTGCGATAATTTGATGGCAAATTTAATGCCCTCCACCAGAACCTTAACATCCCGTTCGTCCGTCAGGTAATTGGCAAAAATACGAGGCGGTGCCAGGGGATCGTTGGAGGCCAAGGTGATGTAACCGCGTGACTTGGGATTTAAGACAGCCGGGAAGATCTGTATACTGCGGGAATTGTTGGACAACAATTCACCCACTTGGCCGGTGCGGGCACAACTGGCCAAATAGCCACCAAAGTAATATTGCAAATCGGGTACACCAGGTTTGTCGGCGAAACGTGTGGCCATTTTGGCGGTAACATCCGAGATGCCGGTGCCGGACATAAGACCATCACGGAAAAGTAGATATTCCATAGCGGTGGCCCAGTTCAAGGGAGCCGTATCGGCATCGTCAATAAAGAAGTTTGTGAAATAGGCCACGTGATTGTGCAAGTTTTTGCCAACGCCGGGCAAGTCATGGACGGGACGGACACCAGCCTGGAAGACAACAAAAACAATTAGTATGATGTAATTTATTCAACCCAGACCACTATTCATTGAACCAAAAAAATACGTACCTTCATTAAATCTTCCTTGGGGCCAACACCACTCAACAACAGAATTTGAGGCGAATTCACGGCACCACCACTGACGACCACTTCCTTCTTGACCATAATCTTGCGCATGCTGCCAAACTGATCGCTAACCTCAACGCCCAAAACAGTCTTAGTACCGGGGTGGATCAAAACCTTTGTGGCAGTGGTGTTCAATAGAATATGCAAATTATTGCGCATGCGTGCCGGACGTATAAAGGCACGGGCCGAACTGTAACGTACGCCGTTGCGAGCTGTCATTTGGGCAATCATGAAACCGGTAGAGTTATGGCCATTCAAATCATGAACCGCGAATCCTGTTACCGCAGAAAAAATTCAAATTCAAACAATCAATAATGCCAAAGCAACAAATCCTCGAAAAGCTTACCCAATTCTTCGCCAGCTTTCAAGATGGCATAGGACAAGGGTGGATTGTAGGGGAATTTCGAAACCGGCATGGGACCACCAGTCGCATGCAAATCAGCGCCCACTTCATCGACCTGTAGGTTGTTTTCCGACTTCTTGAAGAATGGCAAGACATCATCAAAGGCCCAGCCTGGATTTCCCAGGGCAGCCCAATCATCGTAATCTTCACGATTACCGCGTATATACATCATGCCGTTCATCACGGAAGTGCCGCCCAACACCTTGCCTCGGGGCCAGTAGCAACGCTGACCTTCGGATGACAGGCAAGCCGATGTCTCAGGTTCGGTGTTGTAACGCCAATCGATGTCGCTGCCAATGAAATTGAGGAACATCGAAGGTATTTGAGCCCCCACGGGTTCATCGCCACCTAGAATAGAAAGATATGGATATAAATTAGAATTAATGGAGCCAAAGAAACAACGAGGGGAGGTAAATACGACCGCCTCTTTGTCTGAGTAAAACGGCATTGTCGTCCGATCTAAGTATATATTGGTCCATGTACGAAGACTAGTTACAATTAAAACAAGTAAAAAGGCGGTAAGTTTGCCAGGGCCGAATTTTATATACTCTCCACCACGGAGTGCATTCCACAGTATTACGGGCAGATTAGTGGATGTCAACTTTATATAGAAGTGGACTATCATATTAGGAAAATTGTGATCTTTTTTAGGCACATCACGATATTTCTTTAGTAATTCTATAAGGAATACTCACTCATTTTAAATAAATATTGATGCTTCATTATTATTAAAATGTTATTAATAAATGTTAAAAAAAGTATTATATATGCATTTTGTAATTTATTTTAAATTGACCCGATGGCTTTGAATTACAAGTTGAAATTTCTTGATTCCACCTACAGCCCAAATATTCATACCATTTTGATAGTAAAAGTTCTAATATTGAAGATCCAAAATGTTTCGCGTGCCAAATTTAATCCCATTTACATTCTAAAGGTACGAACATTAAAATATCTCTTTATTTTTTCAGAGCAATATACACACCGAAGTTCACTATTTTAGTTGCAGCCGTTTGGTTGGTACCATTTTTATCTCCATTCGCCCCATTTTCGGCTTAAAACTACAAATTTCGAAAATTTAATTTTTGGTTTCGAGTCTATACAGTCATATTTATATACATATACACCGAATTTCATGATTTCAACTTCAACGGTTTGGATGGATTGTATCCCTTAAAAGTACAATTTCGAAAAAGCCTCTTATTTCACGTGTCTACGCAATTGGAGGGATGTACACATTCTAGCTGTTGTCGTATCATTGGTACCACTTTTATCCCTTTCGTGCCAAAATTACGAATTTCGAAAAATCCCTATATTTTACGTGTTTACGCGATTATAGGGTGAACACAACGAATTTCATAATTCTAGCTGCTGTCGTATCATTGGTACCATTTTTATCCCTTTTTGTCCCGCAAAAACTTCTATTTACTTTTTGGTGCTTTCAAACCACAAGAGGAATGTACGGAACAAATTTCAAGTGCATATAGAGCATAAATTTAAAAAAATGCTTAAGTAGTCTAAATATTAGGGGTATTTTCAGTCTTTGTTAGCGAAAATTTGTTTCGCTCTGGGCCGATTTCGGCCACTGCAATCCCATCCGATGTGCAGCAATAAGATACAATTAGGTAAAAATTGAACCTCCTAGCTCATTTCGTTGTCAGACAGACAGGCGGACATGGCTATATCGTCTTAGAATTTTACCGCGACACAGACTAGATGTATATACTTTATGGAGTCTCCCATGAATATTTCAAAGTTGACTACTTTTTGCACTTTTTTATTTTAAAGAAAAATATTTTTATTTTTTGTTTTTATATTTTTTTTAACATTAAAACTGTGTTTGTGCCAAATAAAATTTGTTTGAAATAAATATGTAAACAAATACCTTTTTGAAAAATTGTATGATGTTGGTCAAAACATAACTTTTCCCCCTTTGAAAACCTTTGAAGAATAAAATACATATTTCGAAAGGTTGTAGGATTCCCCGTTCCAAAACGCGAATTATTAATTTTTTCTCTCATTAACTTTTGAAAAGTAAGTACGTCGCTAAAAAGATGAGCAACTTTCTTTTATCCTCAAGCTAAATTGTATGCCAATCGGAGTTTATGGCCAAAAAACCTAATAACAACTGATTTTGCAGACAAACTGAACACATACGTTGTTATAATATTCGAATACATGAATATCTATTCAATTCACTTCAATGGTCTCAATATCTAATAAAATAAATCTCTTAAAAAGTGAGAGAAACAGTTCGACAAAGTCGAAAAAAGAAATTAGGTTTTTTCAAAATTTAAAGAAGTTGTAAATCTTATAAACAAGTAAAAATATGTTAAAAAAATCTAAAATATATCCGATTCCCGATTTTAATCTTATTTTTTTTTTCTCTGCATTATGGACAAATACGTTAAATTTTTTTTTTTTAAAATCGAAAAAAAAGAAAAGTCGTCAAATTTGGACGGATTTGTAAAATATATGCGAATGCCCGATTTTCAATGCTAGTATCTCAAAATAATCCTTGGGTCCTTGTCGAATTTTTTACACAACTCAAAAATGTCTTGTCATTTATTTTGGTTTAAGACCAAAGTTTGTGCTGAAGTCTTCAGCAGAACCCAAAATTAGCAAAAAGGCAAAGTGAGACCTTTATTGTTGCAGCTAAAAGTTGACTGCGCAGTTTCAATGGGCGCTACCCCATCTCGTCAGAACTTTCCCAACAAATGTATGTCTTTGACTTAAATCAGGGTTCATATTAGTACCAGCGGTCACATATGACAAATGAGAAGCGCTGATAAACAAAATATTCCACCGAACTAAGTCGACACACTAAAAATCTTACTTTGCCAATTCAATGTTATGCATGTGCTCGCATCGCTCGCAACAATGCAAAGGTTGTTGTTGTACGGTATGTCCCGTCTTCACTGTACCTCGTGTGTATTGTTGTTGTTTGTATGTATTGTTGGTCTGTTATGTTGTATGTCTTGTCATTTATTTTGGTTTAAGACCAAAGGTTGTGCTGAATGAAGTCTTCAGCAGAAATGTTTCTAAAATGTTTTTGAATTTGGATTCTGAATCACTGTGCGGCGGTTCAAGTATTAAGTTTTCTCATCTACGAAGTGTCAAAAAGCTAGGCTTATAAATAGTATTTTTGATTCTTTGATAGCATATATTCCTATCAAATGTATCTTATTTGGCTAAAGTTCAACAGGCCACATTAATATTTGCATATGAAAAATCGCTGTGTATCGTTCTGCAAGGGGACAAAGAATTTTTTAATAAAATCCAAATATCTGAACTCCATAATACACATTTCGTCATGGTGTTTCAAGGAACTTCCCATACTGCTACTTGGCCAGAACTTAAAATGTGAATTGTTTACCTTTTCCTGGTTGCTTTTTATAAGTTTAAAATCTCAAGTTCTTTTTAAATCTCACCTCACCCATGAAGAACGTAACACTTCCACTTGGATTAACCTCACCCAAAACAAGATATAATTTTCTCATAGTGCATTATTAATTAAAAACAAATTCCTTGCAAGATCATCTTCCAGTTCTGTGTGTGAACTAAAAACAACCATTATCAAAATATTTAACACTAATTATTTTGTTTTGTTTCCCAAAACATCAATTTTAATTTATTTTTTTTTTCGCTTTATACACCATTCAAATAAAATCTCACGCTGTATCTGGACAATTTATTTGAAGTTGTAGTCTTATGTTCGCCAGTGATTTGTGACTATATTGATATTGTGTTTAGTATTCTAGCGGGTTTCTTTGTTTCGCTGAAGTATTTGTGCCTAAGTTTAAGCATATGTGTGCAGTCCTTGTCGAAGCTTCCGTTATCAAACAAAACCGTAACGAAAATATCAACCGAAAAAGGTTAACTAATTAATATATAATTGCTGGATATTATATATCGAATGAATACGGGTTAGTTAGTTAGTTAAGCTGTTTGTATATGAAATTCATCTTCAGCTCACAAACACACAAATCAAACCTTTAAATAATCAACGCACAACAATGAAATCATGTCGAACAAAACGTTTCGATGAAATTTAATCCATTCGCAATTGGTGGTCCATAAATCATGCCAATGATATTTGATCTTTTTGAAGGTGTGAATTCACTGCTGCTTCGTGTTCATCTTCCACACACAGACACGCAAATAATAGACATGAGGCTCGGTCGTACTCACCAATCATCGATCAAAACAAAAGACTTAAGAAACGAACGCGAACTCGAGTGTCATCGGTACGGAGTAATGGTTTTTATTGAAATCTTTGGCAAAAGTCATCATCACTCTCATCATTGTCTATTTACTTTTTAGAGTGAAAATAACGTAAAGCCCATTGTGCATGTTGATAAGTGGATTGTGTGACAACAAAAGCCATGGGAGACGAACGTGGGTGTTAACGAAATTTGAAGCCAAAAAGTTTAATTTTTTTGACAAAGACACCAGCCAACAGCACTTTGGAAGACACGAAAAAACACACATGCATTTAGAGGATTTATATTACAATTGCTTCGCCATACACGGAGAAAAATTGTATTAGTACACTTTAAAAAGAAAAATATGAACAAATTAAATAAACTTAGGGAGACAACTTGAAACAGTCGTCAATACTAAACTAATACAGATTGAAACATGAAATTTAATGTATTTTTAACAGATATTCTCCTCTTTAATTTGACACTTACATCGATATCGTAGGATGCGTATTAGTATTTAAAATATTTTTTTTTTTTGAAAAATGTTATCCTTTGAACATTTTTAGTCTTTTTAAGGGGAAACCGGATGGAGAAATGAAAAAATCCCGACAATTATGACATCCTGAGATTCAAAACAATTTTCAAAAAATACTTCTCCCTCTTTCCTCTATTCAACTCATTATCTTCCTTTAGCCAACGCAACAAAAGGCCAAACAAGTTTTTTTTTTTTAATTTTGATGCAAATGAAGGATATTGGAATAACACCATTTCATATTTTTAAAAAATATATTTTGTAATGTCGGTTTTACAGTGAACTTCTACTTTGCATATTTTCTAACAAAAAACAAACCTTCAGGCCAAGATTTCTGTGTCAACTTTTTGTAATCTACATTTGTGTATGTATTTACTAGTGTTTTATATGTTCCAAAATTTTTTTCTTTTTAAATAAAAGCACCTAACATTGATTGGAGTAAAACTATAAGAGCAGGCGGGAGAAGAGGTTGTGACTATACACCATTTAGTAGTCCAAGGGAACATAAGTAAGTACTATTAATCTTAAGTTGCGATTTTTTGCAATATTTTCATTAGAGCCGTTTTGAGTGAAATTTCCTCATTATTTAAAAAGTGGGCGTGACCCGCTAAATTTTTGTAAAAATCAGAAATAATGTCATATCAAAATGCCAAATTTCCGAATTTTATAATGGTAAATAAAAAAGTTATAGAGTTATTATTAAAAAGTGGGCGTGCCCCGCCCATTTCTTTTAAAAAGATCAAAAATAATGTCACACATCAAAATGCAGAATTTTATGACGGCAAATAAAAAAGTTATAGGGTTTTGGCCGTAAATAACCACTGTGCACTGTGGAACAAAGTGAAACTTTTTTCGAAAATAACAAGTTCTGACAACGAATTCTGATAGAGGGGTTAAAAAGCGGAATATACTTGTATCGGCGTATCGAAAGTTTTCGTATGCAGGCCATTTAAGAGGGCGGTGAATATCGCCCCACCTTTACACATCTTATGAGGAAACCTTGTGATCCTTACATTTTAAGTATAGCTTGTGTTTAGCAAAATTATTTAAAACATTACGAGGAATATTTTTGATGAACATTTTAACCATCTAGCTCCTCAATGTAGGCACCTTTTTGGTCCCTTTTTTGATAAAGGATAAAAATCACCCTTAAAACAGCGATTTAACGGGTCAAAATGTTCTACAAAAATATTTGTCATAAAATTCTACTATAAGTTTTTGAATTCGCCAAAACTCAAAATTCAACTTAAATGTCAGAAATAAGTCAAAATTTAAAATTAATTAATTAAATTCAACCTAAATGTCAGAAATAAGTAAAATTAATTTTAGAGTCAGCATTTTAAACGCAGAATGTGTTCAGCAATATTACTTAAAACACTACGAGGAAACTTATTGTGGAACATTTTAACCCTCTAGTTTCTCAATGTAGGGGTCTTTTTGGTCTCTTTAATGAAAAAGGTCAAAAACATCCCTAAAACAAAGATTTAACGGGTCAAAATGTTCAACAAATATATTTGCCGTAAGATTCTACTATAAGTTTTTGAATACACCAAAACTCAAAAACATTCGACTTAAATGCCAGAGTAAGTAAAAAGTTAAAATTAATTTTAGAGTCAACATTTCGCCCTTTTTATACCCTCCACCTCCAGGATGGGGGTATAATAACATTGTCATTCCGTTTGTAACACCTTGAAATATCGACCTGAGACCCTATAAAGTATATATATTCTTGATCGTCATAAAATTCTAAGACGATCTAGCCATGTCCGTCCGTCTGTCCGTCCGTCCGTCTATTGAAAGCATCTAAACCAAAGGAGCTAGAACGATCAAATTTACCATAAATGCGTCTTATAGTCGTAGATCGGTTGGGATTGAAATGGGGCGAAATCGGCCCAAAGGGAAAAAATTTTCCCTCACAAGGACTACAAATACCCATAATAATCCCTAATATTTTAGCGTATTTAAGCATGTTTTTTGAATATGTCTGTTTATATTTGCTTGATATTTGGTATGCGCATTCCCCTTATAGAAAAAAAGTGCACTATAAAGTGATTCTTATTTGTAGGGGGTGAAATGGGGCAAAAAAGGGATAAAAATGGTTCATATTAAACGACAAAAGGTAGAAACACGAAATTCGGTGTGTACATTCCTCTAATTGAGTAGATACATAATATAAAAGTATTTTTTCCAAATTCGTACTTTTAAGGGGTAAAATATGAATAGAGGGATAAAAATGGTACCAACCAAACGGCTGTACCTAGAATTATGAAATTCGGTGTATGCATTCCTCTGATTGCATAGATAAGTAAAATACACCGATTTTTCGAAATTCGTACTTTTTGGGGTTAAAATGAAAAAAGGGGATAAAAATAGTACCAATCAAATGACCGCAGCCAGAGTCATGAAATTCGGAGTATACATTCCTCTGACTGCGTAGACACGGAAAATAGACGAATTTTTCGAAATTAGTACTTTCAAGGGATACAATCGTACAGAGGGATAAAAATAGTACCAACTAAACGACTACAGCTAGAATGATAAAATTCTAATTGCGTAGAAACGTCAAGGGGGTGAAAATGGTACCAACTAAATGGACGCAGCTGGAATCATGGAATTCGGTGTATGCATTCCACAGACACGCAAAATAATTTTTTTTCCAAATTCGTAATTTTTCTTTTACGGCAAAAATTGGTTGAAACATGAAGTTAGGTTATTTTGCACTATGTACGTCTGATAATGGATTTTCGAAATTTGTACTTTTGGAATTCAAATAGAATGGAAATACAACCAACAACAACAACTGTAGCACCCACTATCTACCAATATTTATGGCCTTGAAAATATTTTTGAGAATATAAATATAAGAATATTTATTTTTTGAATTGACGTATTGGTAGCATTACCTTATAAGTGTGGTTTGAAATAATTAAAATATTATATTTATTTATAAAATTAATTTTTCAATATTTGTATTTGTTTTGGTTTGGCTATATTAAAAAAATTATATTTTCCTGTAATATTACTGCACTTCTACGAAAACCGACAACCTCTGTGGAATGTTCTTAGAAAATGTTATGGGCGGTTGTTAATGCATTTGACTCCCCTATGGGCCTTCTAATAATTTTTAATTTATTTTATATGTGATATTCATTAGGAATATGTAGGGCTACTTCGTTAACCCTTTTCGCTGATTTCCTTCAAAACAAAAGCTTTAATTTAATTAAGACACCATACATATTCATGAGATAAGCTAAATAAACTTTGGTCTGAATGGTCGGATGCTATAATTTCAAATTAATATTAATTTTGACCTTCTCCGAATGTGAAAGTGAACACGGAGAACATGAGCGTGTCTCTGGGGTTTCAATGGTTCTTCCCCCAAAAAAAAAATACTTTCTCTTTCACTTAGTAATAAAAGTCGGCTATTTTACATTTATTTAAATTTACAAAAAAAAAACAACTTTGGCCATAATGTGTCATAATGTGGATGTATCCACATTTCTATCTTCACTCTCTTCGTTGCACTCGATTGGTAATAGAGTTTGTAAACACATTCAGGGTATTTAGACCATTATAATTTTATAATAATCATCGTTTCATTTGCGTTACTTAATTGCAAGACAAGTGTTCATTTTGTTATGAAAAATCGCGTCCAACCAGCCAACTAGCCAGCAACCATCGAACACCGTGCCACGCCATCTCAGCAACAGCAACTAGGTGCATTTAGCCACTAATTATCGCTGCAAACATACGAGTATGATTTGGACGACTTCATGCCAATTAAAATTTGTGCAATGTAATTTTATTAAAAATATATAACACATCGTTGATGCTGGCGATAGCGATGGTGGTTGTGGTGGCGGTGGTGTTGAAAATTATTTAGGCCAACGCATAAATAGGTTTGACTATCTCCAATGTGTTAGATTAATGGACGCTGTTTTTATTTGAACAGAAAGCTTAGAAACTTGAAATATAATTTGAATGTAAACCACTCAATCCAGAGGAATATTTAGAAAATCGCCTAAAATTCATTAAAATAACTATTGTTCTAATTATGAACACTGTAGGCCACAGTTGAACTAAGCAGTTAACTAACAGGCATCAGAATTGCAAAGCGAACGAAAATCTATGCCTACGAAACATAAGCATTTGATTTGCGAATGAAAAGCGAGAAGAAAAAGGAGTGAGTCGCTTTTTCATGCGAAAGTGAGTGACTGGCAAAGATTTTCATTCAAAACCGCGAATAAGGCAGTAAATGTATGATTTGTTTATTTGTTCGTATAAGCCGAAATTCATGATTTTGACTGTAGCCGTATGGTGGGTACAATTTTTATCCCCATTCTCCAAATTTTTCCCTAAATGTACAGATTTTGAAAAATTCCTCAATGTTGAGCGTCCACACAGTCAGAGGATGAAGACTTTTATACAACCTCGTTTCCCTGTATCATATTTAGATGAGTTTTTATTTAAAATTAGATAAAATCTTACATATAAGGTGATTCGATAAAAAAACCTCAAGCACAAAATGATTTTAAATTTTTTATTTATCAGCATTTTGAGCAATTTTTTGAAGTCACTGAGAGTTTATATATAAAATAGCCACCATCATAAAAATGTCATAACCTTTTGTTTCTCACTAATTTTCTTTAATTCTGAGAATCATAAAATATTTTTTGAAAAATAAAAAAATCAAAAAGTCATCACCCTAATGTACACACCGAATCTTATGATTCTGGCTGCAGCCATTTGATCGGTACCAATTTTATCCCTTTTAGCATATTTTGACTCCAAAATATATGAATATCGAAAGGTCTCTTTCTTTTTCTCACCCGTCTATGCAGTCAGAGCGACGTATACGCCAAATATCTAGCTGCAGTTGTTTGGTTGGTACCATTTCCCCCCAAAAAGTACTATTTTTTAAATATTATTTTATTTTACAAGTTCAGTGGAATGTCATGATTTTAAATATAGCCGTAGGGTCGTATCATTTTACTTTTTCCATTTTAAAAGTACCAATATCGAAAGGTCTCTTATTTTCTCACGCGCCTATTCTAGCTGCGGCCGTTTGTTTGGTACCATTTTTATCCCCTTCCGGACAGTTTCGCCCCAAAAAAGTACTAATTGGTAAACTGGGCGAAATCGGTCCAAAGGGAAAACATTTTTCCTCACAAGGACTGAAAATGCCCTTAATAATCCCTAATATTTTAGCGTATTTAATTAAGCCTGTTTTTTGAATATGTCTGTTTATATTTGCTTGACATTTGGTATGCGCATTCTCCTTATAGCAAAAACGTGCATCATAAAGTGATAAAAAAGGGATAAAAATTGTACCTATTAAACGACAACAGATAGAAACACTAAATTCGGGTAGAGACATAATATAAAAGTATTTTTCCAAATTCGTACTTTTAAGGGGTAAAATGGGAATAGAGGGATAAAAATTGTACCAACCAAACGGCTGCCCCTAGAATAATCAAATTCGGTGTATACATTCCTCTGATTGCATAGACAATTAAAATGCACGGTTTTTCAAAATTCGTACTTTTTGGGGTTAAAGTGAATAAAGAGGATAAAAATAGTGCAAATCAAATGACTACAGCTAGAGTCGTGGAATTCGGAGTATACATTCCTCTGACTGTGCAGACACGGAAAATAAACAGATTTTTCAAAATTCGTACTTTTTCGGGTCAAAATGGAAAAAGGGGATAAAAATAGTACAAACCAAATGACCGCAGCTAGAGACATGAAATTCGGAGTATACATTCCTTTGAGTACGTAGACATGGAAAATAAAGGGTTTTTTCCAAATTCCTACTTTCAAGGGATACAATCGTACCGAGGGATAAAAATAGTACCAACTAAACTAGAATGATGGAATTCTAGTTGCGTTGAAACGTCAAATAAAGAGATTTTAGATAGTGGTACTCTTAAGGGGGTAAAAATGGTACCAACCAAATGGCCGCAGCTGGAATCATGGAATTCGGTGTATACATTCCTCTGACTGCATAGACACGCAAAATAAAAAGATTTTTCCAAATTCGTACTTTTTACTTTTACGGCAAAAATTGGTTAAATTATGAAGTTGGATTATTTTGCACTATGTCCTTGAGATAATGGATTTCCAAAATTTGTACTTTTGGAATTAAATAGAATGAAAATACAATCAAATGCAACTCCCACTATCTACCAAAATATCTTGTATTTAAGCCTTTTGAAAATATAAATATAAGAATATTTATTTTTTTGGATTGACTTGAAGTATTTTTTTGATATATAAACGTATTGGTAGCCTTGCCTCATAAGCGTTATTTGAAATAATAAAAATACTATATTTTTATTTCTAAATTATTTTTTTAATTTGTGTAAAACACATACACATACACTATATTAAAAAATATTACTGCACTTCTACGAAAATTGACAGCCTCTGTGGAATGCAATCAGTGGTGGAGGGTATATTAAGTTCGGCCCGGCCGAACTTATCTCCCTTTTTACTTGTTATCCCTCTTCTTTCCGTGGTAGAATTCTAAGATGATATAGCTATGTTTGTCTGTCTGTAGGACAGGAGCTCCAAATTGAAATACAAAATAATATAAACACATGTGAAGAACATTGGAATTTCATGCTGCCAAAATATAGATATTTTTTGCTGGGTAATTTTGTATCTGACGCACTTTAATTTTTCCTTCATCAAATCGGAAATATAGTATTAAGAAAATCATAGTATTATTGAAAAAAGGTTCTTAATATGTTTCCATTTTGAATGTCACTCAAATGTGCGAAGAAGAATTCAAAAGCCTTTTTCAAAATTTAATCGCATTATACCAAGCAAGCTCATTAGAAACATTAAGTCCACAACAACATCGGTTGTTCATCATTGATTTTATAATCTTTCGCGAAACACCCACATATACCCTCATTATGGGTGGAGGCTATAACAGGTAAATTTATTTTAACACCAGCACAAAATTTATTACTTTTTATCGATATTTATAATAACAGCTTGCTTAAGCTTGCAATGACAATAATTAACAATTATGTCATTGTGTGTTTGTATCATAATCGACAAAACGAATGAACACGAATACCAGTATAAAGTATTTTTATTTGCTCTAAATTTAATAACAAAGTGTAATAAACACAAACATGAACGATTAATGAGTGCAATGCCAGGTAATTGTTTAATTAATAAAATGAAATATAAATATACACTCAGAGAAATAGTGCTGCTATATAGTAATATATACATATACGGCTGATAACATTGTGGAACATAAAAATAACAAGATTCTGAGTATAAGGGGGTTAATAGGGAATCAACGTTTTGAAAGTTTACATATAGGGTTGACCCTTAAATTTCAAGTATAGCATGTGTTCAGCGATATTACTTTTAACACTAAGAGTAACATTTTTGTGGAACATTTACTAGCTACTCAATGTAGGGTTCTTTTTGGTCCTTTTTGTGCAAAAGGGTAAAACACCCCTAAAGAGGACGGCTTAAGGGGTCAAAATGTTCTACAAAAATATTTGCCATAAAATTCTACTATGAGTCTCTGAACACACCAAAACTCAACACTCATTTTAGATGCCAGAAATAAGTCAAAACTTTAAGTTTTTTCTAGGGTTAACATTTCCCCCCTTTTACACATTATTATTATGAATTGGCATAGGAATCCTTGTGATCCTTACATTTTAAGTATATGATGTGTTCAGCAACATTACATAAAACATTATGAGGCACATTTTTGTGGAACATTTTAACACTCTAGCTGCTCAATATAGGGGTCTTTTTGGTGCCTTTTGTGAAAAAGGGTAAAAAAACTCCCCTTAAACAGCGGGGAATGTTCTACAAAAATACTTGCCAAAAAATTCTACTATGAGTCTCTGAATACACCAAAACTCAACACTCATTTTAAATGCCAGATATAAGTCACAACTTTAAATTTTTTCTAGGGTTAAGATTCTCCCCTTTTACACATTTTTATGATGAATCGACATAGGAAACTTTGCATTTTAAGTATATGATGTGTTTAGCAATATTACTTTAAACACTCCGAGGAACACTTTTGTGGAACATTTTAACCCCCTAGGTGCTCAATATATGGGTCTTTTTCGTACCTTTTGGGCAAAAGGCTAAAAAACTCCCCTAAAGCGGGCAATTTGACGGCTCAAAATGTTCTACAAAAATATTTGCTATAAAATTCTACTAAGAGTCTCTGAACACAACAGAACTCAACACTCATTTCAAATTCCTGAAATTAGTAAAAATTTGAAATTTATTTTAGGGTTAACATTTCCCCCCTTTTACACTTTATTATAATGAATTTGTATAGGAAACCATGTGACCTTACATTTTAAGTATATTATGTGTTCAGCAATATAAATAAACACGAGGAACATTTTTGTGTAACACCTTAACCCTCCTGATCCTAGGGGTATTTTTGGTCCCTCTTGTGCAAAAGGGTAAAACACCCCTAAAGAGGGCTGTTTAACGGGTCAAAATGTTCTACAAAAAATATTTGCCATAAAATTATACTATGAGTCTCTGAACACACCAAAACTCAACACTCATTTTAAATGCCAAAAACAAGTCAAAACTTTAAATTCATTTTAGGGTTAACATTTCCTCCTTACACATTCTTATGATGAATCAACATAACAAAACTTGTGACCCTTACGTTTTAAGTATAAGATGAGTTAAGCAATATTACATAAAACATTATGAGGAACATTTTAACCCTCTAGCTGCTCAATATAGGGGTCTTTTTGGTGTCTTTTGTGCAAAAGGGTAGAAAACACCCCTACAACAGCGGTTTAACGGGACAAAATGTTCTACAAAAATATTTGCCATAAAATTCTACGATGAGACTCTGAATGCGCCAAAACTCATTTCAAATTCAAGAAATGAGTAAAATTTGTAATTTAATTTTAGGGTTAATTTCGTACTTTTTCCGAATTGCTGCTAAACTGTCCCACTAAACTGAATTTTAGGAAAAAATATTCTTTGACAAATTCCATTTTAAGGGCTATATATAGTAGGATGGGCCATAAAAAAAATTGCAGCGGCCACCGCCCCAGAAATGAAAATTGGATTGTTTAATAATGATCTGCAAAATATTTCGTCGCTGGTCAAGCCAGCCTCTAAAAACCATGCTTTTCCCGTGGACAAAAATGCAACATAAAAAAGCATTTTGGTCCAATTTTTTTTTTTTGAATTAATAGACCCTCGAAGCATTTTAAATAAACATTTTTATTCTTGTCTTAAAATAACTCATGGGTCGTATTATTGGACGTTTATATAGATTTTTTTTTTGGTTTTTCAAGTTGACAGCTTAAAACTCATATTTCTTGAAAACATTTTGTAAGTGGTGTTATGAAAAATAAATAGAAGGAATCAATAGCTTTCGAATGATTCCTAAATGACGAATATAGGACGAAAAATGAGGACACTGACTCCATGTTTGTAAAATAATTTAATGAAGGAGATGGAAATTCAGAGGCAAAATGTTCGAACTCCTTTTTACAAAAATGAACGCTGCGGCGTCAATTTCCATCCGATGTTCATCATTTAGACATCATTCGTAAGGTATTGACTGTCGCTATTTATTTCTTACAAAATGATAGCTCCAAATACAAATTCAGTTGTCACTACGAAAAAACTCAAAAAAATTACTATAAAGGTCCAATAATCCCACCAATAAGTTACTCTAAGACAAGAATCAAAATTTATATTTAAAGTGCTTTCAAGGGTCTATTATTTCAGAAAAAATAATATGGCAAAGATGCAGCACAAAAAAATTACATGCGAAAAACATGCTGATTAGGGATATTTTCAGCAGCGTTTAGCTCCCAGACGGCTTGATCTAGGAACGAAAAGAAAATTTGTCGAGAAGAGACCGCCCTTCAGTTCAGCCTTGATGAGGCTTATTTTCATCTCGGTGGCTATGTCAATAAGCAAAATTGCCGCTTATGGGTTTCGGAGAACCCACACGTGACTATTGAGAAGCCAATGCATCCACAACGAGTCACGGCGGTGTTTGGTGCGGATTTTGGACTGTATTGAAGAATTGGTTTGATCGGATGAGGTAGTGCCGAGCCAGTCGTGGTAGCGCTATGAATGATATTGTGTTCCAGAAATTTGAAAAAACAATCAGTACTTTTTTATAGCCGATTCTAATCTAAATCTAAGTTTTAAATGGTATTAGTATTATTTACCTAAAACCTGAGTAATATATTTAATAAAAATATGTTAAATTTACCACATGATATGAGCAACAAATTGCTTTATCGATTTTCAATTTCAATTCTCTAACTTTTATTTCGTTTCAACTTATTGTAGGGTCCTCATTTTGCGTGTATGTAGATTTTATGTGATAACAAATTCAAAAAGACCCATTTCGCTTTTTCACACCAGCTGGCCGGGCACAAAGACAACTTGCCACAATACATAAATGACTGTCTGTGCGGATGCTTTATCTGCTATTGATGGCATGATGAAAGCAAGAAACTATAATAAAATATTATGTTTATACTTAATATGTTTTATTAAATAATTTGTGTTTAGTCTTTTGTTGCGTGTTTTCCAGATATTATCATTTGGCGCTATTGATAATAACCAACACATCCGTTCGTAGCTTTGACATACAATACAATACGTCTAGCCACTGCAACTGGTGTTGAAAAGTTTATTGGCCAGTCAGTCAACGGTGGCAGTTAGTCAGCCAATCAGTCAGTCAGTCAGTTAGTCATTCAGTGACAATAAGCGGTAAAAAAGTATACCTAATGGTTTTATGTCATCTAATGCCAGTAATTTCATTTAATATGATTGCTAATAACTAATATGCACATATATGTATATGCATGTGTATATATATGTATATATCTGCTTAAAATGATGAGGACTTTTTTCTGGATAATAATTAAAACAAAGTAATCACGTTGTGGTGGTGCTTTTAAGGTGATAGGGGAGTGAGAAGAAAGGGTGACTATATTTGTTTAAAGTTTGTTTCTTAAGTCTTTCGTTTGGCTTGTCTCATTACGTGTTTTTCTCTCTATCCGTGTGTCAAATTTGAATAACTGTAATCAGGTTTCAATTGAAATCACGATTTGTGTTAAACACGTGTTAAATACATATATTTTTCAAATAAAGTGCATAATTAATTATTCGTAACGAATCATTATTGTAAGAATATGTAACAGTTGAGCCCACTTTCTAAATCAAATCAGGCACATCTGTGCCCAATTCTAACGTTACTGAACATTTTAGAATGATTTTATATTAGAATCGATTAAAAAATAGTAAAATAAGACTTCAGTCTATGTATATTAGACTGGGTCGCGGTCCATACAAATTGAAAAACAATATCCAGTCACCCAGCGAAAATAAAGTTTGGATTATTTAATGATGATTTGCAAAATATTTCTTTCCGAGATCAAGCCCTCTGTGAACTAGGGATGTATAGTTGGAGCAAAAAGTCGAATTTTCGACTTTTGAAAAATGGATTTTTCGACTTTTGAAAATTAATAAAAAGACGACATTGCAAATGAATGAAAAGACGAGTAGACCAAATCAAAACCAAATCGAGAGCCATTTATATTGGATATATAAATCTGAACCGATCTTATCCACCTTTTGCTTAGATGTTTCTAGTTGTTGTGCCAAATTTTAAGAAAATCGGATAAAGGATGTGTTTTCTACACCATTTTCAAGTGTAATTCAAAAGACACCATTTGAAATTCAAAACTCGTCATTTTTAATTCAAAAGGCACCATTTGAAATTCAAAAGTCGTCATATGAAATTGAAAACTCATCGTTTTAAATTCAAAACTCATTCATTCATTCATTCATTTGTAATTCAAAAATTATTCCATTTGAAATTCAAAAATGTAAACAAAATTATTTAAGAAAAATATACATTAGGTGGGGTAGCATTCATTTTTTCTGCAAATTTGGATATTCTGCAGTTTTGAAAAAAGATTTAATAAAATGATAAGCAACTAATAATTATTATGATGCGAAATAATAATTTCATATATAAACTATAACTTTCACCAGCTCAGAGAGCATCTGCATATAATTTTACTTTCGCATTTGTTTTTTCGTATTTGTTGTTAGTATTTTATAAAAAACTAAATAGCGGCAGTCAATACCTTTCGAATGATGCCTATATGGTGAACATCGGAAGGAATTTGACGCCGCTGAGCTCATTTCTGTAAAAAGAGTTTGACAATTTTGGCTCTGAAAATCCATTTCCTATATTAAATTATTTTACAAACATGGACTCAGTGACGTAATTTTTCGTCCGATATTCATTATTTAATTTGAAAGGTATTGACTCCTTTTATTTATTTTTCATAAAACCCCAAACAAAATGTTTCCAAGAAATTGAAAAATATGATTTTTCAAAAAATCTATATAAACGTCCAATAATACGACCAATGAGTTGTTCTAAAAAAAGAATCAGTCAAACTAAACTCGACTTCCTAACTCATTTCACTCACTCCTATTCCATCACAACCCATATTCCCGCTTCCCCTCTACCCCTCACCCCCTAACCTCTCATCTAATTCAACACTTAATATATATACTTTTCAGGTACAAGGATATGTACAATGGATCCATTAGGGTCTCCGAGTGCACGGATTGCGTAAGCTTTCTGGTCCTTTAAACCAAACCAACCAAACCAAGAAAAGAATACAATTTTTTATTTAAAGTGCTTCCAAGAGTCTATTAATTCGGAAAAACATTTTTTGGACGAAAATTCAACATAAAAAATTACACGGTAAAGACGTAATTTTTAGAGGTGTTTTCTGCAGCGTTTAGTTCACAAATGGCTTGACGAAATATTTTTCAGATCATCATTAAATCCAATCTCTTTTTCTGTGGGGGAGACCGCTGCAAATTGTTTTCGTGACCCATCCTACTGTATATCATATCAGCAATTTCCCAATTCAATATTTTCTAATTGTAAATATGTGGAAAATGTCGGAAACAATCGAAATCGCTGATGGTTATTGATTATGCGTCAGTATACTTTGGCTAAATCATTGAACAAAATAATTTGAAATTTGCAGGCTCTACACCATAACCACTTGAAATTGGGAAATTTCCCATTGAAATTAAGATTTTCCATTTCATAATGAGAAAATTCCAAATAAAATTAAGAATTTCCATTTCAATTTGAGAAAATTCCAAATGAAATTAAGAATTTCCATTTCAAATTTGCAAATGAAATTAAGAATTTTCATTTTATAATGAGAACACTACAGTTGAAGTTGAGATTTTCCATTTATATTTGTGAAAATTCAAATGAAATCAAGAATTTCCATTTCATAATGTGAAAATCTCAGTTAAAATTGAGAATTTCTATTTAAAAAGGGTAAAATTCCAAATGCAATTAAGAATTTCCCTTTCATAATGAGAAAATTTAAAATGAAATTAAGAATTTCCAATTCATAATGAGAAAAAATGGAATTAACAATTTCCATTTAAAATTGAGAAAAAATCCAAATCAAATTGAAAATTTCCATTTATAATGGAGAACATTCCAAATAAAATTTAGATTTTCATTTAAAATTGAGAAAGTTCCAATTGAAATTGAGATTTTCCATTCCAAATTGACAAAATTCCAAATGAAATTAAGAATTTCCACTTCATAATGAGAAAATTCCAATTGAAATTGAGAATTTCTATTTATATTTGTGAAGATTCTAAATGAAATTAAGAATTTCCATTTAAATCGAGAAAATTCCAAATGGAATTAGGAATTTCCATTTAAAATTGAGAAAAAATCCAAATAAAATTCAGAATTTCCATTTATAATTGAGAAAATTCCAAATAAAATTGAGATTTTCCATTTAAAATTAAGAATAGAACTTTCTTGAAATTGATATTTTCCATTCCAAATTGAGAAAAATCCAAATGAAATTAAAAAATTCCATTTCATAATGAGAAAATTCCAAATAAAATTGAGATTTTGATTTTGATTGAGATTGGAAACATTTCAATTGAAAACAAGTAAAAACAGGGTTAAGTTCGGCCGCGTCGAACTATATATGCGCCGATTTTGCCCACTTTCAAGACCAATTCTAAGACTATCTAGCCATGTCCGTCCATCTGTTGAAAGCACGCTAGCATTTAAACGAAATGAGATAGGTTTAGATGCTAGCGTGGTTTCAACAGACGGACGGACATGGCTAGATAGTCTTAGAATGTATATACTTTATAGGGTCCCGATATCTCAAGGTATTACACAATTGAAAAACTTGTTAATACTAAACTAATACAGATACAAGCTTAGAAATTGTCAATAATATTTTCAGATATATGCTCCTAGAGGAGTGGTCTTGAAGAAAAAGTCCAATAGCCCATTGATACATAACATATGTGTATGTATATTAGGCTGGGTCGTGAGCCATATAAATAAACAAATAATTTCCAGTCATGCCATGGAAATAATGTTTGGAATGTTGACAGAATATTTCCTTCCTGGGTCAAACAGTCTGTTGGCTAAACGCTCCTCCTCCTCTAAGGATGTGGGTATATTCATTTTGTCATTCCATTTGTAACACCCTGAAATATTCATCGGAGACTCCGTAAAGTATATATATATATATTTTGGGACGTGGTAAAATTCTAAGACGATCTAGCCATATCCGTCTGTCTGTTGAAAGCAGGTTAAAATTTTCCCTAAATGTGCACATCGGTTGGGATTGAATGTGGGCGAAATCGGTTCAGATGGAATTTTTTTTACTAACAAGGACTGAAAACTCCCCCATAATATTTAGATTTTTTAAGATAATTATTTTAAAATGTCTGCTTCCTATGCCCTCTTGTAGCGTGCAAGCACCCAAAAAGTGAATACAAGTTTTAGCGGGCGAAATGGGACAAAAAGGGATAAAAATGGTACAAAATGATACGATAACACATAAAATTATGAAATTTGGTGTGTATATTCTCTAATTGCGTACAAATGTAAAATATACAATTGTAAAAGAGGGATAAAAATGGTACCAACCAAGCGGCTGTAACTATTGCGTGCACTCGCAAAATAAGAGGATTCGTACTTTTAGGGTCAAAACGAAAAAGGAATAATACTGGTACCCAACAATCTCTGCTAGAATCGCGAAATTATGTGTGTGCATTCCACCGTGGACGCGAAACATGGCGGATCTTCAATATAAGTACTTTTCGTACCAAAATGGTACAGGCATTGGGACTGTAGCTGGAAGAAAGGAATTGCAAATGGAGGATATCGACTCTGAGAGAATGTATGAATAATGCAGCGTGATAATTTATTTAAAACCATCTGCTTGAAACAAAAATCGTTGTCTATAATAAATATCACAAATTTCCTAATATTTTCCTGTGACTCTAATCTGTCGGTTATACTGTGGCCCGACCGAACTTAACGCCTTTTGAGGAGATAGAGGGTTAAAATATTCCACAAAAATGTTCCTCGTAGTGTTCTAAGTGATATTGCTGAAAACGTCATATATATACTTAAAATATAAGGGTCATAAGGTTTCCTATATCGATTCATCATAAGAATGGGTAATATATATTAACCCCCATCTAATCGTAAACTTTCAAAACGCTGATACAAGTATACTCTTTTTTTACCCCCTCTATCAGAATCCGTTCTCAGAACTTTGTTTTTTTTCGATAAAGTTTAATTTTTTCACCCAGTGTTTTCGGACTTTTAAATTGACACAAATTTTAGTAAAAACAGCAACATAATTTTTTCGTGACATACCCTAATATATAATTCATTAGACATTTTTGAAATTACACTTAGAGTGCCACATACGCCTTACCTCCCCCTCCCTTCCCACTCCATCGATTGCGCAACGTTGTAATTGATCAATAACACTTCAAAATGCAATCGAAGAAGTGACCGGTGGTAGTAACGAGTCGCCACAAATACCTTAAATGGTCTTGAAATCGACGATTTCATCTTCTTGTTGATGTCAACTCTAGCGTCTGATGACAAGATGACATGTTACATTGATGAGGATGATGATAATGTCCACATTGTGGGGTTGCTTCATGCGAGTGCACATCAGCAAAACAGAAGAAAAAAAACTGAAGACTGCAGATCAATCCCATCTCCACCACCTCTTCCCCAACTTTTAAGACGACAAATTGTGTTCGCTTACATTTCGTCTAATCTCAGCTCAAGTAAATGGCCTAAACCACTGACTAGAAAAAAAACGCAATTGGAAAACACGACACTTGTTAGCATCACTTGACCATATATTATATGAATACAGTGGAGGTGTTTTTTTCCTCAACTCAACAAATTTTCGTAATTTTCGCTTCATTTTCATATTATTTGACAGTGCACAGTGGCTTTGAATGTGTGTTTTTTTAATCTTTTAGGGAAAATCAATTTTATACTTCACAAAAAGGTCAAGCTATGTATTCCTATACGGCCGTTTGAACGGGAGCGGTAAGGGACTGTTTTGAATCCCTATTAATATTATAAAACCTTAGTGTAAGTCTGTCTGTCTGTTTGTTTGTTCCGCAATCATGCGTAAACGGCTAAACCGATGTTGTTGAGGCCTAGAAGGAACTACAGGCTATAGAATTTTTAAAAATTTGCTCTGTGGGCGGAGAGGGCGTGGTAATAGTGTTTTTGTGACCTAAAAGCCTGAAAATTGGTACATATATATTACTGACCACGGGAAAGTTCAGTTTGATGCCGATATTTGGACTTTCGTTTTGTGGGCGGAATGGGCGTGGCAATAGTGTTTTTTGAACTAGAAGGCTGCAAATTGGAACGTATATATTACTGATCATGACAAAGATGAATTTGAAGACGTATTTTGGATTTTTGTTTTGTGGGCGGAGTGGGCGTGGCAAAAATAATTTTGAGAGCTAGAAGGCTGAAAATTGGAACGTATATATTACTGAACACGATAAAGATAAATATGATGCCGAAATTTGGATTTTCGTTTAGTGGACAAAAGTGATTTTTTTTTAGCTAAAAATTGGAGCGTAATTTTACCATTTGTTTTTTTTCTGGCGATGCGTGCGGGGTTCAGCTAGTAACTCACATTTTTACAGTACGAGGAAGAAAACAATTCACTTTTTTAAAAATGATCGGAGTGAAAACTAAATTTTTTCGAATTTGAAAACGGGAGGGCCCTGTTCTATAGAAAAAATATTGGATATCTATCATCACGTCTTGGGATGCCTCATCGGGGTCAAAGGTGGGTAAATATAGTGGTAAAAATACACAAAAAGCCCCATAATTGCCTCGGAGTCGCCCCCAGAGGTCTTAAAATGTAAGACCCACCCCATTAATTTTCCCTCTTCAGCAACACACAAACCCTATATTCCCACAAAACTATTTTTCCCTTACAAAAACTATTTTTAAAACAATTTACTCCCACCGCTCTAAGTGCACCCGGGAGGACCCCACTGGAGTCAAATGTATGACTGACCCCCAATATTTTTTCAACCTTCCATATTTTATCAGAACATAGCTAAACTCTATCTTCAAACCTTAAGGTGGCCCCCATATGGTTCTTTTATTTTTTATAACTTTTTTATGTAAGGATGGCCCAAAAAGGCTTCGGAGTCGCCTCAGAGGGATTAAATGTAAGACCGACCCCCATTAATTTGTTCTTCTCAACATTTTTTTCGCACACACATACCTCGTATTCCCATTCCTTAGGGGGGGCTCCCATACATACTTCCACCGCTCTAAGTGCACCTGGGAGGACACTACTGGGGTCAAATGTATGTATGACCCCCAATATTTTTTCAACCGCCACATTATATCAGAACATAACTATCCTCTATCTGCGACCCTTAAGGTGGGCGCCATACGATTTTTTTTTTATAATTTTTTTATGTAAAACTACCCATAGACGTCCCAAGAGAGGTTAAATGTAAGACCGACCCCGTTAATTTTTTCTTCTCAACATTTTTTTCCGAACGCACAAACCACCTTCCCCTTTTCTTAAGGGTAGCCCGATGCAAAAAAATTTGCTAAAATTTGTTTTCAGACCCAACATTTTCTCAGAACTTACACTTCCTCTATCTTCAAACATTAAGGTGGGCCACATACGACTTTTTTATTTTTTATGTAAAAAAGGCCCAAAACTAAGACCATATCCTCTATCTACAAACATTAAGGTGTGCCCCATACGATTTTTTCTTTAATTTTTTATGTTAGAAAGGCCCAAAAATACCCTTGAGATAATTATATAAGACCCAACCACCATTAATTATGCCTCCTCCATATCTTAAGGGTAGTGGTAGAACTACTTTTTTTAAAATTTGCTAAATTTTTTTTCAGTCCCAACATTTTTTCAGATCATACCCTTCCTCTATCTTAAACATTAAGGTGGGCCACATGCATTGTTTTCTTTCATATTTTTTTATGAAATATACCCGCAGACGTCCGTAGATGAGTATGAGTGTATTATGATGAATGGGGCCATTCATTAATTTTCTTATAATTTTTCAGAAATCGATCTTTTTTGTTAATTATGGCCGAACCTGTCGTGTTTTCTAAAAATATCCCAAAATCTCGATTTGCAAAAAATATTAGTTAGGTCTTTTTATACCCTCACTCTAAGGAATCAATTCAAACTTTGCACATGGTAATATATTTCCCAAACTTAGTTTAAGTTCGAAGATGGGCGAAATTGCCACGCCCCTTCTGGTACCTTCCACACAAATGACCCATATTCCTATATTAAATTAAAACCAATGTAACTTCCACGCTGATAATCGGAATTGGTTATATTTTGGTATTTGATGAAGATGTTATAATCACTTTAAGCGTGCAAAATATGGCGGGTATTGCCACGCTCCTTCTTGTACCTCCCACAAAAATCACCCTAACCAACGTAGAATTAAAACTGTTATAACTTCTATAAGGATGATCGGAATACTATGGAAGTTGATATTTGGCAATGCTGGTACCTCCCACACAAAGTGGCATAAGCCTTGGTTAAAATATAACCGATATAACTTCCATACGAGAGGTCAAAATCATTTGAAATTTCATATTTGAAAATATTTTTATAATCACTTTAAACCAAAGAAATTTTTACGGCTTAGTCACGCCCCTTCTTGTACCTCCCACACAATTCTCAATATCCTTGATAAAATTAAATCCTTCATAAATTCTATACTGCTGCATGGAATCCAATATGTCTTGATATTTGATCATGTTTTTGCTATTGTTTTATAACTGTGGAAGCTAGGACCAAATGTCATGATATGTTCTCTGAGAGTGATTGTATATATAGTCGGTTTAGATAATATTTTGTTGTCAAGTAAAGTACATTGAAATCTGACAAATAATGAAGAAAATAATTATTTTCAACTAAAATTGTTTTCCACGAACCAAGACAGTATGACTTTATATTGTCAGAAATATTTTTTTTAATTAGGAAAACTGGCATTGCTGCCCGTTTTTTCTGTTCGCTTCGTGTCCGTAATCTTTATCTAGTTTTTATTTATTTTTTAATTGTAAAAATATTTTTTTTTGTAAAATTGTTTTCCACAAACCACTGTACTTCATCTTATGCATTTGTGTTTTTTTTGCCAAGGCAGTATGTCTTTATATTGCCAGAAATATATTTTTTAAGTGAGAAAAACTGGTCTTGCTGCCTGTTTTTGCTGTTCGCTCTGTGTCCGTAATATGTGTCTAGTCTTTTTTATCGTCACATTGGAAAATACCCACAATGCAGTGCATGCAATCGAAGACAACTTACCGGCTTCAATTAACAGCACCTTCCATTGGGGCACTTCAGACAGACGAGCGGCAACCACAGAACCGGCTGAGCCACCACCGATCACAACGAAGTCATATTCATAATCAGGCTCCGAACGAAACTGAAAAAAGCAAAAAAAAAAACGAACAAATGAAAACTAAAAAATCAATATGTTTAAATTGAATAAGAGTGGTGTGCTAACATTGGCAAAATAAGGATATACATTTTAACCAAATTATTAGACCCACCTCTCTGCATGAAATTACAATTGATATTGATTGTAAAAGCATTGTTGACCACAACTGATTGTTATGCATTTATCTCACTTACCCTTGAACTAGCACGACCACAAGGATCCTCAAGATCACACTGTGAACGCACGAACACCTCCAGCAAGCCCATGAACAGCATAAATGCACTGCCGCCGCATGTAGCGGCCAGCGTGGGTCCGGTGGGCACCCCCACCAGACAATCGCAAGTATTGGCGGACATGTTTCAGCGAATGCCTTTCGATCTCAATTACAAATCTCCGACGACGGTCGGTCGGTCGGTTGGTGGCGGTGGTGATTGGTGTTCGTGTCGATGTCGGCGTTTCTTTTGGTTTTTGGGTTAATACCAAACTTGTCTGTAAATAAGAAACAGAAAAAAATGAATAAAAATACATTAAAATTATAATTAAGTTGCAAATGTTTATGTTGATTTTTCGGTGTGTTTATTTTACAATTATTATTTATAGGCTTTTTAAACACAGCTCGTACATGGTTGTCTGTGCAACAAAGATCTAATTATTGCCAAGGTTAATGTTGAAACTGACAGCGACAGCAATCTTTACATTATTACATTTTGTTTGCTTTAAAAGCTCAACCAACGAAGACGATGATGGTGATGGCGATGATGTTCAACCATTGGAAGAAAATCAGTTTGATTATGAAAAATTAAGTAAAGTCTTTTGTTTTGACTGAGTCTTTGGGATTATTAAAGACATTAAGCGGCTGGGCGTTAATAACACTGTGCGACAGTCCAAAAACTCTGTCAATCATTGACGGATTGTAAAACTCAAGGTATCGATTTACTCCCTATTAAACGTCGCAAGTAGTACGGTTACCCTGCAAACTAAAGTAAAAAATCCCTACGTTGAAAAATGGCGAAAAAATTAAACAATATGTGTTAGATGGACATATACTCACATATTCTTTATGTTATAAAAAAAATGATGTTTTTCGATCGAAAGGTCCCTTTTTCTTCTTTTTAAATCCGGTGAGAAAATCTCCTCATTCTGTTGATAATTGACTATGTTAATGGACTATAAGTGTGCAATAAGGGTGGGATAGTGCACGACTTTTCGATTTGGATTTGTTAGAAGCTCTAATTTTGTGAGGTTCGGAAAAAAATGAGCCAAAAAATGAGGGTGGTGGGGTAAGTGTAAGAGGGCGCTCTTAAAAATTACACAAAAAGCCCTAAAACTGACTTGGAGTCGTCCCCAGAGGGGTTAAATGTAGACCGACCCCCATTAATTTTTACTCCCCACATTTTTTTCAAACACACCTACACCCTATGACCACTCGGTAGGGCGGAGGCTCCCATACAAAATTATTTTTTTTTTTATAAAATTTGTTCCCACCGCTCTTACTGGTCCAAGGAGGCCGCTAGTGGAGTCAAATATATGACCGATCCCAAATATTTGTTCAACCCCCACATTTTCTCCGAACATACTTACCTCCCATCTTCAAACCTTGAGGTGGTCCCCATACGATTTTTATAATTTTTGTTATGACAGTAAGGCCCAAAACTGCCCCTAGCTGGATTAAATTTAAGACCGACCTCCACTAATTTTACCTCCCCAACATTTTCTCCGAACAAACTTAGCCCCTATCCCCACTCCTTTATGGGGCTGCCATACAAAAACTATTTTTTATAAAATTGGCTCTCACGACTCCAGTACCTACCCTCTATCTTCAAGTCTTAAGGTGGGGCCCACACATTATTATATTTTTTATTATTATTTTATCATATTTTTAATAATGGAAAGGCTCAAAACTGCCCCTAATCACCCCTAGAAGGAAGACATGTAAGACTGGCCCCCAATATTTTCCCCAAACACACCAGTCCCCTATCTCCACTCCATAATGGGACTCCCATACAAAAACTAAATTTTGCTCCCAGCACCCAAGGAGGCGCCTAGCGGAGTCAAATGTATGACTAACCCGCAATATTTGTTCAGCCCCAATATTTTCTCAGAACACACCTAGCCTCCAACTGCAACCCTTAAGTTGGCTCCCATACATTTGCTTATTTTTTTATATTTTTTCTATGAAAGAAAGGCAATAGGGAAAGTTCTAACGTATCCTAATCGAACTCCTAAAATTCCCATACAACACTACCCCATCCGAAGTATGCAAAACCGGTTTTTACTCGTTTGACTAACAAATTTCGACAATACCTACAAGAAAAATAGTTTCGCTTCCTAGAGTTTTCTACTTCATTCTTTTTGTAGCTCTGTGTAATAATGTAAAAACGCCAGCAGATGCGTCATCAACATTGTAAAGAGTTTGTGTCTTAAGTCTTTCGTTTGTTGCGTCTTTAGAGAGAATTGGTTATATTGACATTAGGAGTGTAGAATCACTTTCTAATTTTAGAAAGAATGCAGAACATTACCTCCCCAAAACCCCTGGTAAAAATGTACCTATAGTCTATGCAAGAAAAAAGTGCAAAAACATGGTTTTCGTGGAAAAGATTCCAGTGGTTCAGAATCAAAATCCATCGGCCAAAATAATTCAATAAGTTTTGTTCTGGTAAACATTTTTGAGTTCTTTAAAGAATTGAAATTAGGCAAGGACACAAGGATACTTTTGAAATACTAGCTAACAAAATCAGGCAGTTGGATATATTTTAGAAATTAGCCCAAAGTTGACTACTTTTCATATTTTTAGATTTTAAAGAATAGTAAAATTGTTATACCCTGTATCAGAGCTGTGTAGTCGGAAAAATTTGCTGGATTCGAAGTCGGAGTCGACAATTTTTTCGGGTAAACGATTTTTTCCGTTACAAGAAATTATAATATATTTCCAGTCTGAAAAAAGATTTATTAAATCATAAAATCTTAAAATAAATCTTTAAAATCTTAAAATATTAGTCTGAGACATGCTCTGTAAACACAATTAGAATATTTTATAATTGTAAAAAAATTATAGTAAAGCTAAAATTATTGTGGTATTCATTTATTGATGAAATTTTAAAGAGACGTGCCGGCAAAGGAGCTATTATGGATCAAGAAACTCGTTGGGAAGTAAGTGTTTGATGCTAAAAGGTCTAATTGAAATAAAAAGTTATTTAAACGATTTTTACAATAATGACATCGCATTAGTAGAAAAATATTGGTATCAAGCCCTTGTGTTCGAAATGGTTTTACAGGATCCTTATATTGAGAATTTGACACCAGGTGGTTTCTACAGGGAATGGAAGGAACTAATATTTAAATTGGAGAAATTTCAAAATGGAATTGCAAACGATATTATTTCTTTAATGACTGGAAGAGAGACGGAAATAATGAAGAATTCTATTCTATTGGCGGGAACATATGTCGACCCTTTAAATAGACATTTATTAAATTACAACGACCTAAAAAAGAGAATGCAAAAACTTGTAGTGCAGATGGTTCTCAATCGTGCGATACATCTCAAGAATCAACTTCTTCCGACGACTTCGAAAAGTGTTTGGATAGTTTGGCTAAAAGGTTCAGGAACTGATCCCGTTGAAATACAAAAACAGAACTTTTATCGGGAATTGGATGACATGAACATTTTTGACAGAAAAGCCAAAAAGGATTTCTACCAAGTAGTTGGATATTACCCGAAAATTATTCGTGATGCGGCAATGCCAAGTGAGCGTAGAAGGATTATTTTCCGCTCTAAAACTTATAAAAAGTGAAATTCGTGCCTCAATGAAAGAGGAATTGGAAAATGCAATTCTATTTAACGAACATTTAAATAAGTATATGACAGTTTTTATCATACAATTTTATCTGTTTGTTTTGTTTCCATAGTATTTTGTAAAAAATACTTTACAATGACAATATTACATAGAAATGTAGTTATGTAGGTGGATAGCTTTTTTATAATTAATAAAATAAAATATAATTCTAATAAAATATAATGTTTTTTCTTAAAAAAAGACATTATTATA
Source organism: Polietes domitor (assembly GCA_947397865.1). NCBI lineage: Eukaryota > Metazoa > Arthropoda > Insecta > Diptera > Muscidae > Polietes > Polietes domitor. Next base: position 59,563,781 of record OX377618.1, read on the forward strand.
ATTATTGAAAAAATACACTTTTAGTGGCGATTTGATTATCGATTGAACATTCAGAGTCGACTCCGGAGTAGGTGTCGGAGTCGAAGCAGTATAAATTGCTGGAGTCGGAGTCGAGCAATTTTGCCTCGATTCCAAAGCCCTATCCTCCACTAGGGTATTATGTCTTTGTACATTTGTTCGTAACACACAAAAGGAAACAAGATAGGCCCATCGTTTATTATACCGATCGACTCAGAAGCACTGTGTCGATTTAGCGTCTATCCATCTATTGTTGTAATCAAAGTACAGGTAGTAATTATTGTAGGAACTTAACAAAAATTGCCACAACTAAGTTTTATTGGCCAAGGACGAATATTGATTTGAAGCAAATCAGTTCAGATTTAGATATAGCCCTCATACAAATGCCTCTCCCGATTTGACTTTTCCCCTCCAGAAACCACACATTTTAACCGATTTTCATCAAATTTGACGCAACAATTTGTAATTCAGCTAGAAATACCTATGGTAAAATCGGGTATTTTGGAATTTTTGTAGTCCTGTGAATGGGCAACTGGACGTGGAAATGAAAAATTAAAAATTAATTTTTACCTGTATATCATCCGGTTCAAGTGTAACGACTTTTTTTAAATTGTCGTACGGTGTTATTGGACAACGCCAAAATGATTAACAGTGGAACAAACAACTAAAAAGTAAATCTAATATAGAATGCAGGCTGATGCAAATTTTCCGCGTGCGAGTATTTTTCAGGTCCCTGCTAGAAGCAAATAATAAATATTTGACCATCTCTGCCAAAAATGACTGTTGCAGTCAGAGCATTTGTAATGGAAAATAATAGTATTTCAGAATGTTAACAATCACTGTCCAACAGCATTTTTGCAGCAGAGTAGCGACCCTATAATTCTTATTTTTTCGATTTTCTCAAAAAAAATGTCTAATTCACCCATACAGAGAGGGGCTAGCGTGTTATGATGTTCCACACAAATAATCCTCATAAAATTCCACAATATAGTTCTGACAATAATAATTCCCTCATTAACATTAACTTACAATTATTTTCTCACTTTGGTCAAGAAAACAAAACTTTGATCCACTGGACTATAAGTTTATTCGACAAAAATAATCTACTCGACATGCTCTTTCAGAATTTTGCTATTCTGTTCCAATCAGAAAGTCTTAATTTCTTGGATAGAGTATTTGAATTTAATGTCTCTTCTCGAATTACTTAAAATGACTTAACATTATTTTTCTCAAAAAATCACTGGCCTCCAAATGTTTTGATCATAAGCTGACGAACAATAAAACATCAAACTTTATCACCAAACTAAGCTACTAGACAATCAACACTCTGTCTCTGTTGTCCAGGAAGCGGATGCAATTAAGTCAAATTCATAACCGTGTTTATGCGATAGATTTATAAATAAAACATAATTCGATACTTCTTTGAAATCGATGCAAGTCACAATTTCGACTTGGAACTGCAGCAAAACACACACATCTCCATGAAATGTCTAATCCCTTAAACAATGATCTGAAAGTCTTCACCTTAATGACCCTTTAGTTAATATCCTTTCCCTTGTCTCTACTTTGGGGGAAAACCTCCAATCAAATAGCCATTTCCCGACCACACATTTTGTGGAATGTCATTTGTGACAAAATTTCGCATTTAAACGCATTGAACAATTGTGAAAATGACAGAAAGATAATTTCCTTTAGATTAAACAAAGTGTAGCCATTAAAAACACAAATATGTAACTCGAGTCTTTTGCGTTTTTGTTTATAGAAAATACAACCCGAAAAAAAACTTGCCACAAAAAACATTAAATTAATTTCATTTATTTCGTGTCGTTAGCCAAAGTAAACTGACGACACAGACCAATGATAGCAATACTTGTGCCACAATTATAATTTCTTTCAATCAAATGTTGCCAAAGTAATAATTTATTTAATTGCCTGCTGTGTTGTGTTGTCTTGTATGAAATGAAACAAGTTTGTGTTGTGGTGACTCGTAACTCTAGAGAGGAGAGTATACAATTTAAATCAATTATAATGGCTGGAGCTGGCTATTATTTCATGACAATTGGGATTTTACACCTCATCCTATATCATGGAAGTATGTGCCGACAAGGAAAAAAGACTTATGTTCATTTTCTTTACGAAGTTTCCGAAAATCACTTTCAATGAATCATACAAATTATTTATTTTAATTTATATTATTTATATATTCTCTTTCCGAAGATCACTTTCAACTAATAATTCAAATTCATTTTTTTTCAACTTATTGTTCGAAAAATGATCATTGAAGATCACCGTGGTTTAGATTAAGAGCTTATAAGTCATTTATCCTTGTGGGCATATATCTTAAATATTCTTATATTCTTACGAGGCAGAAGGCACCTAATGTTGATGTTCAAAATATTCTGACAAAATGACCACGAGAAAATATTACAACAAAAATATTACCAATATATATAAAAAAATATTATCGCCTTTATCCCGTTCTGTCCCTAAAAATACGAATTTACAGAAAGCCTTTTATTTTGAGCTATATCAATGTCATGATTCTATATGCAGCCGTTTGATTTGTACGATTTTTATCTCCTTTATCCCTAAAAACACAAAATTCCAAAAATCCTTTATCTTGCGCGTCTTCACAATATGAAATTTCGAAAATCTCTTTATTTTACGCAATTAGAGGGATGTACACGCCAAATTTCATGATTCTAGCTGCAGCCGCTTGTTTTGTGCCATTTTTATCCCCTTTCGTCTAGTTTTCCCTAAAAGTACAAATTTCCAGAAAAAAATCCTTTATCTTGCGCGTCTACACAATCAGAGGAGGGTACACGCCAAATTTTATGATTCTAGCTGCAGTCATTTGATCGGTACCAATTTTATCCCTTTTTGGCCATTTTGACCCTAAAAGTACAATTATCGAAATATCGCTTCAAATTTCGAGTCTAAGCAACCGGATCGAAATATACAGTGATTTTCATTATTCTAGCTGCAGAGGTTTGAATGGTACTCCTTTTATCCCCTTTCTCCCCGTTTCCGCATAAAAGTATAGATTTTGAAAATTTCCTTGATTTAGCACGTACATACCGAATTTCGTTATTCTATTATTGCATTATTCTGCATCCATTTTGGTCGGTACCAATTTTATCCTTTTTTGCCCCTAAAAGTACAATCATCGAAATATCGCTTTAAATTTCGAGTCTAAGCAACCGGAGCGAAATATACAGTGATTTTCATTATTCTAGCTGCGGAGGTTTGATTGGTACTCCTTTTATCCCCTTTCTCCCCGTTTCCGCATAAAAGTATAGATTTCGAAAATTTCCTTGATTTAACACGTACATACCGAATAGGAATGTACATAACGAAATTCGTTATTCTATTATTATATTATTCTGCATCCGTTTGATCGGTACCAATTTTATCCCTTTTGCCCATGATGGCCCTAAAAGTACGAGTATCGAAATATCACATTAAATTTCGAGTCTAAGCAACCAGAGCGAAATATGTAGTGATTTTCATTGTTCTAGCTGCAGAGGTTTGATTGGTACCCATTTAAAAGGGGCCCTTTTATCCCCTTTCTCCCCGTTTCCCCATAAAAGTACAGATTTCGAAAAATTTTTTAATTTTGCACGTCTATACAGCATAGGTATGTACGTACCGTATTTCGTTATTCTATTATTCTGCATCCATTTGGTCGGTACCAATTTTATCCCGTTTTCCACATTTCCCCCCTTAAAAGTACGAATGTTGGAAAATTACTTTATTTTATGTGTAAACGTTTCACTGGTACCATTTTTATCCCTTTTCGCCACTTTCACACCCTAAAAGTATGCATCACTTTATGGTGCGCGTTCAGGCTTTGAAAGGTTTGAACTTATCAAATATCAAGTAAATACACAGCAGAAGTTATTACTCCAGCTTTAGCCGTTTGCTAGGTACCATTTTTATCCCTATGTTCCCATTTTACCCATTAAAAATACGAATTTGCGAAAAACATTTTTAATTTGCATGTCTACGCAGTCAGAGGAATGTAAGCACCGAATTTCATTATTCTAGCTGCAGCCGTTTGGTTGGTACCATTTTCCCCCTCTTTTTACTCCTATTTTACCCCCTTAAAAGTACGAATTTGGCACAAAGTTTATTTAACGTGTCTATTAAATTAGAGGAATTTCGTGTTTATAGCTGTTGTCATTTGCTAGTTACTATTTTCATCCCTTTTTGCCCCATTTATATGTACTTATCATAGGATATTAAGATGATATTAACATAAATCTCCTCCTTTTAATATCTTTTTCAATAATATTCTTCATTTCAATTAATATGCATATATTCATTTAATCGATTTGATTATTTCAAAATAAGAAGAGTCCCTTCACTTCAAAAGAAACAACATCTTAAAGCTTACAGCACACCTGACATCTTTGGCATAGCCACAGCAAAAATTGCCAACGTTTTAAAACCTTTCGAATGAGGAATAATATTTCATATTGCTACTTGGCAAATGTTGGCGCAATTCACAAAGTTAAGAAACAAACGTTCTTTTTTTCTACTACCATCCCATGTGACTTGTTTTATTTACTCGTGCAAATGCAGAGAGATACAATTTAAAGCCCGGCTTAACAATGAATTACCACATTAACTAAGGCAGCATGCAAATGCAAAATGAATGCATTGCTGGTACGTATTGGATTTCAGAAAAATCTGCAAGACTTGTTCAGGCGTAAATTAAAAGATTACATTGCAATGGTGCACTTTGTGCAGAAAATCCTAATCAGTGATCAATTAAGTTTTGTGCTCAATTTAATTAGTCAACTAATTAATTATGTTAGACTAGTTAAAAAAGAGAAAAATCTGGTCTGGCAATTAAGGAAAAATATTGTTTATTGTCGAAAATAAACAAGAGGCCGGACCGAATCTTGTATACCCTGCTCCTTGGGAAGCATTCCACAGTATTACCGGCGGCATTTTCATTTGTTATAAGGGAATAAATTGTTCTCTTTGGACTGATTGCGCCCACATTCAATTCCAACTCTTCACACAGTCAGATGTGCATGGTTCCATATCTATCCCATTTTTATACAAACTGTACGAATTTCGAAAATGCATTATTCTAGCTATAGACATTTGGTCGGTACCAATTATATCCCTTTTTGACCCTAAAAGTACGAATTTCCAAAAATGACTTTATTTTTACGTTCTATGCAGCCAGAGCGAAGTATATAAAATTTTTATCGCCATTCTCCCCGTTGCCCCCAAAAAATTAAAAAAATAATAATTTTTTCTTTATCATGCTCATAGCTCAGCCATGGTCGGTACCAATTTTATCCATTTTTGCCAATTTTGAACCTAAAAATACGAATATCAAAAAATGCTGTACTTTTGGAATCTAGACAGCCAGAACGAAATATACGCCGATTTTCATCATTATAACTGCAGCTTTATGATTGGTACCATTTTTATCCCCTATCTCTCCGTTTTCCCCTAAAAGTATTTTTGAAGAATTTCTTTATTTGGCACATCTATACAATTAGAGGATTGTACACGGCGAATTTTATGATTCTAACTGCAGCCATTTGGTCGGTACCAAATTTGTCCCTTTTTTACCCTAAAAGTAGGAATTTCGAAAAATCGCTTTTTTGGAGTCTAAGCAGCCAAAGCGAAGTGTACACCGATTTTCGTCATTATAGCTGCAGTTGCATGATTGGTACCTTTTTTATCCCTCTGTTCCCATTGTATGCCTTGAAAGTACGAATTTGAAATAAACCTTTTATGTTTCGTGTCTTCGTAGTCAGAGTAATGTATACTCCGAATTTCATGACTCTAGCTGCGGTATTTGGTTGGTACAATTTTTATCCCCTTTTTTCATTTTAACACCAACACGTACGAATTTCGAAAAATCCCCTCATTTTACACGTCTACACAGTCAGAGGAATGTACATACAGAATTTTATTAGTAAAGCTGCAGCCATTTGGTCGGTACCAATTTTTATCCCTTTTTGCCCATTTTGATCCTAAAAGTACGAATTTCGAAAAACATCACTTTTTTAGAGTCTAGACAATCAGAGCGAAGTATACAACGATTTTCATCATTATAGTCTGCAGTCATACGACTGGTACCATTTTTAGCCCCTTTCTTCCCGCTTCACCCTTAAAAGTACGGTGAGGAATGCTGGCACCGAATTAGAGGTATATACATATTGAATTTTATGATTATAATTGTATTCAGTTAGTCGGTACCATTTTTGTGCATTTTGGCCCTAAAAAATCGCCATATTTTTGGAGTCTAGGCAGCCAGAGCGAAGTATACAACGATTTTTATTACTGTAATATCAGTCGTTTCATTTGTATCATTTTTATCCCCTTTCTCACTAAAATAAAAAAAATATTTTTTTATTTTACATTTGGTCGGTACCAATTTTATCCCTTTTTGCCCATTTTGACCCTAAAAGTACGAATTTCCAAAAATCACTTTATTTTGGGAATCTAGGCATTCAGAGCGAAGTATACACCGACTTTCATGGTTATAGCTATATGGCTGTAGCTATAACGATGAAAGTCGAATTGGTACCATTTTTATCCCATTTATCCCATTTCTCCCTAAAATTAAAAAAAAAAATATATTTTACATGTCTCCACAGTCAGAGGAATGTACGCACCGAATATTACAATTATAGCTGCAGCCATTTGGTCGGTACCAATTTTATCCCTTTTTGCCCATTTTGACCCCAAAAGTTTCGAAAACATCACTTTTTCTAGAGTCTAGACAGTCAGAGAGAAGTATACAACGATTTTCATCATTATAGTCTGCAGTCTTACGACTGGTACCATTTTTAGCCCCTTTCTTCCCGCTTCACCCTTAAAACTATGGTGATGAATGCAGGCACCGAATTAGAGGTATGTACATATTGAATTCTATGATTATAATTGCATCCATTTGGTCGGTACCACATTTATCCCTTTTGTCCATTTTGACCCTAAAAATATGAATTTTGAAAAATCGCTTTAGGCAGCCAGAGCGAAGTATACAACGATTTTTATTATTCTAATAGCAGCCGTTTCATTGGTAACATTTTCTATCTCCTTTCTCACTAAACTTAAAATATATATATTTATATTACATTTGGTCGGTACCAATTTTATCCCATTTTGAACCTAAAAGTACGAATTTTGAAAAATTACTTTATTTTTGGAATCTAGGCAGTCAGAGCGACGTATACACCGATTTCATCGTTATAGCTACAGCCGTATGATTGGTACCATTTTTATCCCCTTTATCCCATTTCTCCCTAAAATTAAAAAAAAATAGTTTACATGTCTCCACAGTTAGAGGAATGTATGCACCGAATTTTATAATTATAGCTGCAGCCATTTGGTCGGTACCAAATTTATCCCTTTTCTACTTGTTATCCCTCAAAAGTACGAATTTCGAAAAATCTCTTTATTTTACGTGTATATGAGATTTGACATCATATTTGATTTGTAGTTTGATTGGTACCATTTTTATCCATTTTTAACTCATTTCACCCTCTGAAAGTATGAATTACTTTCGCGCTATAAAAGGATTGAATTTGTTAAATATCAAGTACATGGTTTGCCAACAAACGGTGTTATTTTGAATCACCCGGTATTTCGGTAGCTAACACTTTTGAAGCTTTTATTCTTTGACATTTGACAAGTACTACGCCATTGTTAAAAATGAACGATACACTCTTCAACAACGCATTGAAATTATTAAAATTCATGAATGAAAATGATCCGGAATTCCATCGAAAAATCATCTTGACTGATGAGGCCCATTTCCACCTCGGTGGCTATGTCAACAAGCAAAATTGTCGCATCTGGGGCTCGGAAAACCCAAGAGTTATTGTTGAGAAGCCTCTCCATACTCATCGTGTGACTGTTTGGTGCGGTTTATGGTCCGGCGGGGTCATTGGACCTTAATTTTTCGAACGGATTCGAATGGATTGCGCTATCGAGAGATGATTAATGATTTTCGATGGTCGGAGTTGGATGGTATTGATCTGAACAACGTTTACTTTCAACAACACGCCGCTACGTGCCACATAAGCAACGAAACCATTGCTCTTTTTTGCGGGAAAAGTTTCCGGACCGTGTTATCTCTGGAAGAGGTGACCACAATTGGCCACCGAGATCTTGTGATTTAACACCTTGCGACTTCTTCCTTTGGGGCCACGTAAAAGATAAGGTCTACGCCGACAGCCCAGCGTCGATTCAAAACGTCGAAGATAGAATTCGTGAGGCTATCGAGGACAGCCACTTTGTGATTTGGTTATGGAAAATTTCATGAAAAGGATATGGTCCTGTAAGCGTGGTCGTGGTGGCCATTTGGCTGATGTTGTTTTTCATTATTAACGGCATACCTTCCTCTTTATTGTGAAGTAAACATCCGATCATTTATCTGGCAAAAATGGCACTTTTCTTTGATTACCAAAATACCAAGCAGAGATCTTGAAAACCTATTTCTTAATCATTTCAAATGTTTGTGTTTTTATTGATATTAGATGACTTTTACAATTATATATTCTATATTACTACTTCATATTTCACATTTCTATTCTATGATTCGGAATTTGGTAAACCCCACTTACAATACTACTCGTCTTGTTGAATGGAAAAAAGATTTCAAACGGATGTTTCCATTTTAAAATATAATGAAAAAATGTCTTTAATTTGTTTTGTATATTTGCGACTTTAGAAGATCAAAATACATCGATAAATTGCTGCCAGCTTGAGGGCAAACTGTTCTCTTGCTCTAAGTTGTTGTTTTGTCATAACAACATTTGTCGTAAATAATATTTGTAAAAAACCTAAGCAAAAAATGCAAATTAAATTCGTTATCAAACGATTTGGGGATTCTCCCAACAATGAAGACGTCACGAAAAAACTACTGTAGTTTGCCAATGACAATACCAGTTTCTTTGGAAACGATTACATGGCTATTAAACAAACAGCCAAACAACTTAGAAGCGCTTCAATTGACGGATAATCATAATCTTCTTGTTCTGCGTCAGCTGAAACAAGTCATAAATCACAAATCAAATGGCAATTGACGAAAATCACAAAAAAACAAATAATTCCCACCAATTAATCAACCAAAAAAAGAAAGAAACTGCTGAACAATAAGATTCGAACAGAAACAAAAAACAACCGAATAAGACTGCAAGTAGCAATGTGTCGACATAAGCAAACATCAGCGGCCCGAAACCGCAAAAAAACATACCTAGACCCTCAGATGAAATTCATTAAGCAATCGGACACTATCAACGAAACAACACCAACTACACAGCAAAAAAACTGAATAAATAATAATAACAAATGATAATGAAATGCAGTTAATTGTATTGTTGGTAGTGCCACTAACAACAAATATGAATTATTTATAAATTAGCCGACGCCAGAAAAAAAAGAAAAAAAAAAAAAACAAAACTCCGAAATTCCGTTAAACTCCACCGCAAAACAATCATCACTTTTTCTGCGGCTTAAACACGCGATGAGGATTTTTTGTTGGCAATGATTTTTGATTGCAGACAATTGTTGCTGTTGTTGTTGAAATTATCAATGCATTTGTTGGCCAAATTGATGAGGGTAATAAAAGAAAAATGGGTTAAGATGCGGTACTGAAGAAAAGCTTTAATGGAGCACAAATAATTGAATACATTTTTGGTGATTCGTTGCACTGTTGTTGGAATCATTGTTGGTTTTGAAGCGGGCGAACTGGGAAGTGGGATTAGATATTTCCTCATTCCTTGGTTTTAGGGCAGAGTTGAGTTGTAATCGTAAACCATACTCGCTCACTCTCTGTTGCTTTTGCTCGCTTTGTTATTCGTAATGAATTGTGTAGATTTATTGAATGATCTCAATTTCAATTTCGATTTCACTGCATTTGGGCAAACAACATCCCTATACATTGATTCAAGTTTCGTCATAGACTTCACTGTCACCATTGAAATGCGTAATTTCAATAATTTAATTCGATTTCACAAGGGAGTTTGTGTCCTAAGCCTTTTTATTTAAATGAGCATAGATAGAAGTTACTTTCAAAGATTTACTTTTGGGGCAGGTAAATATCCAACGAATATAAGTTGAAAAATATCACTAAATATGAAATATTGATCAAATATTTATCTTTAGCTGAACTCCGTTCGTATGTTTTCTACCCGATTTCAAACAAAAAACAAGTAAAAACGGCGATAAGTTCGGCCGGGCCGAACTTTATGTACCCTCCACCATGGATTGCATTCCACAGAGGTTGTCGGTTTTCTTAGAAGTGCAGTATTATTACAGGAAAATATAATTTTTTTAATATAGCCAAACCAAAACAAATACAAATATTGAAAAGTTAATTTTATAAATAAATATAATATTTTATTAATTTCAAATCACGCTTATAAGGTAATGCTACCAATTCAAAAAATAAATATTCTTATATTTATATTTTCAAAGCCATAAATATTGGTAGATAGTGGGTGCTACAGTGGGATGTATTTCCATTCTATTTGAATTCCAAAAGTACGAATTATGAAAATCCATTATCAGACGTACATAGTGCAAAATAACCTAACTTCATGATTCAACCAATTTTTGCCGTAAAAGAAAAAGTACGAATTTGGAAAAAACTTTTTATTTTGCGTGTCTATGCAGTCAGAGGAATGTATACACCGAATTCCATGATTCCAGCTGCGCCCATTTGGTTATTACCATTTTTACCCCCTTGACGTTTCTACGCAATTAGAATTTTATCATTCTAGCTGTGGTCGTTTAGTTGGTACTATTTTTATCCCTCTGTACCATTGTATCCCTTGAAAGTACTAATTTCGAAAAATTCGTCTATTTTCCGTGTCTACGCAGTCAGAGGAATGTATACTCCGAATTTCATGACTCTAGCTGCGGTCATTTGATTGGTACTATTTTATCCCCTTTTTTCATTTTAATCCCAAAAAGTACGAATTTCGCAAAATCAGTTTATTTTCCGTGTCTACACACTGAGAGGAATGTATACTCCGAATTTCATGACTCTAGCTGCGGTCATTTGATTGGTACTATTTTATCCCCTTTTTTCATTTTAATCCCAATTTTAGTGCGCTTCTATGTGAAGAGATGAATTTTACGATTATAGCTGTAATTTCTTCAGTTGGTACCAGTTTTATCCCTTTTTGTTCCGCTTGCCCCTTAAAAGCACAAATTTCGAAAAATCCAGTTAGATTGCACTTCTACGTTGTCCGAGAGAAGTAAATACCGATTTTAACGAAAATAGCTGCATTACATATATTGGTACCATTTTTATCCCTTTTGGTCCCTCTCATCCCCGTAAACGTACAAATTTCGGAAAATACCTTATTGTAGCTCTCAGTATGGCACGCATGTTTCTGGCTAATGCCGTTTACCCAGGACGTAGGTTAGAAGTTTATCCATTTTTTGGTTCCATTTTACCCCCTAAAAGTATGAATTTCGTAAAACCCTTACTTAAATGTCATAACCCTGTCTTCAGCCGTTTTGGTCTGGGCGCTGTAAGCAACTCTTTTATATATAGAGATAAATTTCAATTGGAATCATTAACTTCTGGCCAATAAGACATGCCGATTCTTCTCCTTTCATTCAAGTTTGTGTCTTAAGTCTTTTGTTTTTTCTATGAATTCTAAGACTTTACACCTTCTGTACATCAGCGATTCTTTAATGCAATTATTAGTTATTAATTTTCACCACAAATATTTCCTTTGTAACACTGACATTGTTTTTCCTCATCATCGTCTTCGACGTTGGCTAGCATTTCACGTTCATTGATTGAAATATGAATTTATTTTCTTATGGGATCATCCATACCTTGTATTCGTTATTATAATTTCCTTACAAGTTTTAATTAAATCTTTTATATTTGTACAGTTATTGTGTGTTTGTTTGTTTGTTTTTCTTGCCAAGGTGGCTAAGGTCATGTGAATTTCACAGATTGTGTCTTTATTAACAATAATAAGTCAGTGGAGAAGAAACACAGAAAAAACACGCTGCATTAGCAAACGCTGAACAACATCATCTTCAGTCATGTACAACAACCGAGAAGTATGTAAGTGAATGAGTTATGGCGCTTAGTTGGATTTTCTGTCTGTCAGTGGGTAAAGAAACAACAGCAAGAAGATCTCAATTACAGGCCCAACAATTGCCGCTGGAAGGCACTGAAACCTTCTGCCTACCGTTTCAATGCAGAGACCCACTGCGTAGCAAAGGGGGATAGTGCGATAAGTTTGGTCAAATATTAAACAACAAATGGAGTACTTTGAGCGAAGATGTCATATTGGTCAACCCGAATACAAATCCGCACACTAATGGCGCCATTAGGCCATGTAGGAGATGTTAAATAGGACGTACTTTAAATTGGGACAAAAAAGGGATAAATCTGAGGATAAATGAACCTTCGTCCTGGCTAAACGACAGTATATATAAACAATTGCCGCTGGAAGGCACTGAAACCTTCTGCCTACCGTTTCAATGCAGAGACCCACTGCGAGGGAAACGGGGGATAGTGCGATAAGTTTGGTCAAATATTAAACAGCAAATGGAGCACTTGGAGCGAAGATGTCATATTGGTCAACCCGAATACAAATCCGTACACTAATGGCGCCATTAGGCCATGTAGGAGATGTCAAATAGGACGTACTTTAAATTGGGACAAAAAAGGGATAAATCTAAGGATAAATGAACCTTCGTCCTGGCTAAACGACAGTATATATAAACACGTGCCTTATACAATCCCGACCATGCAGTCAAGCTACAAAATGAGGGTTTTCGAAATTTGTACTTTTAAGGGAGGAAAGAGGCAAAAAGGGATAAAAATGGTACCAATATTTACATTTCTCTGACAACGTAGACTTGCAACATAAATGGATTTGTACCTTTAAGGGGCGAGCGGGACAAAAAGGGATTAAAATGGTACCAACTAAATTATTGTTGCTAGAATCGTGTAATTTGGTATAAACTTCCTCTGGCCATTTAGAAGCGCAGTAAAATTGGATATTTCGAAATTTGTACTTTTTAGGGTTGTGTGGGACAAAACGGGATAAAAATGGTACCAATATAAGTATTGCAGCTATAGTCGTGAAATTTGGTGTGTAAATTCCTTTGACAACGTAGACAGGCAACATAAATGGATTTTTAGATATTTGTACTTTTTAGGGGTTCGTGGGGCAAGAAGGGATGAAAATGGTACCAACTAAAGTATTATAGCTAGAATCGTGACATTTTGTATATAAGTTCCTTTGACCAGGTAGAAGTGCAGTAAAATTAGACTTTTCGAGATTTGTACTTTTAAGGGAGGAAAGAGACAAAAAGGGATAAATATGGTACAAATTAAATTAATATTTAATATCAAATTTTTTAAACGCAAATTCGGCAAGTGAGTTGTGATTCTCGTTCGTTTGTGAGAATCATCTCCTTATAGAGGCCGGGTTTGATGTTGAAAAGTCGCTGCGAAGCCACCTGAATGAAACCTTTAGACAGGGTGGAAATCATGATAGTGGTAGTCTGCAGCCAAGTAATAAATGTCACCATGCCATTTGTAAATAAATTTGCATTCTATTAAATATAGAAGCAAAATGGTCTTGAGCCAGGACAATATCCCAGTTCAAATCAAATATTTAATATAATTAATATTCTTGAAAGTCGACATTCAGATTTCTCTGTCAACGTAGACTTGCAAAATAAATTGATTTTTCGAGCTTAGTACTTTTAAGTGGTAAAAAGGATAAAGAAGGGATAAAAATGGTACCAATTTAAGTATTGCAGCTTTAGCTGTGAAATTTGGTGTGCAAATTCCTCCGACAACGTAGACGCGCAACATAAATGTAATTTTTGGAATTTGTACTTTTAAAGAGTGAGCGGAACAAAAAGGGATAAAAATGGTACCAACTGTAGTATTATAGCTAGAATCGTATAGAATCGTATCGTTGAAGTATAAATTCCTCTGACCATGCAGTTAAATTGGAATTTTCGCAATTTGTACTTTTATGGGAGGAAAGAGACAAAAAGGGATACAAATGGTACTAATTTAAGAAATGCTGCTATTTTCCTGAAAATCAATATTTACATTTCTCTGACAACGTAGACTTGCAACATGATGAATGCAGCTTTCATAATTTGTACTTTTAAGGGGCGAGCAGGACAAAAAGGGATAACAATGATTTTGAAAGCAGTGCGTTGTAGATCTACTTAGGTTGCAATACAGTAAACATTGCTGAAGCTCTGCATGACTCAGGTGCAAAAGAGTCATACAGAGACCGAAAATGCGGATAGAGCTGAATCTCTGCATGCTTCGGTTGCAATAAAAGAAACAAGATGAGAAAAAAACTCTCACAAACACCCTCGCCGTGCTTTTAACAAGCAAATGACGAACAATTCACATCTCTTAATGTGTATAATGGGTAGAGCACGTGAATATCATGAAAAGAATCCCATGTTCAAATATCGACCGATGCATTTTTTTAACTAGACATGTCATTATTGCATCCCAGTAATTGCTCTAATTCCAGACATTCGCCCGCAAAAATCAGCGCTTAATCTGCAGTTTAGCCAGCGAGAAATACTGCATCTCTCCCTTACTAACCTGCTGAAAACGGAACAAGTTTTTGCTGGGTTAATAAGGGTTGTTTGTGAATTTGAATTGCTTCCAAGTTTACATGGCATATATTTCATATTTCCCATGGGTATAATTATAACCCACAAAATATTTACACTTCAAAAATTTTTAGCTGAAGCAACCATTTGGAGTTTTAGTTTCTTACTGATTTCCTTAGCCATTCATACCACCCCTCCTTCCGTACAGCTATTACCTAAGGCCTGATTTTTCTGTTATAATTCTTCTGGCGTTCGTTGGGAATTCATTACACCATGATGATGATGGTTGTTCATTATTTGGCCTTTATGCAGATTGCGTTTTTACAACATTCCAACCATTTGATGGATATTGTTTTTTTCTCAAAATTATAATTTTTCCTACATTTTTGGTTTTATTAAACCTAAAGGTTGTTATTAATTGTTGATTCAATGTTGTGTTAATGTATTTTTTCTGCATTTACGTTAAGGTTTATTAAATCTTGGTTGGCCCAAGTAGTTGGTATTTTTTTCAGTTTTTTTCTCTCAGTTGTATAGATAGAAAAACCTTAAAAATTATTAAAAAGGTCGAAGGTTAAATGTGATAATTTTTCACTAATTCAAGTATTTGTTAAACAAAACGGCTTGGTTTGGTGGTGGACGGTGGTTGGTGGAAGTGGCGGTTTGCTGTTCGGTGGATGATAGTGGCGGTTACATTTGGCTGTTGCTGGTTTTGGTGTTATTTTGAAAACTGAATTTTGCTCGCAACTCATGCGGAACATGTTTATTCAAGTTAAATTCTCTGTGCGTTTTGCAAAATAAAAAGATGGGGAAAAAACACAACAAAACAAAACGATTTGTTAATTGTTTAGCTGGTTTTGTGTTGCTTTTCGTCGATGCCAATGCATGACGTTTGTGTCTTAAGTCTTTTGGTTCTTCTTCTGATACGTTTATTAAGTAACTGCGCTCGTGTGTGTGTGTGTGTGTGTGTGTACGATTGTGCGATCAAATGATCTGTGGAAGGACGTTTTGTACATCTAATTTGTTGGATTGGAATAGGTCATGGTACAAACAAATATAAAGGGTGATTTTTTAAGAGCTTGATAACTTTTTTAAAAAAAAAAAACGCATAAAATTTGCAAAATCTCATCGGTTCTTTATTTGAAACGTTAGATTGGTCCATGACATTTACTTTTTGAAGATAATTTCATTTAAATGTTGACCGCGGCTGCGTCTTAGGTGGTCCATCCGCTTAGTCCAATTTTGGCATTTCCACGTTTTTGAGTAACAGAGACCCAATTGGTGCGAACGGCGACGAATCGAAAATTGGTGGTCATCATTAACACTGGCCGATACAGCTGCGATATTTTCTTCAGTTCGCACTCTACGTAAGCGTGTTGGTGGTTTAATGTCCAACAATGTAAATTTGGTGCGAAATTTAGTCACAATAGCCCGAATAGCCGCTTCAGTGGGTCGATTAAACTGACCATAAAATGGAAGCGCGCAATGAACTTTCTTAACAGAGCACGCATTTTGATAATAAAATTCAATAATTTGCAAGCGTTGTTCGTTTGTAAGACGATTCATGATGAAATGTCAAAGCATACTGAGCATCTTTCTCTTTGACACCATGTCTGAAATCCCACGTGATCTGTCAAATACTAATGCATGAAAATCCTAACCTCAAAAAAATCACTCTTTACTATATATTAGCAAAAGAAGATGCTAATAAAATTTGATACGACTACCATTGGCTAGTGCAGCAGCATTTTTTGGATTTAAAAAAATGGTTTAAATTGTGGTTGTAGCACATTAGTTTAGTTTTGAGTGGCTTTTGCTTTCTTGGTGAATCTGTATTCAAATGAGGCAGCCAGACATTTAACCAACAGTTTTCTTCGGGCGTTATTGGGTTAAACAGTCAGTTAAGGGCATGCTGGCTAGCGGAATTAAGCAGCCAGAAAATTAGGCTCTGGTTAGTAATTACGTTGTACAAAAAATAAGAAAATTTGTCGAAATTTGTAAATTTTATGGATAAGATTTTGTATTTTTTTTAATAAAATTGAAGATTTTTGCAAAGCTTGTTGCACGACGCACAGTGTATTATCAGCGGCAAAAACTCCCAAATTTCATGCGATCAAAATTTGACTTTACTGATTGATTTTTCCAAAGAAAATTCCTATTAAGCATATTCTAAAAGATTTGGCCAATATCGCGGCTAACTTAAGCTGTGGATGCGTTTAATGTTCATTAATGATAAATTAGTTGAAAATGTCATCCAAATAGATGTTATTTTATTGGGATGTATCTCGGAAACCATGCATCGTATTGAAATTTCGTTTACTTCGTAAAGATAGGAGCGCTTGAGGTGTTCTTTTGCGTTTAAAAAAGTGTAATTACGTATTTGCCTTCCTTTTCAGGAAGTGGTTTACCTGAAGGTTGTATTTATTTACTATTGTTAATTTTCTACAGTATAAAACTATATTCGCGAGGTCGACCGATGCCTCGACATTTGCAAATATTGTTAAACTGTTGTCTTGGTTATTGATTTCAAAAAATAATATTCTGTTTATTGTTGCCAACATCGATTTAATTACTGAAATGGTAAAACCTTCTAAGTCAAAAATGAAACAATACTTTCTTCGTTGTTCGTTGTTCTCTGTTAATGTATTTTGGTAAATTTATTTAAAGCATACTTTAGGGATGTAAGGTTTTATGGCATGTGAGCGCATGTAATTATTGGGCCGATATATTAATCTTAAGTTATGTATAAAGTTATAATAACCGTTTGTCATCGATTACACAGTAGAAATAAAAAGTACGAACTTGGAGAAATCTTACACCAGAGAAATATATACACCGTATTCCATGATTCTAGCGGCGGCCATTTGATTGGTACCATTTTAATCCAATTTTTTCCTATTTTACCCCCTTAAGTGTACGACTTTTTATAATCTCTTTATTTTACGTGTCTACGCAATTAGAATTTCATCATTGTAGCTGTAGCCGTTTAGTTGGTACTATTTTTATCCCTCTGTACCTATTGTATCCCTTGAAAGTACGAATTTGTAAAAACCTCTTATTTTTCGTGTCTACGCAGTCAGAGGAATGTATACTCCGAATTTCATGCCTCTATCTGCGGTCATTTGGTTGGTACTATTTTTATCCCCTTTTTCCATTTTAACCCCAAAAAGTATGAATTTCGAAAATCCGTCTATTTTACGTGTCTAGGCAATCAGGGGAATGTATACACCGAATTTCATTATTCTAGGTGCAGCCGTTTGGTTAGTACCATTTTTATCCCTCTATTCCCATTTTATCCCTTAAAAGTACGAATTTTGAAAAAGTACTTTTATATTATGTATCTACTCAATTAGAGAAATGTAGAACGAAATGACAAAGTTAGTATACCCCTCCTGTTGCAAAGGGCATACAAATATGAATACTTAATTTTTTGGGCACAATTGTTGGACATACATAACCCAGAGGAGAATATCTTTGAGCCAGGCTCAAGCAAACCTGTCACCAATTTCCTTACATTTTATTACTCACGCTTGTGTGTATGTGCATGGGTACCTTCTTGGAGCCCCAAATTTCTTCTTCTTCTTAGTATTTTTACGGCCTCTAATTGAACAAAATACAATTAATGACCAGTATCTTTACAGTATCTGACCAAAAATGTGAAAACTATATAGATTTTATAAAAACTACACTACATTATGCTCTATAAAACAAACAGTAAATCTTCCAGCGGTGGCCAATTTGGACAAACATTTTAAAAGGCAGCAAAAACACACACACACAAACAACCAAAACAACTTGTTAATGGAGTGCCAACAAAAAGCAGCCTCATTCCGTGGTGTATTGGCTTGCGGACAGCAGGGTAACACCACAGGAAAAAAAGGCCCAGAAACATGTGTTTCTTCCGAGGCATTCGAGCAGATAGAGAAGAAAAAACACCACATGAATGAAATGCAAAAATGCCGGGAAAACAAAAAACAATCGACAAGAAAAACAATCGACAGAAGCAAACGGCAAGCAGCTAACTGTGAACATACGTTAACAACACATAAATCTTTGGCTTTTTGTTTATTTCTGTTGAGCTGGCAATTGTTGTTAGCTGTTGCCCGCCCGCTCGCCCCGTTCCAGTATCAGCCTTCTGGCATGAGCCCGGAGCCTCTGCGGCACATTGGTATGCAAGCCGCAAGGAGTTGCTCGCAGGTGATGGCAGAGGCCATGATGTTTGAAAGGGGTGAGGTGAGGGGGGCTATGCACCTGTACAGTCAAATGGGTCGCGAAACATTCCATGTTTTAACGACTGAAACCAGAAATTACAGTTTAAATGTTTATCTAAATAAACATTTAAAATCGAATGTTGTCAATGTTTTTATATTAACCGAGTACATAGTTTAACAATTTTGATAAAAATTACGAATAAGTGAATAAAAATGCATTTTTCGTATGAAGTCCCAGGCATAAGACATCTGCTTTGAATCATGGGTAGGAAATTTCTAAATATTTTCTTAATAAACTATGTTTCATTTTTAAACTTTATTGATTTGAGCCATTTAGAATAGATTTGAGTCAGAACAGCGACCCTATAATTTTGAGAGGATATTTTTTGCAGAATAAACTTATCAGCTGGTCTGAGTTTCTTTTTACAGGGGTTCAAAGTTTTCATTTCTTGGTCGAAGGCAGCATTATACTAAGCGGAAAAAAGTGTTGTAAGTTAATGTCTTCTAGCTTTCTAGCTCCTCTCTTTATAGGCCAATTTCTAGAAAATCAAAAAAGTTCTTTCAAAAGATTAAAATGTTCTAGGAAAAAATTGTGGGAAAAATTCAGTGGGGGGTCACCAAAGACACCAAATTTGTAAAAAAAGCTCTTCACGCTTAAATAGCAAAATTACACGCCAACTTATACAAATAGCTTCCGAACGAAATGAGCTAGGAGGTTTACATTTTCCGTACATTTTATTTAAGCATTTTTTTTTTAAATTTTCCTATTTTTATACACTTGAAATTTGTTTCGTACCTTCCTATAGTAACGTGTAATCACAAAAAAGTACAAAAAAGATTAAGCGGGTGAAATTTAACAAAAGGGATAAAAATAGTACCAATGATACGACAACTGCTAGAAACAAGAAATTCGGTGTGCATGTCCCTCTAATTGCGTAGACACTTAAAATAGAAAGATTTTTCGAAATTTGTACTTTTTGGGGTTAAAAAAATGGTACCAACCAAGCCGCTGAAGATAAAATCATGAAATTTATCTGGCTGTGTAGGCGCGAAACATAACGGGTTGTTTCGAAAATTGTACTTTTAGGCGGAAAATGGGGCGAAAGGGGTACAAATGGTACCAATCAAACGGTTGCAGTTAGAATAGTGAAATTCGGTGTGTACATGGCTGTGACTGCGTAGACACGAAACATTAAAATATATTTTGATATTCGTACCTTTAGGATCAAAAGGGGATAATTTTGGTACCACGCAAACGGCTGTAGCTAGAATCATGAAATTCACTGGTTAAACTCGTCTGTCTTCGTAGACACGCACAATATGAGTGTTTCTCCAAAATCGTCAAGATTTAAAAAAAAATGATAAAAGTAGTACCAAGCGAGTGGATGTACCTAGAATCATGAAATTTGATGTGTTGTATTTTTCTTATCAAAATGATACAGCCACTCTGTTTGTAGCTGAATCAAGAAATTGCAAATGGAATGGAAATCTGCCCTGAGGGAAAATGTATCTCTCTAATGACGACTGACCCTAATATTTAGAGTAAATTTCTGAAGATTGCAATAAAACCTTCAACGGCTTTACTGCCGCCAAAATCTAGACAACCAAGTAGTGATTCTCATATCACCACAAATCAAGGCGTTTGCAAAACTTTTTATGGGGGAATCATAATAACATTTTCAAAAGTTAAATTTTTTACGGTATCTTTTTCCGTGACCCACTCTATTGTTCACATACATACACATATGTATTCACATACATGAATGAATGTTTGGTTGGTCGGTTGGTTGTTTGTTGACTTCCTATTTTCACTTTTAACCGCCAAAACAAAATTGTGGTTAGTGGTTGCGGTTAGTGGTAGTTTTGTTTTCAATTTCATTTTCATTTCGGCCGGGTTAGCAGTTATTGGCACAAATTGTCTGTAGTGTCACCGCCTGACAATAAAATTGATATGAAAACCAATAATGCACCGACACCAACGACATCTCCACGACCGGCAGTAGTTAATAATAGTGGGTTGGTTTATGTTTTATTGGCATGCTAGCGTTTAAGTTCGAGGCTAAATTAAATACCAGTTAATTGTTTGTGGTTTTTCGTGGAATTTGATATATTGATGTGGCGGTTGTGGGTGGTATGACCTATAAAGTGCACAGAAGATATTATTCAAAAATATCTTTAAATTGTTATTAAAGGGCAATAATTAAACGGCGAAAACAAATTGTGATTTGCCGTAAATAAATAATTAGCATGCGACAGAGCAATACGATTGAAATAGTTTACCATGTAATTATTTAGTAAATCCGTTGGGAAATCCTTGAAAGAGATAACCTTCACACAACGATCGCGACCTTTTGAAGATTCCAAAGAGTTCAATATGGTTTATGAATTTAGAAGAATGATTTCCCAGCAAAAGAATATTTAGATTTTGGTAGCAATGGGTTGACCCGCTCTAGAGCTACTGAGTCTGCAATGCGGTAAACATTGCTGAAACTCTGCATGACTCGAGCGCAATGGAGTAATGCAGAGACCGAAAATTCGGATAGAGCTGAATCACTGCATGCTTCGGTTGCAATAAAAGAAACAACTTGAAAAAATCACACATGCCTCACCCTTGTCGCACTTTTAACAATCAGATAACGAATCTATGGCAGCAGTAGTTGTGGTGCATTGGGTAGAACTCGCGACAATCATGAAAAGAGTCCCATATTGATGAATTTTAGACATCTCCCTCTAGATATTCGATACATCCCCTACAAATTAATCAAATTAATCTGCACGATACTTAGCGAGAGATACTGCATCTCTCCCTTACTAACCTGCTGAAAACGGAGCAGGAGATTTTGCTGGGTACGGATGTGAATACGAGACATTAACGCTGCACTGATCTTCAGCAGAGAAATCAGAAGATGAAAATGGAATTGGATTGGCGGTTTGAAAAGGAGTTTAGCAAAAACTCCTGCTTCATTTTCAGCAACTTAGTAAGGGTTTCGATGCGATTTTACGTAATCTCTAAAAATTATGTTTCTTTAATTTAAAATTTTAAAAATCTACAATGATGACTGTGTGTGCATACTTAAAAAGTGTAATCTCTTTAATGTACATATATAGTCGACATTTTGAGCAATATTAAAAAAAAAATAAAATTATAAAAGTAACAAAATCGCGGAGATATGGTGTGGTGTGGATGTTTCCTCCATTAGACATCAGTTGAAATATTCAAACAACTATTTATACCCTCCACCTTCAGGATGGGGGTCTTCTAAGTTTGTCATTCCGTTTGTAACACCTTGAAATATCAACCTGAGACCCTATAAAGTAATATATTCTTGGTCGTCATACAATTCTAAGACGATCTAGCCATTCCGTCTGTTGAAAGCACAATTTTCAATTTTTTTTTCCAAAAAAATACGTCTAGTCGTAGATTGGGATGGCAACTGGGCGAAATCGGTAAAAAAGGAATTTTTCTCCTCACAATACTGAAAATACCTCTAATATTTTGAGTATTTTTTAATGTTTTTTCAATAAGTCTGCTTATATTTACTTGATATTGGGCATGTGCATTCCCCTTACAGCAGAGACGTGCACCATAAAGTGATTCTTATTCGATCCGATCGAACTTAAAGAAGTTTTTTCTTGTTTCTTATTCAGGAAGGTTATGGCTACCGTTTATCGTTGCAATTATTCTTTTTTTTTTGTAAAAATGACAGCTGTTTGAAAAAACACGAAAATTTGAGCAAAAATAATCCATAACCTTTTAATGGGGCATTAAATCAAAAAAGTCCTACAATGGACGACAATACTGTAACGAATAAATAGAAAAAAATTGAGCCAAATCGGTTCAGCGGATTCGGAGATATAATGCACATCGCGCAAATTTCTAAGCACTTTAGAATAGAAAATAACTTGAATTTCGTTATGCGGTTAAACGCTTAAAATATTCTTTAAAATATATAGGATTTTTAGAGAAAATAAAAAAATCTAAAACAAGTAAGGATAAGCTAAAGCCCACTTTCTACCCCATTATAATTGAATTCGAAAAAAAAATGACTTTAGGAATGATTTTTGTATGGGTAGTATATGTGATCCCAAGTCAAATCGGGTGGGACATTTTTATGGAAGCTATATAAAAATCTGAACCGATCTGACTCTCCATAGATGTGGTAAATTTGAAGAAAGCAAGTTAAAATATGAGGTCTCTAGAGCGGAAAAAGCCAAATCAAGAGCGAAGCTATATCTAAATCAGAACCGATTTGAGCCACTTTCACCACAGATGTTTAAAGGTGGTGGTAGTCGAATTTAAAGATGGTGTGCTGTATTTAAAGGAAATCGGGTGAAATATGTTGTTGCTCGAGCAGAAAAAGTCAGGAGCGACAGTTGTATGGGTGCTGTATCTTAATCTGAACCGATGGGTCTATTTCGACACACAACGACATAGTACCCTAGTGGAGGGTATAACAATTGTTTAGGGTTGTCCAAAGCCAATAGGTTTTTTAAAATATTTGTAAAGTATTTTCAAAAGTTCTAAAAGAGATCATAATCCAAAAAGTAAATTTGTATCGAAAGAAGGACACGCATAACCAATCTATATACAAGATATGTGGTTCATTTCTGTGTCTTAACATTCAGTGAACTTAAATAGTTGAGTTTATTAACCATATTTATTATTCTTTTTTTCACGATACAGTTTCCGGTTTTATTATTGCAGGTATTAAATAAATATAGTACATTATCTGCATATTATTAATATAAGTACTAAAAATATTTGCTTGTGTTGTTCTTTAATTTATGCACTAATTATTGGGGATTGTATAAGCGAGAAATGAATGGTTTCACAAAAAAATGTTGCCTATGTAGTCATTAATTTGAAATTTAGATCTAGTTTGATTCGGCAACCAAAATAGATTTCGTGTTCTGAACATCGAGCCGCTTGTTGCTTAAGTCTTTTGTTTGTTGGTTTGTTTGTATACATACAACTCACCACATACGGCTGACATTGTTTTACCAAACTTGATGTGAATGTGGCTGTGGATCAGAGTTACAAGCCGAACCATAATTATCGGCGGCGGCGGCGCTGTTCAAAATGGGTCGGCGGCGGCGGCTTTCGGCTGATTTGCCGGCTCGTTCTGTCATTCGAATACCCCTATTTGGAAGGAACAATTTTCTTTTATTTTTTGGCAAGTAGTTCAATATTCGTTAATATTAGCCAATGTTCCAATAATTTAATATTATTATTAGGGTATCCAATTATTCTGACTTTCATGTTATTCAATTTTTCGTTTATTTGAAAACAAAAAAATTCCAATTAATCGAATAATGAAGTCGAGAGTTATTCTGTTAACCGATTAATCGAACAATTGTCCACTTAAATAAAATATAATTAATTAGAGTTATATAGACAAGACACGGCAGTTTACGGGTAGTTCAACTATATATTGAACGTTTATTATGTATCTGATTTTATTTAAAAATTGTAACATCAAATTCGAAATTCATTAGAAGTTGACAAAAATCTTAATATCTTATCAAAATAAAGAAACTTCCCTTAAATGAGCATAATATCAGAAGTTATCCATTGACTTTTTTCGAATATGGATCATATGATTTATAACAGAACTGACTTTATTATCACGGTGTTAACCTCAATGTTTCTATGCATTTACTATTCTGTGAAATTACTATTCTTCTTACTATAAATGAAGTCGGATAAATCGTTATTTTAATATCAGTGGAACATACAAATCAAAAATCGAAAAAAAATGTGGTTTTATATTTGGTGTACCCAAATAGAGCAAACTGGCTATTCAAAATCAATTTATCATACAAAGCATACGACGATTTCATTAGTTTTTTAAGACAAAACTTATAATATCGATTAATCGATTATTTGGGACAATTTATTCGAATTATTCGAAAATCATGATTTTTTATTATTCGAACAAATATTTGACAACAATTATTAGATTAATCGAATAAAATTTAATCGGTTGGATACCCTAATTGTTAACTCATACAATTTTTTTTGGGTGAAAGAATCCATTCCCAATATGTATAATATGGATAGATATTGTTATTTATAGGAACACATGGCCACACGTACTGGAATTGACTTATATAAATGAAAGATAGATCAATATATTTCACAGCAGTAGGTTGTCTAAGTTGACATTTATATTTTCTTTTGTAATTTTAAGTGGCTTGTTTATTTTGGTAGTAAGATTTGACTGAGTTAAAACTCCGTCAAATCACGGCGGCGTGGTTGAAGTCGATATGAGTCGATGAAATCGGCGGCGTGGTTGAGTCGATTTGAGCCGATGAAATCGGCGGCGGCGCGGCTCGTGCAGAAACATGCGGCGGCGGCGGCTTGTCGGCTTAAAATCGGTCGGCTTGTATCTCTGCTGTGGATGCGCGTGTTGGCATTATTTTTTCCAACACAATGTGGTCTATGTCTGTTATGGAACAAAATTCACATCTCCAAAAGATGATTACAGATGTAGAAAGAAGTTTTTATGACATGCATTACGAATCGAATCGGTTCCAAAAGAAAAACAACAACAAAAACCGAAGTTGCCTTTTAGATGGCAATGTTGACATTTAAATAAAAGTTCATATGAAAAAAAAAACAGAATCAAATGCTCAAATACGAAGTCACCAAAAAGGAAAAGGCAGTTTACCTCGATCGCTTGTACGTTTGTTGGTGTTTTTCGGCCCAAAGGAACGGACGAAGAGGTGGCGGTGGGCTTAGACTTTACTCAACTCAAGCTGCTAGTGTGGCAGTGTGGCGAGAAACTGGTTCAGTTGATAACTATTTAAACATAGACATTTACATCGAAACATTTCTAGTTTTCAAATCAAATGCATCGCATGTTGAAATACATACATACCTACTCTATTTATGAATGAAATGGAAACAAAAATAAATAATTGAAAGAGAAAAGTTAACGTAATGCAGACTTATATAAGTACAAGTGCTAATGCTGGTTTTAGAAGAAGAAGAAGAAAAAACTTCTCCAAAAGACATACATTACAAATGTAATGTATTGAAGCCATAAGCAGAGATCTATTTGCGAACCGGCTTGTTCATTGCATAAATCAGAAATCACCGGCGAAAACTTCCAGTCGACAGCATAACACTCAGTTTAAATAAATTAAATATTAAACTATCATGTGCCGCCGCACAGTGGTTAATCACACTGTGTCGAGAGGCTGCATTTGTTTGCAATACAAAAAAAGGAAGAGAGTTGCACACCTTGATTTGTCTTCCTGGCACTATGGAGGCCACATATTGTAACATATTGAGATTTGCATTTAATTTTTTTTGATATAGCCGCCTTGCAAATGTCCCTCACGACTTGAGATCACACAGATTGTAAACGATTTCGATCAAATTTGGCCAAACATTAGGTTATTTTCCCAGCAAAAACTCCTGCTTCATATTCAGCACGTTAGTAAGCGAGAGATGCAGTATCTCTCGCTTACTATCGCTGATTTTTGTGAGGGATGTCTAGAATTAGAGCAATTATATAAATTATACTACCCCTAATAATATAATTTATACAAATTATAAATTTATACATTAAAAATATAATAAATATATATTTATTAAACTAATACAACCCAATAATAATATTTAGTAAATAATTTTTTATAAATTAAAAATTATATTAATAACTTAAAATTGGTATTTCCCACTAATTTTATATCAGTAAAATTTCATAAAAATAGACTAATTTTCATATAAATTTATACACTAAAATTAATATAAATATATATTTATTAAACTAATACATCCTAATAATAATATTTAGTAAATAAATTTTTATAAAAAAAATCCAATTAAAAATTTTGTATAGAAAATAATTTTATAAATAATTATAAAATTTTAATTATTTTGAAACATGCTTATAAGCCAAGGCTACAAAATATGTTTATACTAAAGGGTGATTTTTTAGCTATTATCTTTATGGCAACACTGGTTTAAAGAGCTGACGCACGTTTCGTGTTTTTTTTTTTCACCGTCAAACATCTTCAGTTTGGTCTATAATTTAACCTTGAATCGTCTTACAAACGAAAAACGCTTGCAAATTATTGAATTTTATTATCAAAATGCGAGCTCTGTTAAGAAAGTTCATCGCGCGCTTCTTCCATTTTATGGTCAGTTTAATCGACCCACTGAAGCGGCTATTCGGGCTATTGTGACTAAATTTCGCACCAAATTTACATTGTTGGACATTAAACCACCAACACGCTTACGTAGAGTGCGAACTGTATTGGTCAGTGTTAATGATGACCATCAATTATCGATTCATCGCCGTTCGCAGCAATTGGGCCTCTGTTACTCAAAAACGTGGAATTGCCAAAATTGGACTAAGCGGATGGACCATTTGAGGCGCAGTCAAGGTCAACATTTGCATGAAATAATCTTCAAACATTAAATTATATGGACCGTACTATCGATTCAAATAAAGATTTCATGCATTTTCTGAATTTTATGTGTTTTTTTTTGAAAAACTTTCCTATAGCTTTTAAAAGTCACCCTTTATAAGGCAGCAATCTAAAAAAGCTTAAATACTATAAATATTGGGGGACAGTGGGTGCATTTTCAGCTACAGCCGTTTGGTTGGTTGCGTTTCTATCATATTTTAATTCCAGAAGTACACATTTTGAAAATCCATTATCTCTTATGAACTCAGTGCAGGATAACTTAACTTCATGATTCCAGCCATATGCTCGCTAACAGTTTTAGCACTTTTCCCATTTTTGCCGTAAAAGTAACACAAATAAAGAACGTATTTGGAAAAATCATTTTATTTCGTGTTTCTATGCAGTCAGATGAATGTATACACAGATTTTCACGATTCTAACCGCAAACATTTGGTTGGTACAATTTGTATCTCTTTTTTGCCCATTTACCTCCTTAAAAGTACATGTCAACAAAATTAGAGGGATGCACACACCGAATTTCATCATTCTAGCTGTAGTCGTTTAGTAGGTAAAATTTTTATCCCTCTTTTCTCTTGAAAAAGCGAATTTGTAAAACCTTTTTATTTTTCGTATCTACACAGTCAAATGAATGTAAACACCGAATTTCATGATTCTATCTACAGCCATTTGGTTGGTACAATTTTCATCCCCTTTTCCATTTTACCTCCTAAAAGTACGACTTTCGAAAATCCTTTTTTTTACATGTCTACGCTATTAGAGGGATGTACAAACCAAATTTCATCATTTTAGCTGTAGCCGTTTGGTGGGTACCATTTTTATCCCTTTATTCCCATGTATCCTTTGAAAGTACGAATTTGGCAAAACCTTTTTTATTTTCGTGTCGGAGGAATGTATACACCGAAATTCATAATTCTATCTACGGCCATTTGGGTCGCAAAAATTTTATCCCTTTTTCCGTTTTACGCCCTTAAAAGTAAGAATTTCGAAAAATCCCTTAATTTTACGTGTCTACGCAATCAGAGGAATGTATACATCCAATTTCATTATTTTAGGTGCAGACGTTTGGTTGGTACCATTTTATCCCTCTATTCCCATTTTAGCTCCTAAAATTATGACTTTAAAAAATCTCTTTATTTTACGTGTCTACTTAATTAGAAGGACGGACGTACACGCCGAATTACATCATTATAGCTGTAGCCGTTTAATGGGTACCATTTTTATCCCTTTATAACCATGTATCCCTTGAAAGTACGAATTTTGCAAAGCCTTTTTTATTTTTCGTGTCTACGCAGTCAGAGGACTGAACTCTCAGAATTTCATGAACCTAGCTGCGTCTATTTGGGTGGTACAACTTTTATCCCTTTTTCCATTTTCACCCCGAAATCCGTTTATTTGACGTATCTACGCAATCAGAGGAATGTATACACAAAATTTCATTATTTTAGGTGCAGACGTTTGATTGGTACTATTTTTATCCCTCTATTCCCTATTGGAAAAAATACTTTTATATTATGTATCTACTCAACTAGAGGTATGTACACACCGAATTTCGTGGTTCTAGCTGTTGTCGTTTGATAGGTACCATTTTTATCCCTTTTTGTCCCATTTCACACCCTAAGGATAAGAATCACTTAATGGTGCACCTTTTTGTTATAGAGGGAATGCGCATACTTAATATCAAGTAAATACAAGCGGACATATGGGAAAACATGCTTAAATACTCTAAAATATTAGGGAATTTTCAGACCTTGTGACGGAAAATTTTTTCCCTTTTGGACCGATTTCACCAAGTTGCAATCCCCATGAATCTACGACTATAAGACGCATTTATGGAAATTTTGGACGTCCCAGGTCCTTTAGTTTAGAGGCTAGCGTGCTTTCAACAGACGGGCGGACATGGCCAGATCGTCTTAGAATTTTATGACGATCGAGAATATATATACTTTATAGGTATTTTTTATACTTTATAGATATTTTAAACGGAATGACAAACTTATTATACACCCCCTTCCTGGAGTTGGACGGTATAACAAAGGCCGGTATTTGAATATGGAACTTATTTCATGATAGTCGGGTGCTCTATCCAATGCAGCACAGTAAGTGATGTGATATGTTCGTCACTTGTTTGTTAAAATCACGCCGTGGGTAGTATATTTGATTTTTTCACTTTGCTTCTTTTATTGCATCCAAAGCATGCAGAGATTCAGCTCTATCCGAATTTTCGGTCTCAGTCAGTCAGATGCAGGTTTTTTCACAAAATAAAAATTTCATTAATTTATAGCTGAATATTTGAATATTTTTCACAACTTATACTAATGAATTTGAGTTTTTACCTTGAAACACATTCCATTAATTGGGAACCACTGTGCACCATTCCATGGAATAACCCAAAAAGATAATGCTTCCAGCAAAACGGTTGCCGAAGAAAAAACCGCCAAAAAACCGAGTGGATCACTAACACACAGCCCAATTCCGTTCTGTAGAGCTTGTTTTTCTCATTGGTAGGGGCGAGGTGGGAGGCTTAGTTTCTTATTGTTTCCTTTTCCACTTTAAAGGTTTTGCAAAACGAACGAAATACCAATGATTGTTGCTTTTATGTTGCTATCATTTCGAATCGTTTCATAAACAGAAGATACGAAGTAGCAGCTCTCAAGACACGGAAGATGCTAAAGAAGCTGAACGGATAAAACGTGTACAGCGCTGAAGTGGCATTTTAATATTATTTAACAAAACGCCAATTGCTGCTGCAACAACCATGGATGGCTGCCATATCCCCTCCAAAGAAAATGAGAGAAAAAACATCTGTTTCCAGTTCAGTGCGGTAATTTCAATTTCAATTTGTATTTGATATATTTATATCAACGTTTTGCTCAACAGAACGTAACTACATTTTAATGATAACGTTACTTTTAAATTGTATTTAGCCCGGGAAATTGGTATTATTATTGTTGTTGTTGTCTAGGTTCGGGGTTAAATGCTATTTCAACACAGCCACCGAATGCCAGATGGATGGAGGAGACATTGCCACTGCAGACATTTTCAGCGCAGCGCGTTTGTTTCTTAAGTCTTTGGTTTGACAATCATCTGGTGGATGAATTGAATGAAATCGCATTTGAGATGAATAAAGTATAATGCTGCAAATGTGGAGATGATGATGAAATGGTGACACAAGTGATTTTTTTAAAACAAAACAAAAAATATTGCAAAATACGGATGTCTTACGAGGAGGTTATAAAAAACAAAATTTCATCAAGATTTATAACTTTTGAACAGGACCTTAAATCAAAAGGCCTTACAATGGACGATAAAACGAAAAAAATTGAGTGAAAACGGTTCAGTAGATTCGGAGATATTAGGCACACCAATTTGAAAAAAGTCATTTCGAGAAAAGCGCAAAAGAAAAAGCGCTATAACTTCGAAAATAACTCGATTTTCATTATGCGGAGACGCATCAATTATATAGATTTTTTGAGAAAAAACAACTATTTTTTTAGTTTTCGGGGTGGTGTTGGGGTTACTTAACTTTTATGAAAATCTTGCTAAGAGCTTCACTTTCTGTATGTTTTTTTGAAATGTTTAAGCTCACAACCGGTTATAAGTAGACCCATAATTCTTTTCGGACATTAAGTTGAAAACAAATGTTTTAGATTTGATTGCAGCAACAATGCTGCTTTCCCATGCTGCTATTTAAAAACTCACCGAAAACACATAAATAACAAGATTGTTTCTTTAAATTAACAGAAAACTGAATATGGATGCATCTCCAACATTCGACACTGTTTGTTTTGTTGAGAAGCAGAATAACAAATGTACTAATCTACTTTCAAACAAGAAAGTTTGGGAATCGTCATAAAACTTTTTGAATATTATTTAAGGTTGGTTGGACTTTCCCCATGGCCGCGGTAAGTGTTCAACTCTTGGGCCGTAGATGAAATAACTTAAGAAAATTCATGTGAGTTACCTAAAAAAAATTTGTTAGAAATTTTTAGTTAATAATGAAACTATCACGAATGATTATAATTCCACAACTTGTCGTACGAACCTCGTATATAAATGCACAATAGCAGTAGATGATTTGAGTTTGAGAATTTCTTAAAATCGTTTGTCATAAACATAGACTGAAGATAGTTTGAAACTTCCTGTATTTTTGCAACGTGGTAATCTTGGCTTGGAAACGTTTGTTTCTTAAGATTTTTTCTCTGTTTTTCGGATTTTTTAATTGTTTTGAATGAAATCTCCCAAATGGAATCTTCTTAGAAATTGACACGGCAGAGTCGGCACAAAGCTGTATATTTTCCTTGTTTTGCGCTTTTTTCAAAACGATTTTTTTTTTCAAATTGATGTTCATAATATCTCCAAATCTACTGAACCGATTTGACTGAATTTATTTTTTATTCATTCATTACAGTATTGTCTATCGTCCATCGTTATTTAAAGTCCTATTCAAATGTTATGCATTTTTTTGTTTAAAGTTTTGATGAAAATGCGTGTTTCTTCGAGTAGCTGACATTTTTATAAAAAATAAAGAAAAAAATCCTACGATGAATGATAGCCCTAACCTTCCTGAATAAGAAAACAATTTTTTTTTAAATTTTCAGACGATGCCTATCGGTCACACTTGACCTCCCATATCTTTGCCATTTTGTAACTTTTGCAATTTTTTTCTTCGTTTTAATATTGTCGAAAGTGTCTTCTATATATGTAAATTAATTTTTCTCCTAAATTTAACTTCACAGGGTTGCCACAGTTTTCTAATTAACAACAAGAAAAGAAAGGCTAAAGTCGGGCGGGCCGACTATATGAAACCCTCCACTTTCTATCCCATTACAATTCAACTTAGTACAAAAAGTGAAATCGGGGAGAACTTTTGTATCTGTACTTTATCAACATTGAACGATGTAACCCACTTTCTTCGTATGTGCATCTTGAAATATAAGGAATTGCACCAAATTTGAAGAAAATCGGTAAAATTATGTCAATTTTAGAGCAGAAAAAGCAAAATCTGAACCGATCTGACTTATTTGCACCATAGGCGTTTCTAGAGTGAAATATAAAATGTTTTGCTAAATATAAAGAAATTGTGGTTTCTTGAAAGGAAAAAGTAAAATCGGGAAAGAAATTTGTATGGGAGCTACATCTAAATCTGAACCGATCTGACTAACTTTCACCACAGATATTTCTGGTTGAAAGAAAATTTTAAGAAAATTAGTTAAGATATACGGTCTCTAGAGTGGAAAAAGTTAAATGAGGGACGAAATTTGCATGGGAGATATATCTAAATCTGAACCGATCTGATCCATTTTTATTTTCTGCCAAACTTGAAGTAAATCAGGTAAAATATGTGGTTTCCAGAGAGGAAATACTCAAATCGGGAGCGACATTTGTATGGGGGCTATATGCAAATCTGAACCGATCTTACCCGCTTTCACTATATGTGTTTCTAGATAGATTATAAGGCGTTGAGCCAAATTTAAAGAAAATTGGGTACAATATGTGGTTTCCAGAGCGGAAAAAAAACAAATCGGGAGCAACATTTGTATGGGGACTATATCTAAATATGAACCGATCTTATCCACTTTTACTGTAGATTATAAGGTGTTGTGACTAATTTGAAGAAAGTCGGATGAAATATGTGGTTTATAGGGGGGGGAAAAGTCAAATCGGGTGCGACATTTTTATGAGGGCTATATCTAAATCTGAACCGATTTGCTTCAAATTAAATAGCGTTCGTCCTTGACCCACACAACTTACTTGTGTCAATTTTTGTTAAGATCCGACAATAATTGCGACCTGTACTTTGATTAAAACAATTGATGGACAGACAGACGGACATTGCTAAATGGACTTAGAAAGTGATTCTAAGACGATCTGTATAATAAACATCTAACAAACAAATACACAAAGACATAATACCCTAGTGGAGGGTATCGTGTAACATAAGGTATAGTAATACCAAACATGCTCTCCAATTTTCATCAAAATCCGAAGTTTATCGAAAATTTCTCGTTGGTTTAACATTGCATTCCTCCTAACTACAATCTGAATTATGTCTACTTTACGAAAAAGGAGGAAATGAAAAATTGACAAAAAATGTGATAAAAATGTGACTAGGGTGGACCATTTAAAATAATTTGAAAATCGGTCTTACAATGAAATTGCAATATCGATAACATCACCAAACCAACCTCGCCAAAAATGTAGCATTATTAAATCAATCAATTTAAATATATAGGGTGGGTCATTTAAAGTTTAAAACTTTGACTTTGAAAGAATAACAATAATTTTTATTTTTATTTTCAGGTTTATGTTTGACATTTGCAAAATAGGACGCTATACGCTCGAACAAAATTGGAAAATATTACCGCAAACTTTAAGAAAGTTACGTGCTTTCAGATGAATCTAATTTCATCTCGGTGGCTATGTCAATAAGCAAAATTGCCGCATATGGGGTTCAGAGAACCCACACGTGACTATTGAGATGCTAATGCATCCACAACTAGTCTCTGTTTGATGTGGGTTTTGGGCTGTACTGAAAATTAATGTTGATCGGATGTTGTATTGCCGAGCCAGTCGTGGTAGTCATACTGTGTTCCATTGTTGAATGACAAAGTTCAACCTTTTCAATAAAAACAGAAATTTGAAAAAATAATCAGTACTTTTTTATAACCCACCCCATATCTTTAACTAATCTAAAGTTCACATATATTTGTAGATATTCATGAGCAGTTCCACTTGCACTTTTGGCAATTATTTCAAAATTTGAAAATATGTGAAATATAATATTTGAAATGTAACAAAAGTTATAGAATACATTCCAAAAAATCGATTTGGAACCACTGTGCATCATTCTGAAGTGACTTTTTAATTTGTACAAAGATCAATAGGATGCCATAATAGAAGAATCGCTATTGTGTTCTGTATAAAAACAAAAGACTTAAGACACAAACACTCGACAATATTTAAATTTCTCGTCCTTAAGCATCAAGTTGTCATATATTTTTACTAACTGCCTGACCCACGATGTCGAAAGAAAATCTATGCGAAAGAAATCCAGTCACTCACTTTCGCATCAAAAAGCGACCCACTATCTTCTGACTTTTCGTTCGCATAGCCTTACGTGTTGTGAGTGAATGAAAATATTGCCAGATCAAAAAAGCTACAAATAATCGCAAATATGCCAAGAAAAAAGCGTTAAATATCCAAATTCAAACATATAATAAAAAAGTTGACACAACTTTTTCTCAGCTGAAATAACTGAATACAAAATTCGAAAAAATAATGTAAACAATCAATATTTAGGGTTGTTTTTGTGTGTTGTCGAAAAATATAAATTTTTCGAACGCGCACATTTTTTGGAGGAATGCTTATTTCGAGATCCCCGTAGGAAGCTACTGGTTCTTGAGATGACCAGAATATACTTATTTTATACATTTTCCTCATGTTGATGAACGAGTTGCAGGACACCGACGTTTTCAAAAAGACTTCGACCGGGAAAAACGAAACGCTTGAGTTTTAGGAGGTAGGATATTAAATCCACTCCTGAAGATTTTCTTTAGTAATACAAGGAACGCAATTGAAAGACCTGCAACAAAAACACTCCGCTGCAAGGAGCAACGGAAAGTATAAATACGAGCTTTGTTCTGCACAATATGTGCAACAACAAGTGCCTCGAGAACTCAATTGGTGCTTATGAAGTTCATGGCGAGATTATCTCGAACGCCGAGGAAGAAGTATGAAGTAGAGCAATAAAAATATAAAATGCATTTGTTTTGTGTTTTATTTATTTATGCTAGCGACAGACAAAACCCAAGTGAGTGATTTTGACATTTTCATTCGCTTACGTTTTCTTTCGCATAGATTTTCGTTCGCTTTGTAGTTCTGATGCCTGTTAGTGGGTCCCAAATCAGCTGTATGTCGCATGAGAGGCATGCGAACGTTAACGTTCGACATCGTAGGCCAGGCAGTAAGTTTTTTTTTTGCCAAATAAAAGAAAACTCATATAAATTCGTATAATGTTTACCAAAATAATATTATTATAATAAGTTATATTTTATCTGGAATGATTCATATGCGCAACCTTTCCGGTTTGACCAACAACAACAACAAAAAACAAAATATCGTATTAATCGAAAGTAATTTTAGTTGGCAATTTCAAGAGCTACATTTGCATTAAATTCATATTAATAAAAATTGCAAACGATTTATAGATCAACTGGGTTAGATTTAGACATTTATGAACTCAATAATCCACAAGAAAACAAACAAGTATATGGAGAGAGAGAGAGAGTTTAATACGACCGTATTCACATTGAAATACTCTTCACTGTGGAGTGGGGAGTCCAGAGTGTCGTCGGTGGAATATTGTGAGAAAAGGACAACAGAAATACATTTATTTAATGATAAATTAATCAAAATAGACGAGGTATTTAAATATATATCACCGTGCGACAATTTCACATTAACATTGAGCAAGGGAATATGCAAATGAAACTAGAGATCGTATGCAGACAAACTGTGTACTCAATTTTTCATTTGGAGATCTCTATCTCCTTTTTATAGGACTTTTAATTTCAAAAGGATATATTTGTCTTAATAATTTATTTTCACACTTTGGAAAGATAATTTAGATTTAAATGTATATCACCGTGGGACAATTTTACATTTATTTTAATGGACCTGAGCAGGACAATATACATGTTAAACTAGAGATCGTATGTAGAAATACTGTGTACTCCAATTTTCATTTGCTGATATTTTCTCCTTTTTATGACGTTATATACCATTTTAAAGGTACTTGCAATATCTTTAAGATGAGATGTTGATGGGTCTCATACTCAAATCTGGTTCAGAGATATGATCAAATATGTCCACTACGGCTAATCGAAATTGTGCTAAAATAAAGTGGCAATTGCAGGAGTTTGCCGAAAAATGCTGAAGATATATTAATTCTACTATAAACTACACACACATTTAAACTTTGAGTCAAGTTGAGTCCAACACTACGAATCGCAAAATTACAACACTTAAGAAAACTGACAAGACTACAGTAATCACAAAATGTTAAATATAATTTTCAACTACTTACGCCGCCCTTCAATTTAAATAATATAGCCACTTCATTATTTTCTTTTTACGCCTTAATTTTAAGTATTTTGTATAACTGCTTTATAACCTAATTAATTCCACTTTTTTCAACGGCAAACTTTAAATGCCTCTAAGGCTTACGGTGTTGCCACCTAGT
This sequence comes from Polietes domitor, assembly GCA_947397865.1. Taxonomy (NCBI): domain Eukaryota; kingdom Metazoa; phylum Arthropoda; class Insecta; order Diptera; family Muscidae; genus Polietes; species Polietes domitor. The sequence goes on from OX377618.1 coordinate 59,600,303, forward strand.
TTTTTCCAATACATTTTCTTGATAGCTTGGAGTGTTGCCATTAAGAAAATATATACACATTTAACAATTTCCAATTTAATTTTTGGAATTTCTGCCAAAAAATATGGATTTGGGACCATAGTGCACTGCCGATGTGGGTATCAAATCAATGTCTATTAAGAATACTTTAAATTGAATGTTTCTGTCTGTATTAGTTTGGCATTAACAATAATTTCAAATCCTTCCTCCCTTAATTAATTTGGTTTATTCATCTTTTACTATTTAAGGCGACAACTTTTTACAGGACTTTCAATTTTCAAAAGAAAAATTTGTCTTCATAATTTATTTTCATATTTTGGAGAGATATACACAGGTAATATGGGTATCAAATGAAAGAGAAGAATGTCTTTTAAAAATACTTTAAATATGATGCTTCTGTCTGTATTATTTTAGTTTTAACAATAACTTCTAGTTTCTCCCTCCCTAATTAATGTAGTAAAAGATGAATATACTATTTAAGGGGGAAATTTGAAATGGTTGTTATTGCTAAATCAATATAGATAGAGACATGCAATTTTTAGTATTTTTAACAGACATTCTTCTCTTTCATTTGATATCCATACCGCCAGTGTATGTCTCTCGAAAGTATGCAAATAAATTATTAAGACAAATATATCCTTTGGAAAGATCACCAAATGAAAAACTGAGTACACAGTTTTTCTACATACGATCTCCAGTTTCATTTGCATATATGTCCAAAAAGCACTGTTACACGGTGTATTTCTTGTTTGGTTTCAATTTGATAAACTTTTGATCATATTGCAAATTTCGATTTCAATATTATCGTATGTCGCACATAGTGTTTTTTTTGTATTTCTCCTTCAAATTATGTTCTTCTCCCTGCCATAGCTGTGAGATAGTTTTAATCAAGTTAATTTCTTATGCTTATTTCATGCCGTGCATTATCAACAGCGTTCAATCGACAACAACCGATTTGCTTTGGTTTTATTTTCGCTGCGGTTTCAAAAATCTCTCACATTAATCTTCATTTGTCGGTGTGTGTTTGTTTCCCCCTCTCATATATCTTCGTGGTTTATCTTTATCTTAATCTCTATATTATATGCATACCTACTTATTGTTATTTTAATCAATCTTGCATGTATTTCCTATCTGTATCGGTCGGCATTTATGCTGGCCTTTTTGCCGACTCTATGCAAATGCAAATGATCTCTTGTCCGATAATGGCCAAAGTGACCACTTCCATTCCGCATAGAAAAAAAATAAATGATGAAATGAAATGTTTCTTTTACTTATAAACAACGAACGTTCGGAAATTGATTGATTTCCTATGCATACATTTGTTGTTGGCCGTCAATGTTCACTGACGTGAAACAAATGTCATAAATTGTTGAAACGATGACGAGATGTTCGTTCGCTAAATGAAACATTTAAATCAAAAAGGTCACACTCAGCCATGCTGAACAGCACATTTCTGTTAATATCGAGGAATTAGTTTAAGTTGCAACTAATGGCACTCAAAGAAATTAATCATCTTTTTATTCCGCACCGAAAATGTTTAGAAAAATACACAAATTCCTACCTTTGGCAAATATGTTGAAACCAATTGTGGTGGTGTTCTGAAAGAAAAGAAAAAAAAATTAATTGTTATGATGACTACAAATAAGAAATGTTAAATAATATAAAACAAGCAAAATGGCGCCAAGTTCTTTATACATTGGATTCCATTCCACAGAGTATGTCGATTTTCGTAGAAGTGTTGTAACATTACAGGAAACAAATAAATACATTGAAAAAATAATTTTATAAATTAAAATTAAATTTTAATTATTTAAACCTTGCTTATAAGGCAAGGATGCCAACATGTTAATACTATATTATATGGAAATAATACTTCAAGTCAATTCAACAAGTAAATATACGTCAGCAATCTTCAAAAAAGCTTAAATAGCCTAAACATTGGGGTGTAGTGGGTGCATTTTCAGTCGTTTGGATTGTTGTATTTCCATCCTATTCCTTATGTACAAATTTTAAAAATAAATTATCTCTCACGTACCTAACTTCATTTTTGCAGAAAAGAAAAAAAAAGGAATTTGGAAAAATATTTTTACTTGTTTGTGTCTACGTAGTCAGAGGAATGTATACTCCTAATTCTATGATTCTAGCTGCGACGATTTGGTTGGCAACATTTTTACCCCTTTTTCCCATTTACGTACGATTTCCGAAAATCTCTTTATTTTACTTGTTTATGCAATTAGAGGGATTTACACACCGAATTTCACATTTTGCCTGTGGACGTTTAGTTGGTACCATTTTTATCCCTCTGTTCCCCTTGTATCCCTTGAAAGTACGAATTTGGAAAAACAATTTTATTTTTCGTGTCTACGCAGTCAGAATAATGTATACTCCGAATTTCATGATTCTATTTTGTTGGGCACCATTTTTATCCCTCTTTCCCCATTTTACCCCCTTAAAAGTACGACTTTCAAAAATCTCTTTATTTTACGTGCTTACGCACTTAGAGCAATATAACCACCGAATTTCATCATTTTAAGTGTAGCCGTTTAGTTGGTACCATTTTTATCCCTCTGTTCCCATTGTATCCCTTGAAATTTCGAATTTGGAAACACATAATTATTTTTCGTGTCTATGCAGTCAGAGGAATGTATACACCGAATTTAATTAATTTCATCTTCATTTTTATCCCCCAAAAAGTACGAATTTCGTAAACTGACCTTATTTTACATGATTACGCAATTAGAGGAATGTATACACCGAATTTCATTATTCTAGGTGCAGCTGTTTTGTTGGTACCACTTTTATCCCTTTGTTACCATTGTATCCCTTTAAGGTACGAATTTCGACAAATATTTTTATTTTGCGAGTCTATGCAATGTAAACTCCGAATTTCGTGACTCTGTCTGCGGCCATTTGGTTGGTACCATTTTTATCCCTCTATTCCTATTTTACCCGCTTAAAAGTAAGAATTTGGAAAAAAATGCTTTTATATTATGTATCTGCTCAATTAGAGGAATGTACACACCAAATTTCGTGTTTCTAGCTACTGTCGTTTGATATGCACCATTTTTATCCCTCTTTTGCCCTATTTCACCCCCTACGAATTAAAATCACTTTATGGTGCACGTTTTTGCTATAGGGGAATGCGCATACCCTATATCAAGTAAGTACAAGCAGACATATTGAAAAAAAAAAACATTCATAAATACTCTAAATATTAAGGGTTATTATGGGTATTTTTAGTCCTTGTGAGGGGAAAAAACCCATCTACGACTATATGATGCATTTATGGAAACTTTGGACATCGTAGCTACTTTCGTTTAGATGTAGCGTGCTTTCAACAGACAGACGGACGAACGGATATGGCTAGATCGTCTTAGAATTTTATGACGATCAAGAATATATATTCTTTATAGGGTCTTAGGTTGATATTTCAAGGTGTTTCAAACGGAATGACAAAGTTAGTATACCCCCATCCTGTCGAGGAGGGTTATTGATTGTATTCGTTGAATAGCGAATACAAACAAAAGACTTAAGACACAAGCTGACATAATTATTGCTTGGCTTTTAAAATTTTCTTAATGAGATAACCCAGATATTGTCAAAATAAATTTAAGGTCGATTTTAGACATATCGGAAGTATGCTTAAGTGCTGTGAGTTCGAGTCCCATCTATATTAATTTACTTTGAATTGCTATTCACGCTAATAACTTATTTACAAATCCTTAGTTGTTAATGGCAAACACCACTTAATTTATTTTGAATTACAATTCACGCTAATAACTTAATTAAAAATCAATTTGTTAATCGAAAACACCCCTTATTTTGTATAAAATTTACATGTATTTTACACATCCTTATTTGTAAATGGCAAACACCCCTCAGTTTAATTTAATTTTTTTTTATAAAATTTACATATATTTTTCCTGGCATTTAACCTTTGTGAACTGCGAATTGATAAGCGTCAAATTAGCATTTCCAGTCGACTGTAACTAAACAAATTTAAAACATGATGGCCACAAAAATCACTGACTTTTATGTGCATTTATATTTGGTATTATTATTAACAAAAAGAAAACAACAATAACAACAAAACAAATATTTCAAAAAAGTATACACAATAACATTTCCAGGAACTTTGCCGCCTGCAAAGTTGAGTCGTAAGTTGAGGAAAGACGAAACCAAAGACACGTTTTACTGCGGTCGCCGTTTGACGAAATCAAAAGACGGCAGCTTGTTTGTGCATTTGTTTATTGGCAAATAAACCGATAATTTAACCATCCCTATGATGACAAACAAACGAACAGAAAAAACGACAAACTTTTGAGGGTTTCTTTTAAGATTTTCGTAATTGAAAAAAAAAACAGCAACGTCCAAATACGTAAGTAATGCTAGTGGACACAATGGAATTGAAATTGAAAAATATGAGCTGGGCTTAACAGCGATATTTTACATAAGCTGAGATTTCGTTTACGTTTCTTTCGTTTCGTTTTGAGGAGGATTGTTTTAGCTTTCGAATTTCACGAAAAATCGTGTCTCTTTCTAATAGCTTCTATGGAATACAATTTCAATGATTTCTGGAAGATGAACAGTTGAAGGGGATTTTTCTTGGTGTACAGTGGTGGAATGATTACATAAATCACCCAGGTATTAAACTGAAATTGCATCACTTCTTTGTACGATTTATTTATTTAATTTCACATCAACTCAATTATATCTAGCAACCTACAGACTACAGTCATTGTGCTAATGGATCAAAAGTTTGCATTATATTGCAAATATTTTTCGATAGAACGGTGAAATTCGGAATTTTTAAATTCGTACTTTTATGAGGGTAAAATGGCCGACAAGGGGATAAAATACATAGACTCGCAAAATAAAAATTCGTACTTTTTTACTTTTACGGCAAAAATGGGTAGAATCACGAAGTTAGGTTATCTTGCATTGTGCACGTGAAAGATAAGGGATTACCAAAATTTGTACTCTTGGAATTAAAATAGAATGGAAATGGAAACCAACCATATGGTTGTAGCTGAAAATGTTTCCACTATCCCCCAATATTTAGGGTATTTAAGCTTTTTGAAGATGAAGAGGGTGTATAAAGTAACGCCTTTTTTACTTGATTTTATACAAGTTGGCGTGTAATTTTTATATTTATGCGTGAAGAGTTTTATTTATAACTTTGGTGACACCCACTGAAATTTTTCGTAAGACATTTTAATTCTTAACTGTCCCTGTTGAAAAGACTTTCTGATTTTCGAAAAAAGGGCCAGTGCAAATGATCTTCATAAAATTCCACAACAAAGTTTTGGCAATAGGACATTAACATTAAATTTTATATATTAATGCTCCCTGCGACCAGCTGGACTATAAGATTGTTCTGCGAAAAAGATCTATTGCAGAATTATAGGATCGCTATTCTGTTCCTATCAAAATTTTCAAAAATCCATCGTCCAAAATTCAGTAATTTTTGTTCTAGTAGACATTTTTGAGTTTTGTAAAAATCAAAATTAGACAAGGACTCAAGGATTATTTTGAGACATTAACATTAAAAATCGGGAAATTGGATATATTTAAGAAATCGGCCCAAAATTGACTACTTTTCGTATTTTTCGATTTTAAAGAAAATTAAAATTTTTATTTTTTGTGTTTATGTTTTTTTTAATATATTTTTACATATTTGTTCATAATGCGAAGAAAAAATATTTTTTTTTTGTATTACAGATTTTCACGTTTTTCAGATTTTGAAAATTGAAAAAACGTAATTTATTTTTTGACTTTGTCGAACTGTTTCTCACACATTTTAAGAGATTTCTCAATATTTTTTTTTGAAATTGTAGTTTCTTAGCTTTATTATGACGTCAAAATTATTTTTGTGTCAAATATAGTTCGTTTGTAATAAATATTTTAAAAATATCATTTTTGAACCAATGTCTGAGTTTGGACCAACACAACTTTTTTCCTTCAAAAGACTTTAACGAAATGTATACATATTTGGAAAGGTTGAAGGGTTCCCCGTTTCTGTAGGGTAACTTTTGCCTGCATGAAAGTGCACCCTTGGAAGATAATATATAATGCAATTTCGTGCAGGCAAAAGTTACCCTACGATTATTGTAAAATTTAGCATGGGGATAAAGGAAATTTACTCACCTTTTTATCTGCGTACATAATTTTCAGAATTTAATGAGACGAAAATTACTGAATTGCGTTTTGGAACTAAAAATTCTGACTTTTTGCACAAAAGTTACCCTTCAAAAACGGGGAACCCTTCAACCTTTTCAAATATGTATACATTTCGTTAAAGTCTTTTGAAGGAAAAAAGTTGTGTTGGTCCAAAGTCAGAATATTTATTACAAACGAACTATATTCGGCACAAACATAATTTTGACGTCATAATAAAGCTAAGAAAAGACAATTTCAAATAAAAAAATTGAAAAATTTCTTAAAATGTGTGAGAAACAGTTCGACAAAGTCAAAAAATAAATTAGTCAATTTTGGGCCGATTTCTTAAATATATCCGATTTCCCGATTTTTAATGTTAATGTCTCAAAATAATCCTTTTTTTCTTCGCATTATGAACAAATACGTAAAAATATGTTAAAAAACATAAAGACAAAAAAAAATAAAAATTTTAATTTTCTTTAAAATCGAAAAATACGAAAAGTAGTAAATTTTGGGCCGATTTTTTAAATATGTCCGATTTCTCAATTTTTAATGTTAATGTCTCAAAATAATCCTTGGATCCTTGTCTAATTTTGATTTTTTACAGAACTCAAAAATGTTTACTAGAACAAAAATTGTTGAATTTTGGCCGATGGATTTTGATTCTGAACCACTGTGCTACGTAAGATGAAATCTTAACCCCATTTTTTATAAAAATATTTATAACACTGTCCGACTCCATTTTACACTTGAACCAAATGATATACATCTGAAACTAGAGTTAATTGGCGTTTTTAGTTTTCCTTTTTCTCATCCTGCGGCCCCTTAAAAGGACTACATAGTTCCAGAGGATACAATTTTTCAAAAATTATTTTTAATACTTATTCGTCCTAAAAATACTTTAAATTTCAAGCTTCAATCTGTATTAGTTTAGTATTAACAAACATTTAAAATTTTATCTTTTAAAAAGCAAGTTATGAATAAACTAGAAAAACTAACGGGTAAACTTGAAATGGATTTTAATACTGAACTAATGCAGATAGAAGCATGATATTTGATGTATTTTTAATAGATATTCTCCTCCTTAATTTGACACTAATACCTTGATCATAGGGTGCGAAAAAGTATATGAAATAATTTTTTGATAATGTGTATCCTTTGGAAATGAAAATCTAAAAACCCCAAGTAACTCCATTTTGTATATCATCCGGTTCAAGTGTAACGACTTTTTTTAAATTGTCGTACGGTGTAGTATGACAATTTTCAATTACAAATTGTTACCTCAATTCCAAATTGGTGTAAGGTCCATAAAATTTTAAATACAACATTGAACATTTTTGGAAAATATCTCTTACGATATTTCGGCGCACTTTTTGGACGGAGATTAATTCTGGTAAGCACCAAATGAACAGGGAAAAAATGTGTTTTTTAGGCGAGCCAAGATGATATAAATTACAGATACAGAATTATATAATGCCGAAAAAGCTGGTTTTGATTGAAAATCCCATTGTGTGCGCGTTAGAGAGAAGGTTTGAATTTTTTACGCTTTATTTGTTTGATATTGAATCTACCCCTTATCATATGAATCTTATTGAATAATATAATCGTAAATCCTATTTGGATTTGCAAAGTTCCATGATCCTCTGCGCAGTTCCTTTGGATTCAAGAAAACAAGTGATCACGCGATTGTGTAATTGGTAGAGTGAGTGTTTTAACTTTTTAAAAATTTGAATTTAATGATTTTGATTTGATTCATTTATTTCAACTTGTAATTCAAAGCCATCGGCCAATTTAAAACAAATTACGAAATGCATATATAATACTTTTCTAACATGGCTAAAAAACTACTCAATTCACAAAAAAATTGAGAGTTAATTGAATAGTTTCTTCAGTATTTTCTGTCCAAACAACTTTAATTTCGACATCGAATATCACCCATCCGTGTAACCTTGTTTTTGATTTTCACCCACTGTGCGTTGTAAACAAAGTAAAGGGTGTTTTTTATTGGGGTATAGAACTTTAAGTTGGCATCACTTTTTAACTGGCGGCCATTTTGTCAGCTGTCAAGTGATTAATATTTAGTTTGGTTTGCCATTTCACTTCATGAACAGGTTGACAAAAGAACAACGCTTGCAAATCGTGCAAATTTATTTCGAAAGTAATGGTTCAGTTCGCGAAGTTCACCGCTCCGTCCATTTTATGGTCGACATAATCGTCCATCAGAGCAATTAATTCGGTTAACCATGGATCGTTTTCGCACTACGTTTACTCTATGTGATAATACGCATCCGCAGAGACGTCGAACAGTGTGCACCGAAGAAACAATTGCCGCTGTAGAGCAAAGTGTTGAAGAGGACCCGAATGCATCGATTCGCCACCGTGCACAGCAATTGGAGTGGTTGAAAATTGGACCTGTAGAATTGGCTATATTCGAGCCAGCCGCGGCGGCCACATGCCCGAAATCATATTTAAACATTAATGGCATAAAATTATCCTTCCAATAAAGCCAAATTGATGGACATTAAAAAGATTTTCTTGTGTTTTATTTCAATTCGAAGTTCTATACCTCAATAAAAAACACCCTATATTATGCGTTTTGTTTACTGCTTTACTCTAACTTGAAATACAATTAGCTAAGCTTCTTTGGTATTCATTATGTTTTTTTTTTCGAGGGAACAAAAGCTACCCCCAACGACTAAGTTTCAGTTGTTACATGGCATAGTGGCACCTTTGATAAGGTCTCCTTCAATGGATCTTGCATACTGCTCCATAATTACATGGTCGTTGCAAAGAAAAAATGATAAACATGCACACACTCACTCACACACAAGTGCACGCTTAACTGGTATGCATGATGAGAGCAACGAGGGTGTTCTGAAAAGTCTTAGGACACAAACTTTATGAAGTTATAAATTGCATGCAAAAAGATTAAATATTTTAATAAAGTCTTCCTGAAGATGTTGGAAAATACCAAGAAAACGTAAGAAGTCCATATTACACTTGAATCCAATGATATATGGGCATCTATGATGTACTATAGACGAACTATAGTTAATTGGCGTTTTTAGTTTTTCTTTTCCTGCTGCCCCTTAAAAGGACAACAAAGTTTCAAAGGTTACACTTTTTTTAAAAATTATTTCAAATATTTATTTACACCCTATGAAAAAGTTTCACGACATTATTAATTATTTTAAATTCATATTCTAAGTGTTTAATTAAAGAGGAAAATATATGTTAAAAACACTTCAAATTTTATGCTTTTATCTATATTAGTTTAGCATTAAAAGCCATTTAAAGTTTTCCACTTAGTTTATTCATATTTTACTTTTTAAGAGGGAACAGATATTCTCCTCTTTAATTTGACACTAATACCTTTATCATAGGGTGTGAATAAGTATTTAAAATAATTTATGAAATATTCTACCCTATGGAAATTTGTAGTCCTGTAAAGGGGCAACATGATGATGAGGAACTGAAAATAGCTCGAGACGTATATCTTGCAGCTCCAGAGTAGCGACTGTTTTAAGCAAGTAAGAAGGCGTTAAGTTCGGCCGAGCCGAATATTCTTTACCCTCCATCAACCGAATTCACCGAATTTCATTATTATAGCTGCAGCCTTTTAGTCGGTACCATTCGCCCCATTTTCCGCCTAAAAGTAAAAGACCCTATAAATTATATATATATTTTATAATATATATTCTTGATCGGCATAAAGTTCTAAGACGATCTAGCCATGTCTGTTGAAAGCACGCTAGCATCTAAACGAAAGGAGCTAGGACCTCCAAATTTTACATAAATTATAGTCGTAGATCGGTTGGTATTGAAACTGGGCGAAATAGGCCCAAAGGGAAAACATTTTCCCTCACAATGACTAAAAATACCCATAATATTCCCTAATATTTTAGAGTATTTAAGCACATTTTTTTCTATAAAAAAAGGAAAAAAAATGGTACATATCAAACGACAACAGCTAGAAATACGAAATTCGGTGTGTACATTCCTATAGTTGAGTAGATACATAATATAAACGAATTTTTTCCAAATTCGTAATTTTTAATGGATAAAATGGGAAAAGAGGGATAAAAATGGTACAAACCAATCGGCTGCACCTAGAATAATGAAGTTCGGTGTATACATTCCTCTGAATGCGTAGACACATAAAATAAAGGGATTTTTCGAAATTCGTATTTTTTGGGGTTAAAATGGAAAAAAGGGATAAAAATGGTACCAACTAAATGACCGCAGCTAGAGTCATGAAATTAGGAATATACATTCCTCTGACAGCGCAGACACGAAAAATAAAAGGATTTTTCCAAATTCGTATTTTTTGTGGTTGAAATGAAAAAAGGGATAAAAATAATACCAACCAAATGACCGCAGCTAGAGTCATGAAATTAGGAATATACATTCCTCTGACTGCGTAGACACGAAAAATAAAAGGTTTTTTTCCAAATTCGTACTTTCAAGGGATACAATGGGTACAGACGGATATGACTATACCAACTAAAGGACTTACTAGGGTGATGAAATTCGGTGTGTCCATCCCATTCTATTGTGTAGACATGTAAAATAAAGAGATTTTAGAAAGTCGTACTCTTAAGGGGGTAAATAGTAAAAGGGATCCATAAAAATGGTACCAACCAAATGACCGCAGTTAAAATCATGGAATTCGGTGTATACATTCCTCTGACTACATAGACAAGCAAAATAAAAAGATTTTTCCAAATTCGTACTTTTTACGGCAATAGTTGGTTGAATGATGAAGTTAGGTTAGTTTGCACTATGTACGTGAGATAATGGATTTTCAAATTTTGTACTTTTGGAATTAAAATAGAATGGAAATACACCCAACTGTAGTACACACTATATACCAATAGTTATGGTATTTAATTTTTTTTGTATATATATATATATATATATATATATATATATATATATATATATATATATATATATATATATATATATATATATATATATATATATATATATATATATATATATATATATATATATATATATATATATATATTATATATATTATATATATTATATATATTATTATATATATATATATATTATTATTTCGATATATATAGTGTAAACGTAAGCGTGGTGTGAAATAATGAAAATATTATTTTTATTTATAAAATTAAAATATATTAAAAAATATATATTTTCCTGTAATATTATTGCACTTCTACGAAAATCGACAGCCTCTGTGGAATGCAATCCATGGTGGAGGGTATAAAAGTTCTATTTTAGGTGGGAATACACGCAAAAAACTTAAAGTGTATATAAAACAAAAATTCTCAAAATTATAATAATTAAAAAAATAATATAATTTTTAGGGGGTATTTTCAGTCCTTGTTAGAGACAAAATTTCCCTCTCAACCCTTTTCGCTCTCTTTCAATACTCCTAGTTCATTTCGGTCGACGACAGACTTACTTTTCTTAAGTGGAGGGTATAATTTTTTTTATAATTCTACAAATTCAAAATAAAACTAAAGAAGGATGTTTTTTGTCCGAATTCTTTCAGATTATTTTCCCACAGGGGGACGACTGCAAAAACTGGTGTTAAGAACGATAAGGCAGGACACGGGCAAATAAAAGACTTAAGACACAAACTAGCTTTAACACCAACAAGTATTTGAAGCTCTCGGCTTTCCCAAAATTTCTTTCCCAAATTTGACAGACCGCACCCTCAACCATTCGTAGTCGTAGTCGGGAACACGGCACGCTGTTTTGCGGATAATGTTTCGGCGGATGGTGTTAATGTTACGGATGGTGCCGTCTTTGTTGTTGATATGCACCCGATGTGGCTGTTATCTATCTCTTCGTGCAGATGGAGCAGAAAATCAGTCATGATTAATTGTGATTACGTGGACGCTATTTTTTCGCCGTCTGCCTTGGCTTTATTTCACTCGCTTCGCATAACTTTGTCATGAACTGTGAGTGTTAACCGCAAATTTAGTGTTTTTAGGGTCTTTCTGGTGTTTCATTGCAGCTCTAGCAATATTTCCTGCTTAGCTTTATGGCGCTGCGAAATTTTCGTTTGAATTTTCTTTTTTTTTACGAAAATAAGATTGAAATTTCGTTTGGTTGGCTTTCTCACGTTGCAATCGGCGGTAGGGAAATCTTTACTTTGCTTTGGTCTTTACGGGGGCATCCGAGCAGATGGGTCAGATTCCTGGGGTCAATTTTGTTTTGTTTTCTTCTTCTTCTTGTGTCATTTTCATTTCGAGGCAGAGGGTTAGACTTTGTCTGTTTGATGGCAGCAAATGGTGGAGGTTGACGTTTGATTGTTGTCATCAAAAGGGAAATGAAGTTGTAATTGAAATTGAGTTACAAATTATCTCAATTCAGTCCATTTCGTTCAAATAATCATGATGAGGGAAAAAGAAAAAAATTAAGCAGACGTCCCTATCTGTTACGTAAGTCTAAAAAGTTCCAGCCTACTGATACAATGTTGTGTAAGCTAGTGTAAGTGTTAAACAATATTATCAACAAAGTTGACAAAGCAGAGGATGTATTATTACACGCTTGATACCAACCGATATAGCATTGCAATTAAAAATGCTGAGTTTTCCCATTAAACTGGCCTTGCAAAATAACCATAACCATAAGACTCAAGGCCAAACGCAGCTTGCATTTGGAGAATCCTTGTTTTTCTCATGGTCAACTATATATTACATGGTCTCACGCGACAAATAAAATCACCAAAAAGTTGGCAATAATATAAATGATCATCTGTTTAAATAAGGCTAAAATTAATTATTGCCAATGACATTGTTTACTTTTTTTGCAGTTCGCGTTTCAATAAAAAATAATAGTAAATGAATACAGGAAGATATCAATAAAGAGCAGTTTAATTTTTATACCCTCCACCTCCAGGATGGGGGTAAACTTTGTCATTCCGTTTGTAACACCTTGAAATATCGACATAAGACCCTATAAAGTATATATATTCTGGGTAGTGGTAAAATTCTAAGACGATATAGCCATGTCCGTCTGTCTGTTGAAAGCCCGATAGCGGCCAGAGGGAAAAATTTTTCCCTCAGAAGGACTGAAAATACCCCTAATATTTAGAGTATTTCAGCATGTTTTTTGAACATATTAGCTTGTATTTAGTTGATATTTGCAACGCGCATTCCCTCTATAGCATAAAAGGGCACCATAGAGTAATTTTTATTTGTAGGGGGCGAAATGGGACAAAAAGGGATAAAAATGGTACCTATCAAACGACAACAGATAGAAACACGAAATTTGGCGTGTACATTCCTCTAATTGAGTAGATACATAATATAAAAGTATTTTTTCTAAATTCGTACTTTTAAGGGGTTGGATGGGGACAGAGGGATAAAAATAGTACCATCCTAACGGCTGCACCTAGAATAATGAAATTCGATATATACATTCCTCTGATTGCGTAGACACATAAAATAAAAGAACTTTCCAAAATTCGTACTTTTTGGGGTTCAAATGGAAAAAGGGGATAAAAATAGTACCTACCAAATGACAGCAGCTAGAATCATGAAATTCGGAGTATACATTCCTCTGACTGCGCAGACACATAAAATAAAAGAATTTTTCGATATTCGTACTTTTATGGTGTAAAATGGAAAAAGGGGATAAAATTGGTACCAAACAAATGGATGCAGCTAGAACCATGAAATTCGCTGTATACATTCCTCTGACTGGGTAGACACGAAGAATAAAAAGGTTTTTCCAAATTCGTTCAATGGGAGCAGAGGGTAAAAATGGTACCAAATTCGTACTTTATTTTGTTGCTTTTACGGCAAAAAATGGTAAAATCATGAAGTTGTCTTATACTGCGTACGTGAGAGATAAGGTATTTTCAAAATTTATACTTTTGAAATTAAAATAGGATGGAAATACAACCAACCAAACGACTGTAGCTGAAAATACACTCTCTATCACCCAATATTTAGGGTATTTATGATTGCTCCCTTATATTTACTTTATGAATTGAAGTATTATATCCATTATATATATATATAGTATACAAATATTGGTAGCCTTGGCTTATTAATTAAATTTCTTATTTTCATGCAGTTAAAATTTGTTGCGGACATTCCTCTTGTAGCTTGGAAGCACCACAAAGAAAATAAAAGTTTTAGCGGGCGAAATGGGACAAAAAGGGATAAAATATGGTACCAATGATACGACAAAAGCTAGAATCATGAAATTCGGTGTGTACATCCCTCTAATTGCATAGACACGTAAAAAAGAGGGATTTTACGAAATTCGTACTTTTAAGGGATATAATTAAAAAGAGGGATAAAAATGGAACCTACCAAACCGCTGAAGTTGATATCATGAAATTCGGTGTATCTGGAAATGCTTCTTTCTAATGGCGACTGACAATCGCCTACTATTTAGGCATGCTCACTTTCACAATTTCAGCATTTTATTTATATATAGTAGTCGATTTTAAACAGTGCGCAGAAGTATACATTATAGTTTGAAATAGTAAATAAATATAGAAATGTGCATAAAAATATAAAATGTTCGTAATATGGTACTGTGCTTCTATGTAAAGTCGACTTCCTTTAATCTGCTGGTAATACTATGGAATGCACTCCGTGGTGGAGGGTATATAAGATTCGGCCCGGCTGAACTTAACGCCTTCTTACTTGTTAATTTTAATATTTGTACTCTAATTTTGTGATGTATGGTTAAATTAAATACGACTACGAAGGCTTCATATATTAAATTAGCCAATTTAAATTTAACAAGTAAAAAGGCGTTACGTTCGGCCGGGCCGAATCTTATATACCCTCCACCACGGAGTGCATTCTTCAGTATTACCGGTAAATTAAAGGTTTTCGACTTTACAAAGAAGTGAAGTATCATATTTTGAAAATTGTGATATTTTTATATTTGTCTACTATTTCAAACCATAAGGTATACTTATGTCCACTGTTTTAAAGAAATTCCATTGCTTGATTATTATAATATTAATAGTACTAGTATTAATATAATACTGCAATAGTAATAACAAAGTGAACATTAGGTGTATTGTCAGTCGTCATTATGGGGAAACATTTTTCCCCATGACCGATTTCTCCCATATTAGAATTAACGCATTTAATTTCATGATTATAGGTACATCCGTTTGCTTGGTACCAATTTTATCCCGTTTTTATCCTAAAGGTACGAATATCAAAAAATATCTTTATTTTTCGTGTCTACGCATTCACTTTTCTAACTACAACCTTTTGATTGGTACCATTTTTATCCCTTTCGCACCATTTTCCGCCTAAAAAAGTACAAATTTCGAAAAAATCCTTTATGTTTCGCGTCTACGCAGTCAGATAAATGCATAGACCTAATTTCATGATTTTAACTTCAGCGGTTTGGTAGGTACCATTTTTATCCCTCTTTTCCAATTGTATCCCTTAAAAGTACAAATTTCCGTCTGTTTTACGTATCTACGTAATTATAGGGATGTACACACCGAATTTCACGTTTCTAGCTGTTTTCGTATCATTGGTACCATTTTTATCCCTTTTGTCCCATTTCACCCGCTAAATCTTTTTTGTACTTTTTTTGTGATTACACGTTACTAGAGGAAGGTACGAAACAAATTTCAAGTGTATAAAAATCAGAAAATTAAAAAAAATATTTAAGTGGCAGCAGGGTGAGGAAATCCGGTTCAAGTGTAAATACTTTCTTCTTTCTCTCCTTCTTGAGATGATGATGACGTTGTTGAGAAATAAAATTGTTTAGAAATTGTCAAAAAAATTGTTTTATTTTTTTTTTCTCGAATAAAAATATTTCAAGTATTTATCGATGTTTGTTTGCTTAAAGAAATTAGCTACAATAACAATGCTAATTGATTTGAAATAGAAATTTGTTTGGTTATTTATTGATTTCTTGGTCTGCTACAAAAAACAAAACAAAACAAAAAACAAGTTTTGATACAATTTCAAATTTAAATATCATTTGTTTGTGCTTTTCGGCGTGTCTTGTGGACATTCATGATGTCGCACTGATTAAGACAAACTGTGTGAAAGAGTTTGAGAAAGCGGCGGCCACCGTCACAGCCGGAGCTACACTCGATTTAAATGTTTTTTTTTTGCTATTTCAGGTTAAACAAACAAAATCGAAGAAGTGAAACTGTATTGTTGTTGTTGTTACCATTCCTTATGGGGTAATTAATAACGTATGGATGCCGACAATGATACACACAGATCACAAATCAAAAATTTAGCCACTCGCAGAGAGACGGACAGACAGACAGGCAGGCAGGCATATATGTACAGTTAACACGCCATAAATGACTGATGGGGTTTTGCATTTGGCTTTGCGGTGGGTGAAAACTCAAAACTGACAACTGATAACTAACCAGACGCGACCATTTCCTGGGGGCTGAAACCAATAAAGAAATGGATTATAATGTAGCTTAAGGCTTCATGCGCATGCGTGTGTAGCCAAATTTCTCTACGAATTCCTGATCAGTTCATATGCATTAATTGTATTCATTACTTTTTTGGCAATTGCGAGTATATTGTCTGTTTGCTTGATTTTTTGCTCTGCCAGATAACAAGGCAATCCCTGGTATGACTTGTATATTTCTTGTTTTTTTTTTTTTTTTTTTTGGTTTTTGTGTTTTTGGTATGATGCTGCCATTTAGGTGCGTTACTTTTAATTGTTCAAACAGGCCCGTTAATTTCATTATCCAAAGCAAAAATAAAAAAATCATATAATAAACAGCGCAAATGCTTTACATTCTCGATATTAAAAATACAAAAGTGCTTTGAACTCATTTAAAAAAAAATTATATGAACTTTTTTTCTGTCCAACACCTAGAATGGATATGGTATCATTCGGCCAGTCCCAACGTTTGCAACACCTTCAAATATTCTCTAGACAATCAGAAAGGGATAGATATTGCATAGTTCTTAAAGTTTGTAAAATCTCGTCGTTTTATATTTATATTCAGTCTACTTGCGCTCCATTAAAAAGTAGTTAGAAATACAAATTTTTCCAGTAAAGGGTTTGTAATTTCTTATGATGTTTAAATATTAAAAAAATATTTCATTTGATGAAAAATTAATCTCATTATTTCTTAAATATCTCAATATTTTTGTGGTTCAATTTGATTTTAACTGTGGAGTACAATTTCTTAGGACCTACCTAGGGGCAAAAAAAGAGCTGGCAAAAGGCTAGCTTACACGTACGACTATTAAAAAAACAGATACTCTTGAAGCGTATGATATACGTCTGAAACTGTAGCCAAATTTGCAAATGATCAAATAAAATTTTAAAATAAATCTTTAAATATTATATATTATTATTATTATTATTATTATTATTAAAAAATACTTCTTTTTGTAAAAAATATTCTGAAATTTATCATTTTCATATGTGATATTAATTCTTATCAAAAAATTGGCGGGCCACGACCACTTTTTTAATAATGAGGATGTTTTATTTTAAAAAGGTAATTTTTTTGGAACACCAGTAAATACAAATGCGAATTTCACAAAAAGTATACTTAAATGAAGATTACAACCAAATTTTTCTGAAAATATTTAATTTCGCATCAAACATGTTGTCACAGAATTCATGGCCGAAGTTGTAAATAAATTTTTTTTTTGGGAATCTATGCGAATTAGAATTTTGAAGTTGGAATCGCTGTAAAACGTATATTAGAAAACATATATTTTTAATTTATTTATTAAAAAAATATTTATTTATTTAAAAAAATATTATTATTATTATTTACCCCATTTGCCATGTAGGGTGTTCAATAACATTCTGCAGGGCCGAACATAAATCTATACATTATTATTATTATTGGCGTCGTCACATTGTCTTGTTCTGCGTTATCTAGATTTGATTTTGAACACTTTTTGTGTTTTTACATTTGCACTGAAATCCATTCAAATTGATCTGAATGTGCCATGCAAAATTGTGAACACGTCCAAATTTCAAATGTTTGTTTATTTCGATTTTTTTCGTTCATGATCTGTTTGTGGCTTATAAAAGGCAACAACAACAGCAACCATTAAATCCTATCAAATACGGATTTCTCAAGCTGGTTGAATGCTCTCGTCTCAGATTGATTTAAATTTCTTGTTCAAAATGGTAACAACTGCTGTTGTTGTTGTTGTCTTAAAGTTCAAGTATAACTATTTATGACTTTATTTTCTGTAGTCTTGGCCACTTTTCGTTTAACGGTTCTGTCTGTATGTCCGTCCGTCTGTCTTTCTGTCTGCAATTCGCAATGGTTGTAAATTTGACTCGTATTTTTTCGTTTATTTTTTTATTTTCTTTCTGTTGCTGTTGTTGTTGCAAAATGTCAAAAAGTGCTTTGATGTATGTATAGTTTTTGTTTGTTTTGTAGTTTGCCTCAATTGTTGTTCAAAGCAAATACAATTGTTATAGCTGAAATGCGTGCATTATTGTTTGGTTTTTTGACAGTTTCGGTGTTTGTGCGAAAACAAAAGACTTAAGGCACATGCGTCTGATGAACCATTAACCTCATTAGCATATTTTAATTGATGATATCACTCGAAGAATGTACACTCTCTTTTCATTCTACACGCTGCTAGGTATGTATTCATAAAGTATAACAACTTGTGATATAAATGAAATATGCCATCGCGTCTGACATCGCTTAAATGCTTGTTTTTTATTCGAACTTTTACAGCTTACGTTATATAGGATTTATTTTAAGTAACTATAATGGTTTTATTAATAAATAAATCTACAAAATATATATATTTGGACATGACCGTATTATTCTATATTTACAACCCGAATTAAAAATAACACTAACTTACAAAATAATTAAAGATATAGATTGTTGTAGTACACCATCTTATTCTTTAAAAACGAAAATATTTTTATCGATACATTAATTGATAATTTTTATAATTTTTATTATGGGTATTAGTATCGAAAATGTTACAATTTTGTCGAAAAGCTCTGTATAATAATTCAGATGTATTTTGGAGTCCTAAACTCGAAAACGATATTGAAATATTTTTGGAAAATTATTTTTATTAAAATTCCAATTAATTTAACTCTAGTCTTCTTGGTTAGAATGTGAGCTATTACAAATAAAACTAAAAAAAATGTTCCCTTGTCAAAAAACACTACAGAAACTAAAAATAAAAAACTGAGATTTTACAATTTTCTTAAGTCTACAATATTTTTATTTATATTTTTTTATCCGTAGATATTTTTCAAATGTGCTGTGTTTCATTCGTTGTATTTCTACACCATTTCCAATAGAAATTGAGATGTGCAAATTGAAATTGAGAAAAACAAATTGAAAATACAAATTGACATTCAGAAATGTTTATTGAAATTGAGAAAATATATATTGAAATTCAGAAATGTAAATTGTGAATTATAATATATAACCTATATAGATCTTTTGAGGGACAACAGGATAATAAAACAAGTATGGAAAGGCTAAAGTCGGGCGGAGCCGACTATATGATACAATCCACTTTCTATCCTATTACAATTCAATTCATTAAAAAAGTGAACTCGGGAAGGATTTTTGTATCCTGAAATGTATGTGTTTGACAAAAAATGTTAAATCGGAAAGAACATCTGTACTTGTATGTTTATAGGTGAAATATAATATGTAAAGTTTGGCCAAAATCGGTTAAACATTTGGGAGTAACATTTGTATATATATAAATAAATGTATATCTAAATCTGAACCGATCTTACGCACTTTCTGCATAGATGTTTTAGTTAGATTATTAGATGTTGTGACAAATTTAAAGAATATCGGGTACAATATGTGGTTTCTAGAGCGGAAAATGTCAAATCGGGAGCGACATTTGTATGGGGGCTATATATAAATCTGAACCGATTTGCCTCAAATTAAATAGCGCTCGTCCTTGATCCACAAAACTTACTTGTGTCAATTTTTGTTAAGATCGGACTATAATTGCGACCTGTAATTTGATTACAACAATAGATGGACAGACGGACAGACGGACATTGCTAAATCGACTCAGAAAGTGATTCTAAGCCGATCTGTATAATAAACGATGGGTCTAACTCATTTCCTTTTGGGTGTTACAAACAAAAGCACAAAGACATAATACTCTCGTGGAGTCTATAATGATAAACTAAAAGTTTCTTTTGAGGTCAAAATGCTAAAGTTTCAATAATTTCCACAAACAAAATTGATCGACAAGGACAAAATGAAAATTTTTAATCTAATTTCATCGCCCTACGAAGCCCACAACTCCTACACATAAACAAAAATCTCCAAAATTGGTGATTTGTACAAATTGCGTAGGATTTTCGTCGTTTAGCTATAGTGTGGCCAAGCTCTGCAAATAAATTTAAAAGGTGTCCATTTTTATAATTGTGTATTATTATGACACCGTGCGACAATTTTACATTTATTTTATTGGACCTAAGCAAGGCAATATACATTTGAAATTAGAGAAAACTTTAGAAAATTTTTTTTTTTTGGTGATTCTTTATCTTTTTTTACAGGATTTTTAATTTCCAAAGGATATAAATGTTTAAATAATTTATTTTCATACTTTAACGAGCTATACAAAGACGATATGGATATCAAATAAGAGAGAAGAATATCTGTTAAAAATACTTTAAATATAATGCTTCTATCTACATCGGTTTAGTATTAACAATAATTTCCCCCTTATTTTTTTAGTTCATTCATTATTTACTATTTAAGGGGGGAAATTTTGAAATGGTTGTTAATGCTAAACTTATGCAGATAGTGGCATGTAGTTTTTAGTATTTTTAACAGACATTCCTATCTTTCATTTGATACCCATATAGCCTGCGTATGGCTCTCGAAAGTATGAAATTAAATTATTAAAAGAAATATATGCTTTGGAAATTAAAAGTCGTGAAAAACAGTCACGCTAGCATGTAAACGAAGGAGCTGGGAGAGCCAAATTGTCCATGCATATGTCTGAATACATATAAAGAGTGATTTTTTTGAGGTTAGGATTTTCATGCATTAGTATTTGACAGATCACGTGGGATTTCAGACATGGTGTCAAAGAGAAAGATGCTCAGTATGCTTTGACATTTCATCATGAATCGTCTTACAAACGAACAACGCTTGCAAATTATTGAATTTTATTATCAAAATGCGTGCTCTGTTAAGAAAGTTCATTGCGCGCTTCCATTTTATGGTCAGTTTAATCGACCCACTGAAGCGACTATTCGGGCTATTGTGACTAAATTTCGCACCAAATTTACATTGTTGGACATTAAACCACCAACACGCTTACGTAGAGTGCGAACTGAAGAAAATATCGCAGCTGTATCGGCCAGTGTTAATGATGACCACCAATTTTCGATTCGTCGCCGTTCGCACCAATTGGGTCTCTGTTACTCAAAAACGTGGAAATGCCAAAATTGGACTAAGCGGATGGACCACCTAAGACGCAGCCGCGGTCAACATTTAAATGAAATTATCTTCAAAAAGTAAATGTCATGGACCAATCTAACGTTTCAAATAAAGAACCGATGAGATTTTGCAAATTTTATGCGTTTTTAAAAAAAAAAAAGTTATCAAGCTCTTAAAAAATCACCCTTTATAAGTTATGACACTCTTTGTAGAAGCAAAAGGAACATGATATTTTAATATTTGCTTAAAGACAGAATATTTAATTTTATAATAATTTAAACGGCGTATTATAAAAAATCTATGGATAACAGTATAAGTTATGGCCCTTGTTGTTTAAATTTTAATTTTTAACTACCGATTACTTTGACTTTGAAACGTGGAATAACATTCATTTTTATTTTTAGGTTTATGTTTGACATTTTCAAAATGGAACGCTATACGCTGGAACAAATTTGGGAAATGTTAAAAACTTACTTCCAAAGTAGTGAGTCTTTAACGCAAACTGTATGAAAAGAAATCGGCCTTCATGAAGCTCATTTTCATCTCGGTGGCTATGTCAATAAGCAAAATTGCCGCAGAGCCACTGTTGGCGTTAGCATATAAACAAAGTAACAGAGAGATCCAAATTGTCCATGCATACGTCTAGGCGAAATCGATGCCCCAGAATGACTCAAAAAGTCGACCCTAATATTTAGAGAATATTTAAGAACATTTTTTCGAATATTTCTGACTTACATTCTGTTGAAATGTCGTACATTTATGATGTGAATGCGAATTAGACAAAAGGGGATAAAAAAGGTACCAATCAAACGACAACAAAAGAAACATTAAATTGGCTGTGTACCTACATTTAATCGCCTAGACTCGTAAAATTAAAGATATTTTTTCCTAAATTCATAATATTAAGAGAAATATTGGAATTGCAAATGCCTGAATTATAATCTCTCGATTTTATTTCGATTTAAAGTTCTGCACTTTCAGGCAACACCCTTTCATTTATCTAATTAATTTCGTCTGCATTTTTATTGTCGCATTTAATTAAAAGCTAATGACAAACAAGACAAATAACTCTATTATTGTTGCGCCAGCGTTGTATCGATTTAATACTTCGACTTTGACTTCAACTTGACTTTGTGGTTAATTGGCAGATGATTGATGTGTACAACCACCCATCATTTACAAACGTACCGCCGCGATGTGTTAATATAATAAAACGGCAAGTGTCGATTTCACAACAAGGCGGTTCATTATGATTATTGGCGAACGACAGCACATGCCACACACACACGCAGTGTATGTCGTTTTGATTGGATTTTCTTATATTTGGAGAGGAAAAATCCACTCTTGCCATTTCCAGGGGAAAACTTAAAAAGGCCCAAACTGGATTACATGTTGTGTGTTAGGCATTGTAATAATCGTTATATGACAGTTGATAATGTTTCGTACTCACTCAACTCGTACAACAGTTTGTGTGTGTGTTTTTGTGGGCTTTGAGACGGCTGGCAACAGGCGTTCGTGTCTTAAGTCTTTTGTTTTAGAGTCAGTCTTGGGAAATTGTTATTAAACTGTGGCAAAAAGACGCTCTAAATGTTTTATAGTTAAAACAACAACAAAAACAAAACTACATCAGGGTGCTTTGGGTGAAGGCTCCACAGTGACCACCACAGAGCAGAGCATTGTTGGAAAAAAACCAGAATCATGGCGAAAAACAAATAAAATTGAAAAAAAAAAACACAAGTAGAAGGAAAAAGATCTATGTCCAAAGCAGCAGAACAGAAAATAATAAACAAATTTTAGAATGAAAATCCGCCACCATCGAGGGCAATGCATAGTGAGAGATTCGTAATCGAAACGAAACTCGTAGCGATCATATGCTATTACAACAAGCATTCGTTTTCTGCCATGGCTTTGCAAGGCAATCGCATATACCAAAAAATCGTGCGGTAACGTTTTTTGCCTTTGGAAAAAGACACATAAATATGTGTATGTTAGAGTGTCCCGTAAAGCACTAAAATGAAAATGCAATAAATATAAAACAATAACCTAACAAATTATTTCTTGAGTTTTTTGGAAGTTATTTTTGGAAAATCTCCTAAAAATTGAAAGAAATTGAATTGATTTGAAAGTATGCTTTTTGCTAGTACGAAAAGAATGCATAAAAATATAAAAAATGCGAGGAACAGTCTCCTAAAAATTGTGAAAAAAATTGATTTGAAAAAATCATTTTGGCTGCCACGAAAAAACACATAAAAAATAGAAACAAATTAAAAAGAATTAAAAACGGCGTTAAGTTCTTTATATACCTTCTACCATACGCATTGCACAGAGGCTGTCGATTTTCGTAGAAGTGCAGTAATATTACAGGAAAATATCAATTTTTTAATGTAGCCACACCAAATACAAATACTAAAAAAATTATTTTATAATAAATATAAGATTATTATTACTACAAACAACGCTTATAAGGCAACATGTTGACACTATATATAATATAATTATAATAATCGAAATAATACTTCATCAAGTCAATTCCAAAAATAAATATTGTTATGTTTATATTTACAAAAAAACTTAAATACCATAAATTTTGGTAGAAAGTTGTTTATATTTCCATTTTATTTTAATTCCAAAAGTACAAATTTTTAAAATCCATTATCTCAGGTACTTAGTGCAAAATAACCTAACTTCATGATTCAACCGATTTTTGCCGTAAAAGTAAAAAGTACGAATTTGGAAAAATCTTTTTATTTTGCGCTTCTATGCAGTCAGAGGAATGTAAACACCGAATTCCATGATACTAGCTGCGGCCATTTGGTTGGTACCATTTTTATCCCCTTTTCCCTATTTTACCCCCCAAATAGCACGACTTTCTTAAATATCTTAATTTTACGTGTCTACGCAATTAGAGGGATGTACACACCGAATTTCATCATTCTACCTGTAGCCGTTTAGTTGGTACTATTTTTATCCCTCTGTACCTATTGTATCCCTTGAAAGTACGAATTTGGAAAAAAACTTTTTATTTATCGTGTCTTCGTAGTCAGAGGAATGTATATTCCGATGTTCATGACTCTAGCTGCGGTCATTTCGTTGGTACTATTTTTATCCCTTTTTACCGTTTTAACCCCAAAAAAACGAAAGTAGAAAAATCCGTTTATTTTGCGTCTGTCTCTATGCAATCAGAGGAATGTAGACACCGAATTGCATTATTTTAAGTGCTGCCGTTGGGTGGTCCCATTTTTATTCCTCTATTTCCATTTGACCCCTTTTGTGTATCTACTCAATTAGAGGAATATGAACATCGAATTTCGCGTTTCTAGCTGCTGTCGTATGATATGTACCATTTTTATCCCTTTTTGCCCCATTTCACCCCCTACGAATAAAAATCTCTTTATGGTGCACGTTTTTGTTATACGGGGAATTCGCATACCCAATACAAGCAGACATATTGAAAAAATATGCTTAAATACTCTAAAATATTAGGGGTTGTTATGGGTATTTTTAGTCCTTGTGAAGGAAAAATTTTTCCCTTTGGGCCGATTTCGCCCAGTTTCAATCCCAACTATGACTATAAGTCTCATTTATGGAAAATTTGTACGTCCTAACTCGTTTAGACGGACGGACGGACACGGCTAGATCGTCTTATAATTTTATGACGATCAAGAATATATATATACTTTATAGGGTCTCAGATCGATATTTCAAAGTGTTACAAACGGAATGACAAAGATAATATACCACCATGCTGGAGGTGGAAGGTATAAAATATGTTGTTTAATTTTTGAATATCTATATGTCTATAGGAAAAAAGGTCTATGAATAAATATAGAAGTTATGACACTCTTTGTAGACGCCAACCATTTTTTAAATCGTGTTTTTTAATATTTGGTTAAATACAGAATATTTAATTTTATATCAGTAGACGTTTGTTTATTTATTCGACATTTTTTAAACTATTATAATTTTTGTTAAATTAAAAACGAGCTCGAGATCTGTGTTTTTGTATTTTTAAATTTTATTAATCAATAGTTCGCCGAAAGACATCTTCAGGATTCGAACAATAATACAAATAAAAACATAGAAAAAGCGAGTACAGACGTGACTTTATTGCATTCTGATGTTGTACTACATCAGAGTGCAATAAAGTCACGTCTGTTGTACTACATCAGAATGCATTTAATTTTTTTTAAATTTCTGCTTTATATGCACTTGACATTTGTTGCGTACATTCCTCTTGTAGCGTAAAAGCAACGAAAAGTTTTAACGGGCGAAATGGGACAAAAAGGTATAAAAATGGTACCAATTATACGGTAACAGCTAGAAATATGAAATTTGGAATGTACATCCCTCTAATGGCGTAGATACGTAAAATAGAGGGATTTTTCAAAATTCGTACTTTTAAGGGATACAGTTTGAAAAGAGGGATAAAAATGGTACCAACAAAACCGTCGAAGTTGAAATCATGAAATTCGGCGTGTACTTTCATCTGACTGTGAAGATGCGAAATAATAAGGATTTTTTAGGAATTTGTACTTTTAGCCGGATATTGGGGCGAATGGGGATAAAAATGGTACCAACCAAACGGCTGCAGCTATAATAATGAAATGCGGTGTATACATTCCTCTGATTGCATAGAGACGTAAAATGAAGGGATTTTTTGAAATTCCTACTTTTTGGGGTTAAAAAGGAAAAAGGGGTACAAATTGTACCAACCAAATGACTGCAGCTAGAGTCATGAAATTCGGAGTTTTTATTCCTCTGCCTGTGTAGACACGAAAAATAAAAATGGAATGGGAACAGAGGGATACAAATGGTATCAACTAAACGGCTACAGCTAGAATGATGAAATTCGGCATGTAATTGCGTTGACACGAAAATTATTTTAGGAAGTCGTGCTTTTAATGGGTTAAAATGGGAAATAGGGGATAAAAATGGTACCAACCAAATGGCCGCAGTTAGAATCATGAAATTCGTTGTATATATTCATCTGAAATAAAAGCATGTTTCCAAGTTCGTTATTTTCCACTTTTACGAGGTTATCTTGCACTGTGTACTGTAGATATAATTGATTTAGAAAATTTCTACTTTTGGACTTAAATTAGGATGGAAATACAACCAACTGTAGTACTCGCTATCTATTTAATATTTATGCAATTTAAACTTTTTTGAGGATTGCTGTCTTATATTTACTTTTTGAATTGACTTAATGTATTATTTCGATATATATAGTATAAAGGAATAAATAATAATAATATATTTATTTATAAAATTATTTTTTTTTCAATATTTTTATTTGTTTTGATTCGGCTATATTAAAAAATTGGCATTTTCCTGTAATGTTACAGCACTTCGACGAAAATCGTCAGCCTCTGTGGAAGGCCCGCCCGGCCCGGCCGAACTCAACGTCGTTTTTACTTGTTTATTTTTATACCTAAAACACAAGTAAATGCGTACACGAATTTAACTAACCCTATACACAAATGAAGATTACAACCCAAATTTTCAGAAAATGCTTAATTTTGCATCGAAAAGTTAACACAGAAATCATGGCCTTACACTTTTTCGAAGTTGTAAAAAAGTTTTTTCTTTTGTTAGAATATATGCAAACTATAATTTTGAAGTTGGAACCACTGTAAAAACTATATTAGAAAATTAGTTTTTAATAATAAGAAATATTTACCTTTCATTTTAAATTTTTTTGAACTTTTGGCCGTTTGTTACCTCTGTGTAATGTTGATACTTGGAGCAAATATATAAACAACCTAATTGAAGTAATTCTGATAATTGACAATATAAGTTTATTCTTTACGGAGACGACGGAAAGCTGTGAATTCAACTAATGAAAGTATTGCAAATATATCAAAATTTCTGCAATTTTAATTTGTAGTATTAAAAGAAAGCAAAATATTCCATGACATTCTGAAGCATTCAACAGAATTTGCTGGGTCACAGTATAAACATTCAACAGAATTTGGTGGGCTAAAACTGTGCCTAGTGCGTGGATTTTTTACCTTCCATCTGTATATTACGTCTTCGGCAACTTTAGATACAATCCTTCTCTAGTATATTTAAATATATAAAAAATATCACTTGTATGTAAATAGTTGTAATATTTCCGATAATTAGCGAAAAGAAGCTTTGTGCGGGACACCCTAATATATGTATATATAAACAACATTAAGAATAAAATATCACCTCGTTAAATAGTGTAAAATATTGAACGGATTACAAAAAAATGAATGTGTGTATGTGTGTGTATGCAGAAACAACTGTTTTATGAGACCAGCACATACGTATGTATAATTCCCCAGAAAGCAAGAAGAAAAATGGAAACGGAGTTGCAATTAAGAAATTTGTATTTATTAATAATAAATAATTAATTTTAGGATTGTAAGAATATTTAAATAAATCGGCGGATTTTTCTAAATGTTTCAGTTTTTGATAATGACTAAACGTTCACAAATTGGTCAGATGTATTATCAATTGTGATCAGTTTGCTTTGTCCAATGGATCAGCGACAAAACAGTGCTGGCAAAGTGTGCAAATTTATTTCGAAAGTCCTGTTTCAGTGCTGAGGTCATGTTGACATGACAATTAGCACAGTTGACGTTTTTGAAGAGAGATTATTGTGTTATTTGAATTAAGACTACTAATTCCAGAAAAAATGTGCATTATATTTGGAAAACTTAGACACCTGTGAAATAGCCAGACAAACGTGTCCTCAATATAACAAAAATCCTCTGGTTTCAACCAAAATCGAGGGACCGTATCAAGAGTGCTGGTCAATTGGAAATTTTGCTCCAATTCATCAATCACTGCCGAAGCTACGTTAGCGCAAATAAGGAATAGCCTGTCCAAAATCCACAAAGAAAAATTGGAACACATTTTCTCCACTTTGGGAATTCGGTTATTTTTTAGGAAAATGTCTGCAAATCTGCAAATCTAGTAATTTTTTTGTCACTCTTATCCGATCCTGAAAACACCTCTAAAAATCACGTTTTTCCCGTGTAATTTTTGTTGTTGCATTTTTGCCTAAATTTTGTCTGAATTAATAGACCCTTGGAAGCACTTGAAATAAAATTTGTTTATTCTTGTCTTAGAATAACTCAGTGGTAGAATTATTGGGCGTTTATATTGATTTTTTGCCGGTTTTCAAGGTAACAGCTAAAAACTCATATTTTTTGGAAACTTGTGTAATGAAAAATAAATAGGAGAAATCAATACCTTTCGAATGATGCCTCAAAGATGTATAACGGACGAAAAATGACGTCACTGACTCCATTTTTGTGAAATAATTTAATGCAGTCGATGGTTTTCACAGCCAAAATGTTCAAACACTTTTTGCAAAAATGAGCGCTGCGGCATCAATTAAATTCCGATGTTCATCATTTAGGCATCATTCGAAAGGTATTGACTGCAGTTATTTATTTTTCTATAAAATACTACCACCAAATACGAAAAAGTTTTTAGTAGTCACTGTGAAAATCCACAAAAAACTACTATAAACGTCTAATAATTCGACCAATAAATTACTCTAAGACAAGAATCAAAATTTTTATTTAAAGTGATTTCATTATTTTTATACCCTCCACCTCCAGGATGAGGGTATATTCACTTTGTCATTCCGTTTGTAACACCTTGAAATATTCATCGGAGACCCCATAAAGTATATATATTCTGGGTCGTAGTAAAATTCTAAGACGATATAGCCATGTCCGTCTGTCCGTCTGTCTGTTGAAAGCACGATAGCGGCCGAACGAAACGAGCTAGGAGGTTCAAACTTTTCCTAAATGTGTCTTATGGTTGTAGATCGGTTGGGATTGAAAGTGGACGAAATCGGCCCAGAGGGAAAAATTTTTTCCTCACAAGGACTGAAAATACCCCTAATATTTAGAGTATTTCAGCATGTTTTTGAACATATTAGCTTGTATTTGCTTGATATTGGCATTGAGCATTCCCTTTATAGCATAAAAGGGCACCATAGAGTGATTTTTATTTGTAGGGGGCGACAGGGGACAAAAAGGGATAAAAATGGTACCTATCAAACGACAACAGATAGAAACACGAAATTTGGCGTGTACATTCCTCTAATAGAGTAGATACATAATATAAAATTATTTTTTCCAAATTCGTACTTTTAAGGGGTTAAATGGGGAAAGTAGGATAAAAATAGTACCAACCTAACGGCTGCACCTAGAATAATGAAATTTGATATATACATTCCTCTGATTGCGTAGACACGTAAAATAAAATAACTTTCCCATATTCGTACTTTTTGGGGTTCAAATGGAAAAAGGGGATAAAAATAGTACCTACCAAATGACAGCAGCTAGAATCATGAAATTCGGAGTAGACATTCCTCTGACTGCGTAGACACGAAATAAAAAAACGTTTTTTCCAAATTCGTACTTGCAAGGGATACAATGGCTACAGGGGATAAAAATAGTACCAACTAAACGAATACAGCTAGAATGATGAAATTCAGTGTGTACATCCCTCTAATTGTGTAGATACGTAAAATAAAGAGATTTTAGATAGTCGTACTCTTGAGGAGGCAAAATTGGAAAAAGGGGATAAAAATGGTACCAACAAAATGGCCGCTGATAGAATCATGGAATTCGGTATATACATTCCTCTGTCTGCATAGCCACGTAAAATATTTTTTTTCCAAATTCGTACTTTATTTTGTTGCTTTTACGAAAAAAAATGGTAGAATCATGAAGTTGTCTTGTACTGCGTACGTGAGAGATAAGATATTTTCAAAATTTATACTTTTGAAATTAAAATAGGATGGAAATACAACCAACCAAACGACTGTAGCTGAAAATACACTCTCTATCCCCCAATATTTAGGGTATTTATGATTGCTCCCTTTTGTTTACTTTATGAATTGAAGTATTATATCCATTATATATATATATATAGTATACAAATATTGGTAGCCTTGGCTTATTAATTAAATTTCTTATATTCATACAGTTAAAATTTGTTGCGGACATTCCTCTTGTAGCTTGGAAGCACCACAAAGAAAATAAAAGTTTTAGCGGGCGAAATGGGACAAAAAGGGATAAAATATGGTACCAATGATACGACAACAGCTAGAATCATGAAATTCGGTGTGTACATCCGTCTAATTGCACAGACACGTAAAATAGAGGGATTTTTCGAAATTCGTACTTTTAAGGGATATATTAAAAAGAGGGATAACAATGGGACCTACCAAACCGCTGAAGTTGAAATCATGAAATTCGGTGTATACATTCTGACTATGAATACTCGAAAAAGGGTTTTTTCGAAATATGTACATTTGGGCTGAGAATGGGGATATCTTTAAAATTTATACATTTCTTATCACTTTGTCTGTATCTGAAAATGCTTCTTTCTAATGGCGACTGATTGATTGAAATAGTAAACAAATATAGTAATGTTAATAAAAAATATCACAATTTTCGTAATATGGTACTGTACTTCTATGTAAAGTCGACATCCTTTAATCTGCTGGTAATACTGTGAAATGCACTCCGTGGTGGAGGGTATATAAGATTCGGCCCGGCCGAACTTAACGCCTTCTTACTTGTTTTTTTTAGGTTTATTTTCAGGAGCGTATAGCTTGATATAGGAACGAAATATTTTGTAAATCATCATTAAACAATCCAAACTTTATTTTCGTGGGGTGAATGGAACTTGTTTTTCCATTTGTATGGACGTGGACCCAGCTTAATATATACCCTCACTCTCAGAGAACATATATAAGGAAGGAATTAAGTTAAAGGTACTAGGAGGTTCGTATCACATGGTCCCAGATTCCACATTTATATAACAATGATTCAACCATGATCAAATATCAAGACCCATGCACCAGTATAGACGTGATGAAGGATTTAATATTACCTAGGGTAGAAACAATTGTGTGGGAGGTACAAGAAGGGGCGTGGCTAAAGCGTAAAATTTTTTTAAGCTTAAAGTGATTATAGAAACATTTTTAAATGTCAAATTGCATGTGATTTTGACTTCCCGCATGTATGCTATGTCGGTTTTATTGTAACCAAAGTTTATGCCACTTTGTGTGGGAAGTACCAGAAGGGGAGTGGCAATATCGCCCATATTCCATGCGAATATAACCACTATAAAAGCATTGCTAAATCTGAAATTTCACAGTATTCCGATCATAAGTATAGAAGTTATAACAGATTTAATTTTACGTAGTTTTGTGTGATTTGTGTGGGAGGTACTGGAAGGGGCGTGGCAAAACTCGTCATATTTAGTACACTTAAAGTGACTGTAAAAACGTTATCATATACCAAAATATATCTGATTCCGAATATATATGTGGAAGTTATATTTATTTTAAATAACCCAACCATTGGAATATGGGCTATTTGTGTGGCAGGCACCAGAAGGGGCGTGGCAATTTCGCACATTAAATAAAATTAAAATGTAAGAAAGTATATATAACTTTTTAACGGGGTCTTAAAGACTTAACAATCCATTCACACAGTTCATAAATACATCAGTTTTAATGTTAGCACTTCTTCACAATTTTTATGAATTTATTTAGTTTTAAATATTTAAAATTTAAAATATGTTTAAATCAAATTGTAGACAAATTGGGAATAGTGCTGCCAAAAAGGCATTCGGTTTGACATGAAATTACCGTAAGGCAGTCCTGGTTTCCTATTTTTTCTTAACCTGGTTTCGTACATTTAACTTGCCAGTGAACAAATTTTCCCACGTCTCGAAAATGTGTCCATATATTAAAGAAAAACATTCTGCTGAGCTGAACTTTTGTCAACAGATTACGCTTTTTGGTCCTGAACAAAACCATATACATAAGAAACTAGAGATCGCATATGGAAAAACTGTGTACTCAGTTCATTTGGTGATCTTTTCTCCTTTTTACAGGACTTTTAATATCCAAAGTATTTATATATACGTTTAAATAATCTATTTTAGATGTAGATAGATGTTATAATTTATTTTCATACTTTTGCGAGTCATACAAAGATGATATATATATCAAATGAAAGAGAAGAATAGCTGTTAAAAATACTTAAAATTAAATGTTTTAGTTTAGGAATAATAAATCTTTAAAATTTCCCCCTTAGATTATTAAATTTATTCATGTTTTACTTCTTCAAGGGGAACTGAAATTGTTGTAAATGCTAGACTAATACAGATAGAAGCATGAAATTTGTACTATTTCTGACAGATATTCTTCTCTATGATTTGATATCCATAACAAAAATGTTTTTTGTTAGAATTTAGTTTCAATATTGTCGACTGTATTAGCCCTGAGAATTTTAATGTTGCAAAAAAAATAATTTTTTTTAATTTCATCGAGAGCTGAAGAAACGACAGCCTAATAGTCCATTGGTTTATTTTATTTCCACTACACTGAAAGAATTATCTTCATACTATTTATGATTTTGTCTTAACCTCTGTGAAAATGTTCATTAAAAAGTCGCCAAAGAACACTTCATAAAATGTATGAAACATGTTACATAAAGCACAAGTGAATGAAAAGTGTCATAGAATTAAAAAAAACATTTCTTAGAAACTATGAAATGCAGTTCTTCATTCGCTGAACTTTTGTTATACAAGTTCATTACTTTTCATAATATGATTTATGAAAATTTTAATAGATTTTATAAAGAAACTTCATTAATTTTATGAAAAAGTTTCATAGATATTAGTAATTTATACTGAAGTTTCCAATATAAACAGAAAAGCAAAAAAATGCCAGACTTGTTGACTACCCAATTAACACATACCGTTATTGCGAGAATCTTTGTAATGAGTATGTCTCTGGCCAAATTCAGGGTTCACACTTATGTCAGAGTTAACAGAGGACAAATGAGAATTGCTAGCATTCAACTGAATAAAGTCCACACTAAAAATGTAGTTGTACGTTATGAAACATTTCATAAAATCTATGAAATTCTTCATTATATTTATGAAGACATTTCATAACACAAATATTTTATTGATTATGACATATTTCATAATATTTAAGAATTGTTTCTTTATACTATGAATTCTTTCTTTGATCTTATGAGACTAAGTTTAACAACTTTGTGTTATGAAACATTTCATTTTATTTATAAATTTTTCATGCATATTAAGAAAAAACATTCACTAAATTTATGAAAAACTTTTTATGAAATCGTTTCATAAATATTATAAAGGAAAATTCTTTCAGTGTATACAATTCAATATCACTTTAAGTTTGTCTATGCTAAAAGAAGATCAATTTTAAAAGTTCAAAAATCGTTTAACTTTTTCAGTATTGCATAACATTCATTAAGTTTATGATTCTTTTAGTTTAAATCTTGTCATATTTTAATTTCATATTTCATATGTTGGTGTTTGTTGCCTTTTTAATTTCATGCACGACCAAAGTTATGAATAATTATGAAAAAACTACTGTTTTTAAAGCATTCACAAAAACTACATTCATATTCAGAAGTTGCGAAGAAAAAACAAAAACAATTCGAATATGAAATTTATTAACAGATGCCTCACAAATAAACAACATGATTGGAAGACATCTAAGCAATTGCAAATGCTGTCTGAGAGGTTTGACTCGGTTTCTAGCTGATCAGCTTCCATAGAGCAATGAACCGATGGAGCTGAATGTATTATGTTTGTTCTTTGACTAAATTAAGTTTATTCGTAAAATTGGTAGAGTTGTTGAATGTATAGCAACTTTGCTTTTACATTACACGATAAACTGGGGGTTCAGTGTTCAATTTTAAAAGCTTGGAATTTAATTGAAAATTAATTAATTAAAAAATACAAAATCTGCAACAGAAGTTGTAAAATCTATTTTTAAATGTTTTGTTTCAATTGAACCAAATGATATACATCTGAAAATATGGGTGAAATAGAATTAATTAGCATTTTTAGTTTTTGATTTTCTCATCCTGTTGTCCCTTAAAAGTACTAAAAAATTCCAAAGAATACATTTTTTAAATATTTTTAATACTTATTCGCACCCTATGACACCGGTGTAAATGCCAATTTTTATCCCTCTTTTCCAATTGTAACGCTTAAAAGTTCGAATTTTGAAAAACCCCTCTATTTTACATATCTAAGCAATTAGAGAGATGTACATTCCAAACTTCATGTTTCTAGCTGTTATCGTATCATGTGTACCATTTTTATCCCTTTTTGTCCCATTTCGCCCTCTAAAACGTGTATTTACTTTTTGGTGCTTTTACGCAACAAGAGGAATGCACGCAACAAATTTCAAGTGCATATAAAGAAGAAATTGCTAAATTGGTATAAATATTAGGGAGTACTTTCAGTCCTTGTTAGGGAAAAATTGTTCCCTGGACCGATTTCGCCCACTTTCAATCCCAACCGATCTGCAACCATAAGACACATTTAGGGAAAATTTGAATTTTCTTTCAACAGACAGACAGACGAACATGGCTAAATCGTCTTAGAATTTTACCACGACCCAGAATATATATACTTTATGGAGTCTCCGATGATTATTTTAAGGTGTTGCAAACGGAATGACAAAGTGAATATACCCCCATCCTTAGGTGGAGGGTATAAAAATTGATTAAACTGTCCAACAAATTAGGACTTTTAATAGGCTCGCTATAATACCGAAACTGCATGTCGAGTTGATAATTTTTGCCGAATTAAGCGGGTCTGAGTTTCTTTTTTTTTACAGTGGGCCAAAGTTTTAATTTTTTGGTCGAAGGCAGCATTATACTAATCGGAAAAAATGTTGTAAGTTAAAGTCTGACAGAATTCTTATTGTCAGAATTATATTGTGAAATTGTATGAGGCCTTTAGCTCCTCTATTTGTGGGCCAATTTTGTCCCTTTTTCGAGAAAATCAAAAAAGTCCCTTCAAATAGCACATTTAAGGAAAATTTCAGAGGGGGTCACCAAAGACACCAAAGTTGTAAACAGAGCTGTTAAATTTCGATTACGATTAGTAATCAATTACATTACTTTTTAAAAAGAATCGTAATGATTATATAATCCACTATTCAACAATTTCTGATTACTAATTGATTACGATTACAAATAATCAAAAAATAATCAGGATTACTTGCGATTACCGTTACCTTTCGGTTTTAGCTGGCAAAAGAACGAGAACAGAAAAAATCAAAACTGACATATATTGTCAGTTTTGTCAAAAGTTTTGACAAACATACTACTATGACTCTCATACCGATTTCGCGAGAATCAAAAGTAATCATAAAAAATCAAAAGTAATCAAAAGTAATCTAAAATAGTCAAAAGTAATCAAAAGTAATCTTTTAAAGTAGTCGAACTCATTTTTGATTATTTTTCAGTAATCGCAAGTAATCCTGATTATTTTTTGATTACTTGTAATCGTAATCAATTACTAATCGTATAAAACTGAATGTAATCGTATTGTAATCATTACTTCTACTTTAAAAAAAAAAGTAATCTAATTACTAATGATTACGATTACTAATCATTACTTAACAGCTCTGGTTGTAAATAAAGTTATTCACGCTTAAAAAGCAAAAGTACACGCATACTTGAGCGAACAAATTTCTAGGGTTAAAATTAGTTTATGTTTTTTTTTTGGAAGATCGAACTTTTTCGACTAAAATGTAAACAAAAAAAAAAACGTCAAATTGTATATTTTTGAAAAATTTTCATTTTCGCGGGAAATACGGCTAAAATAAAATTTTTATTTTGTATTTTTTCGCGATCTATCCAACGGATCCAGCTGATTTTTTGCATGTGTATTAAGAACCAATGTCGCTTGTAACATACATATATGTAGTAAGTAGTTGCGAAAGAAACTGCAATTGTTGCAAATATCTACAATTCGCGGTTATTTCAACTTTCTGATTTTTCGCAGGTGTATAAAGAACCGACATACATACATATATGTATGTTGTCAGTCGCGAAAAACTGCAATTGTTGCAAAAATTTACAATTCGCGGTAGCAATTGTATTTATTTCAACTTTGTCACTCTGGGTTTGTGAAACTATTCTGTCACAAATATTCCCAATTTAGTCAGCAATCATTTGCAAAAAAAAAAAAATTTTGGATATTCTCTATATGACAGAAAGTTACGCGGGTTTTACTTTTCAAAATTTTTGACTTTACAGCCAACATTTATCTTCACTTATTTTGTTATTATTTCACACATTTTTTTTGTAAACGAGTATAAGAAAATAAAGGGTGATTTTTTAAGAGCTTGATAACTTTTTTTTAAAAAAAACGCATAAAATTTGCAAAATCTCATCGGTTCTTTATTTGAAACGTTAGATTGGTCTATGACATTTACTTTTTGAAGATAATTTCATTTAAATGTTGACCGCGGCTGCGTCTTAGGTGGTCCATCCGCTTAGTCCAATTTTGGCATTTCCACGTTTTTGAGTAACAGAGGCCCAATTGCTGCGAACGGCGACGAATCGATAATTGATGGTCATCATTAACATTGGCCGATACAGCTGCGATATTTTCTTCAGTTCGTACTCTACGTAAGCGTCTTGGTGGTTTAATGTCCAACAATGTAAATTTGGTGCGAAATTTAGTCACAATAGCCCGAATAGCCGCTTCAGTGGGTCGATTAAACTGACCATAAAATGGAAGCGCGCAATGAACTTTCTTAACAGAGCACGCATTTTGATAATAAAATTCAATAATTTGCAAGCGTTGTTCGTTTGTAAGACGATTCATGATGAAATGTCAAAGCATACTGAGCATCTTTCTCTTTGACACCATGTCTGAAATCCCACGTGATCTGTCAAATACTAATGCATGAAAATCCTAACCTCAAAAAAATCACTCTTTATTTGAAAATTATTTTTTGCTTTTAAAAAATGATTTTTTGGAAAATTTTCAAATATTGTTCTTAGTTACATTTTTAGTGCCTGGAAGTGGTGAAATTATGGCTTCTATTTTTTATATTAATTTGGTTGACAAAGTTGAACAAGTGTTATATTTGAAATGGATAAAATTCCAGTTAAACTGATTTTTCTATTGGAAATGACAATAGATATTTATGTGAAATTTATCAATAGGAATTTTCCATAAAAAATTATCATCGGCTGTTTCGACTGGTGGAGTTTAGATAAACGTTGCCAAACAAAGATGAACTAAAACGTTTTCAGCCGTGATTAAAACAAAAAACTTCAATAAAAATACAAGCATTCCATTTAAAATTCCAAAAATATCATTCAAAATTTTCATTTCTGCAGAAATTCACAAGACAAAAAGTTTTGCTTAAATTTCCATTTTTTATTTTATTTTCAAAAAACTCCTATAAAAAACAAGCTTTCCTTTTAAATTTTTAAAATATCACTGAAAATAAAAATTTCATTCTGAAAAAGTCATAAATTCCACTACAAATTCGAGAATTCGAAAAAGTTTCGATTAAATTTCCATTTTTTCTTTTATTTTCAAATAATTCCAATAAAAATACAAGCTTTTCATTTAGAATTCAAAAATATAAACTGAAATTAGAAAATTTCCATTTCTACAAAAGGCATCAATTGAAATTCAAAATTTTGCACTAGAAATTCAAAAGACACCAATAATATATAATATTTTTCTTTTTTTTTTTTCAAAAAACTCCAGTAAAATACGAACTTTCCTTTTAAAATTCAGAAATATCCAATGAAATTCAAAATTTCCATTTCTACAAAAAACATCAATTGAAATTTAAAAATTTCCACTACAAATTCAAAAGACACCAATTGAAGTTCAAAAAGTTTCGCTTACATTTCCATTTTTTCTTCTATTTTCAAAAAACTCCAATAAAAATGCAAGCTTTACATTTAGAATTCAAAAATAAAAACTGAAATTAGAAAATTTCCATTTCTTCAAAAGGCATTAATTGAAATTCAAAAATTTCCACTAGAAATTTAAAAGACACCAATAGAAATTCAATTTTTTTCACTTAAGTTTCCATTTTTCTTTTATTTTTAAAAACCACTAATAAAAATACAAGCATTCTATTTAAAATTCAGAAATATCAACTGAAATTCAAAATTCCCATTTCGGCAAAAGGCATCAATCGAAATTATAAATTTTCCAGTAAAAATTCAAAAGAAAAGTTTCGCTTAAATTTCCATATTTTTATTTTATCTTCAAAAAATACAATCTTTCCGTTAAAAATCCAAAAATATAAACTGAAATTAGAAATTTTTTTCGCTAAGTTTCCATTTTTCTTTTATTTAAAAAAAAAACACCAATAATAATACAAGCTTTCCATTTAAAATTCAAAAATATCAACTGAAATTCAAAATTTCCATTTCGGTAAAAGGCAGCAATCGAAATTCAAATTTCCACTAGAAATTCAAAAGATACCAATCAAAATTTTTCGCTTAATTTTTAATATTTTTAATTCAAATGATGCAATTTGAGTTTTAAATGGATTTTTATTATTTTATAATTTTCCATTAAAATTTAAAAAAAACAGTTAATATTGTTTGAATGTAAAAAATATTGTTTTTTAATCGCAGTTAAATAAAAGTTAAAGCTAAAGAATTGCGAAATTTTATTTCTCAAATTTAAAAAAATATTATTTAAAAAACTGAGATTTCTAATTTCAAATTGGGATGAAATACTTTGAAAGAAAAAGAATTGGGAAATTTACTTTTTGCAATTTTAAAAAAGAATTGAAGTGCATTTGATTATTAATTTCAAATTGGGAATCAATTCAAATGAAATTGATAACTCAACAAATTCCAAATGATATTTTTATTTCAAATGGAAACTTTTGCAAGAGAGAATTTGATTTTTTTAATTTAATTAAATAAGAATTTTAATTAAAAATTGGGATTCAATTCAATTGAAAATGAAAACTTTACAAATGAAATGATTTTTTTATTTCAAATGGAAACTTTCGATTTTTTAATTTTAATTCAATTTTAATTAAAAATTTAGATTCAATACAATTGAAATTGAAAAATTTAGAAATCCCAAATGATTATTTAATTCAAATGGAAACTTTTGCAAGAAAAAGAATTGGATTTTTGTTTGGAATTTAAAAAAGAATTCAATTGAATGCGAGATTTTTAATAAAAAATGAGATTCAATTCAATTGAAATTGAAGAGTTTACAAATTCCAAATGATTTTTTATTTCCAATGGACACTTTGGCAAGAAAAAGATTTGATTTTTTAATTAAAAAAAAATTGAAATGAATGTGAAATTTTGAGTTTTAAATTGGGATTCAATTCAATTGAAGTTGAAAACTTTACAAATTCCTTTTGATTTTTTATTTCAAATGGAAACTTTTGAAAGACAAAGAATAGGGAAATTTCTTTTTTTGCAATTTAAAAAAGAATTCAATTGATTGTGAGTTTTATAATAACAAATTGGGAATCAATTCTAAAGAAATTGAAAACTTTACAAATTCCATATGAGAACTTTGCAAGAAAAGAATTGCCAAATTTTCTTTTTGCAATTAAAGAAAGAATTTGAGTTAATGTGAGATTATTAATTTTAAATTCGGATTCAATTCAATTGAAATTGAAAACTTTACAAGTTCCAAATGATATTTTAATTCATATGGAAACTTTTAAAAGAAAACTAATTGGGAAATTTTTGAAATTTAAAAAAGAATTTGAATAGTTTATTTCAAATGGAAATTTTGTTTTTTATGAATTACAATGGGAATGATGCAGTTTAAATTGAAAAAAAAATCGAATGAAAACTCAGGTTGGCAGAAATAAAAAAATGTTGAAAAGTACGGGTCTCAATTTCAAATTTTATTTTAATTTGGCGATATTAGAATGCCATATTAAATTTTTTTGCAGAAATTCCGGCTTCAAAATAAAAATATTGATAACATCGGGTTTTAGACAATTATTTTTCTTACTTTGCGGTTTTTAAGTCCAGTTTGATATTTTTAAAATGACCAAAACAAAAAACCTTTGAGAATTTGTCATCTAAAATTTAGGAGATTTTTTTGAAAATAATTGTGGTTTTGTAGGCCAGCCCATATTTTCGTTTTAAGGATTCGTACATTTGATAAATTATTCAATTAAAGGCGAACATTTATATTTCAAACTTACATTAATTCCTGATCGACGAACAAAAGCAGTTTTCAGTTTATGTTTCAATCAATCCTCAGTTTTGGTGGTTTTCTTTTGCAGAAATATCTTAGATATTATTTTGAAATTGTATTCATTTACTTTTTTCTTTTTAATTTTCAAAATATTGCACGTTTTGGAGTTACAAGTCCCAATGAGTGGAGAAATGCACTGCACTTTTTGTTTCACTTCGTTTGTCCGTTCCGTTAACTAACTAACCGACTGACTAACTAACTAACTACCAGACACACAGAAATGGACAATTCCGCCAATGTTGTCCGACCAACTCAACTTGTTGTCTGCTCGTATCTGTTGTATGTTGCTCGCTTAAGCGCGTACCGTACACGACTAATTGCTTGCGCCGTTTGCTCTTAACTTTTAAGTTCTTTTTTTATTGTCTTCTTTCTTTAGCAGCGACTTCGTCAACGATGAACTGCAGCAGCAACATGAACGTTGAACGAGTAGATGATCCAGCCGAAACCGAAACCAAAACCGAATGTCTGGTAGCTGCGCTGGCTGGCATCAGTGTTGCCAGACGCTGATTACCCACAAAAAGTGTACTCAGTTGAAAAATTAAAAAAAAAAATGTTTTACACCATTTCCGAAATGAAATGGAATTGACAGAGACATTTTGCACTTCAAATTAAGAAAATTCCATATGAAAAAAAAACTATTTATTTCTTTAAAAAAATAAAATCAAAAATAAATTAAATAAAATTAAGAACAATTTAAATGGACTTAGAATGTAAAGTTATTATTTTATTTGATTTGAACTGGGATATTGTCCTGGCTCAAGACCATTGCATCTATATTTAATAGAATGCAAATTTATTTACAAATGGCATGGTGACATTTATTACTTGGCTGCAGACTACCACTATCATGATTTCCACCC
Organism: Polietes domitor; assembly: GCA_947397865.1. Classification (NCBI taxonomy): domain Eukaryota; kingdom Metazoa; phylum Arthropoda; class Insecta; order Diptera; family Muscidae; genus Polietes; species Polietes domitor. The sequence continues at coordinate 59,641,817 of OX377618.1, forward strand.
TGTCTAAAGGTTTCATTCAGGTGGCTTCGCAGCGACTTTTCAACATAAAACCTGGCCTCTATAAGGAGATGATTTTCACAAACGAACGAGAATCACAACTCACTTGCCGAATTTGCGTTTAAAAAATCGCACCAAGTAATAAAGTACACATGCCATCTTACAAGCATCTCATTGAGTTGCATATGTAAGTATGTGTATATGCAGGTATAGTTACCCAGCAATACTTCAGCCGTGCCAACGCTCATTTGTTTTAGTTTTTTTCGTTTGTATTTTTTTGGTCTGTAATCAATATTTGATTTGAACTGGGATATTGTCCTGGCCAGTATTGACCATTTTGCATCTATATTTAATAGAATGTAAATTTATTTACAAATGGCATGTTAAGTTATTATTTTATTTAAATAAATTACATTACAAAGTAAATTTATATTCTAATTTTTATGTTCAAGGAACGGAACTGGGTGACAGGCACCCTACTCTTTGCTGCGACATGCCACAGACTCTGGTGGGAGTCGACTATCTAAGTCCCTCTCTGATGAAAATGCTATTAAACTAAAATTTGTTAAAGATGTCAAATAGGGAATTGACTTTCGTATGGAGGTTATATAAATTGATAAATCAGATTTTCTACAAATTAAATAGCGTCCATCCTTGGCCCGCAAAACTCACATGTGCCAATTGTTGTTAAGATTGGGCAATATTTTTTATGTTTATTAACGAAATAATTAAAATTATATTCGCTTTATATTTTCTAATGTTATGTTATCACTACAATTACTCATTAATAAGTTTAATTTGACGCAATATATATTATATATATATATATATATATATGATTAAAAAAAAATAAAATAGAAATAAATAAGTAAAAAGGTGTTAAATATGTGCATTCCACAGTATTGCCGGCAGATTACAGGCTGTCTAATTAGGGATATGTATTAAATAAATTCAAATGTCTTATTATTATAATTAACGAATTAATATAGATATCACTCCTATTTAGTACAACTTGGCTACAAAAATATTTTTATGGAGTGATAGTTCTTGACTATATATCAAAATAGTACTTCAAGTGCATTCAAAAAGGCAGTAATCTTAAAATAAAGAAGTAAAAACGGCGTTAAGTTCGGCCGGGATGAACCTTATATACCCTCCACCATGTATTGCATACCACAGAAGCTGTCGATTTTAGTAAAAGTACAGTGACATCACAGGAAAATGTTACATTTTTTAATATAGCCAAACCAAAACAAATAAAAATTTTTATTATTTCAAATCACACTTATAAGAGAAGACTCCTAATACGTTTCTACCATATATCGAAATAATACTTCAAGTCAATTCAAAAAGTAAATATAAGACAGTAATATTCAAAAAAAAAAAACTTATATAACATAAATATTGGGGATAGTGGCAGCATTTTCAGCTACAACCATTTTGGTTTGTTGTATTTCCATTCTATTTCTATATTTCCATTTTGAAAATCCATTATCTCTCACGCACACAGTGCTCCGGCAATTTAGTTGGTACCATTTTTATCCCCATTTTCCTATTTTGCCCCCTTAAAAGTACGACTTTCGAAAATCTATTTATTTTACTTTATTTATTTTAGTTGGTACCGTTTTTATCCCTCTGTTCCCATTGTATCCCTTGAAAGTACTAATTTGGAAACGCCTTTTTATTTTTCGTGCATACGCAGTTAGAGGAGTGTATACTCCAAATTTCATGATTCGAGCTGCCGCCATTTGGTTGGTACAATTTGTATCCCCTTTTTTATTTCTCCCCTAAAAGTACTAATTTCGAAAAATCCCTTTATTTTACGTGTCTACGCAATCAGAGGAATATATATATATACCGAATTTCATTATTCTAGGCCGTATGGTTGGTACCAGTTTTCTCCCTCTATTCCCATTTTATCCCTTAAAAGTAAGAATTTGGAAAAAATACTTTTATATTATGTATCTCAATTAGAGGAATGTACACACCGAATTTCGTTTTTCTAGCTGTTGTCATTTGATATGTACCATTTTTATCCCTTTTTGCTCCATTTAACCCCCCACGAATAAAAATCTCTTTATGGTGCACGTTTTTGTTATAGGAGGAATGTGGATACCAAATATCAAGTAAGTATAAGCAGACATATTCAAAAAACGTATTGTGAGTATTTTAAGTCCTTGTGAATTAAAATTGTTTCCCCCTGGACCCATTTCGCGCATTTTCAATCCCAACCGATCTACAACAATTCGATGTATTCGGAGAAATTTTTGATGTCCTATCTTATTTCGTTTAGATGCTAGGGTGCTTTCAACAGACGGGCGGACGGACGGACATGGCTAGATCGTCTTAGAATTTTATGACGATCAAGAATATATATACTTTATACTCAGGTCAATATTTCAAGGTGTTACAAACGGAATGACACATTTAGTTAGTTATAATGATAAAATTCGGCGTGTACATCCCTTTAACTGCGTCGACACGTAAACAAAGGAGATTTTCGCAGGTCGTACTTTTAAAGGGTAAAGTGGGGAAAAGGGGTAGAAATTGTGCCAACCAAATGGTTCAGCTAGAATCATGGAATTCGGTACATTCCTTTATCTGCATATGCACGTACTGTGTACGTGAGATTTTCAAAATTTATACTTTTGGAATTAAAATAGGATGGAAATACAACCAACCAAATGGGTTTAGCGAAAATGCACCCACTATCTCCCAAATATTTAGAGTTTTAAGAATTTTTGTAGATTGCTGTCATATATTTACTTTTTGAATTGAAGTATTATTTCGATGTGTATAGTTAGAATAATTAAACTTTTATATTTATTTATAAAATTACCAAAACAAATAAAATATTGTAATTGTTTTGGTTTGGCTATATTAATATATATATAAATATGTCTATATATATATAGCTATATATATATATATATAAGAGGAATTGTTTATATATATATATATATCTATATATATATATATATATATTTATTTATTAATTCAAGTCTATGTAAATAACATTTTCCTTACAGACTAAGCTTAAAAACTAAAAATATATTAAATCTAAATAATTAACAAAATTAGCTAACGTATCACTAATATCAAGGTTGAAATTGGAGATATTATTGAACTCTCTTAATGCTCGCGTGATGGGTTCATGCAGAGAATAATTTGTTCTATGAATAGGTATACAAAAAACATTAAAATGACGTAAAGGTCGAGGCGGAACATGGAAATTTAAAAGCTCAAGCAAACCCGGGCAGTCAATATGACCAGCCACTAACTTATAAATAAAGAGCAATGATGATGTAATCCTTCTATTCTCAAGAGTTTTTAGATGAATTAACCTACAGTTATCCTCATATGAGGGATGAGGATGAAAAAAGTTAATAGATCTGAGCAAAATTAATAAACTTTTTCTGAATTCTTTCAAGTCTAGAACAATGAGACGCATAATAAGGATTCCAAATAAAAGAGGCATATTCCAATTTGGATCTTACTAAAGACGAATAAACTAACTTAGCAGTGTAGGGATCTGAAAAATCTTTACAATTTCTTTTGACAAAGGCAAGCAAAGAGTACGCTTTTGGGACTATTGAGTTTATGTGACTTACAAAAGATAAATTCGAATCAAATACAACTCCTAAGTCAATTATTTCATCTACCACATTTAATTGGCGCTTATTAAGGTAATAGTCGTAAAAAACAGGGTTTCTACATTTATAAAACGACACTTTAAAGCATTTTGAGATATTTATTTCCAAAAAATGTTCAGAGCACCATCGTTCAATGCTCTCTAAATCACGCTGCAGACGAAGTGCATCTATTATTGAATTTATTCTCAAAAATATCTTTAGATCATCAGCATACAGTAAAACTTTCGACCACTTAACACACGAACAAATATCATTTATAAATAACACAAAAAACAATGGTCCAAGAATACTACCTTGGGAGACCCCTGAAGTAGCAACATAAACATACGATTTAACGGAATCAATTGATACAAAATGACATATATTTGACAAATATGAAATAATAAAATTTAAAAATTTTGAATGAATTCCAATTGAAAAAAGCATGCTAATAAGAACTAGATGAGACACTTTATCAAAGGCCTTGGAGAGATCAGTGTATATTGTATCAATTTGACATCCATTTTCAAAGTTAGAAATACAATATTGAGAAAATACTGCTAAATTAGTAACTGTGGATCTACCACGAATAAAACCATGCTGATAGGGGGAAATTACAGATTTGACAGCAAAATACAATTTTTCAAAAACGATATGCTCAAACACTTTTGCTATATTACTTATTTTAGATATGGGCCTATAATTTGCTACATTATCCTTACCTCCAGATTTTGGAGTTACATAAGCAACTTTCCACTTATCTATAAAAATACCTTCTTCTAAAGATTTATTGAACAAGAGTAATAGAGGGACAAATAACGAAAAATTACAACTTTTTAAGAAGAAACCACAAAACCCATCAAGATCTAATTTATAAGAAGGTTTTAACTTTGAAATACCAAAAAGAATATCGTCTTTAGTTAGCTGAATAAAACCAAAGTCAAGAAACGAATTTGTATTGTGGTTAAAAATGATACGACTATCATTTGCCACAAAATTACTACTGAAGAAATTTGCAAACAAGTTAACAGTGTCAGCCGTGCAATTCGACACGTCATCATTTAAGAACATTTTCACGGGATATTCAGATTTACTATATTATAATTGATATTGCTGCATTTCTACGAAAATCCACAGCCCCTGTGGAATGTAATACAGTTAGAAACTACTTAATAATTAGGTATTTAAATACAACTTTGTTTTAATAGAGCTTTTATTTTCCGATAATTCAATGATGTGGTAATATTTATTAAATTGAACATACAATCGGCGGAAAGGATCATTACTAGCGTAATTTGTGCGGAAGTAATCAATGTGGATTAACTAAACATTTCTAGTAAGCCTTTGAGGTAAATATATAAACATTATATTCATGATAAAATTTGAAAGTAATTTTCAGCATAGTACGACGACTTCTCAAAGATGGTAGCTTCGAAATCGGCCCAGAGGGAAAAATTTTTCCCTCACAAGGACTGAAACTACCCCTAATATTTACAGTATTTCAACATGCTTTTTGAATATGTCTGCTTGTATTTATTTGATTTTTGGAATGCACATTCCGCTTATAGCAAAGAAGCGCGCCATAAAGTGATTCTTATTGGTAGGGGTGAAATGGGACAAAAAGAGATAAAAATAGTACCTATCAAACGACAACGGCTAGAAACACAAAATTTGGTGTCCACATTCCTCTAATTGAGTAGATACATATTATAAAAGTATTTTTTCCGAATTCGTACTTTTAATGGGTAAAATGGGAATAGAGGGATAAAAATGGTACGAACCAAACGGCTGCATCTAGAATAATGAAATTCGGAGTGTATACTCCTCTGATTGCGTAGACGCGTAAAATGAACGGAAATTGTACTTTTTGGGGTTAAAATGGGATAAAAATAGTACCAACCACATGACTGCAGCTGGAGTCACGAAATTCGGACTATACATTCCTCTGACTGTGTAGACACGACAAATAAAAGGTTTTTTCCAAATTCATACTCTCAAGGGATATAATGGGTACAGAGGGATATAAATAGTACCAATAGTTTGTAAAATGGGGATAAAAATGGTACCAACCAAATAGCCGCAGCTCATGGAATTAGGTATATACATTGCTCTGACTGCATAGACACGCAAAATAGAACGATTTTTCAAAATTAGTTGAATCATGAAGTTAGGACATTTTGCGCTATGTACGTGAGATAATGGATTTTCAAAATTTGTACTTTTGGAATTAAATGGAAATACAACCAATTGTAGCACCCACTGTCAATGTTTATGGTATGGTGGCTTTTTTGAAAATATAAATATAAATTTATTTTTTAAATTGACTTGAAGTATTATTTTGATATATATAGTGTAAACGTATTGGTAGCCTTGCCTTATATAGTGAAATAATAAAAATATTATATTTATTTATAAAATTATTTTTTCAATATTTTTATTTGTTTTGGTTTGGCTATATAAAAAAATTATATTTTCCTGTAATATTACTGCACTTCTACGAGAATCGAAAGCCTCTGTGGAATGCAATCCATGGTGGAGGATATATAAAGTTCGGCCCGGCCGAACTTAATGCCTTTTTTACTTGCTTTTTTTTGTTCTTCGATCTTGCCAATTGATTAGTGTTCCAAGGTGGGCCAATATTGTCACGTTTTAATATTTTAGGAAATGATTTAGAAATAAAGAGTGATTTTTTTGAGGTTAGGATTTTCATGCATTAGTATTTGACAGATCACGTGGGATTTCAGACATGGTGTCAAAGAGAAAGATGCTCAGTATGCTTTGACATTTCATCATGAATCGTCTTACAAACGAACAACGCTTGCAAATTATTGAATTTTATTATCAAAATGCGTGCTCTGTTAAGAAAGTTCATTGCGCGCTTCCATTTTATGGTCAGATTAATCGACCCACTGAAGCGGCTATTCGGGCTATTGTGACTAAATTTCGCACCAAATTTACATTGTTGGACATTAAACCACCAACACGCTTACGTAGAGTGCGAACTGAAGAAAATATCGCAGCTGTATCGGCCAGTGTTAATGATGACCACCAATTTTCGATTCGTCGCCGTTCGCACCAATTGGGTCTCTGTTACTCAAAAACGTGGAAATGCCAAAATTGGACTAAGCGGATGGACCACCTAAGACGCAGCCGCGGTCAACATTTAAATGAAATTATCTTCAAAAAGTAAATGTCATGGACCAATCTAACGTTTCAAATAAAGAACCGATGAGATTTTGCAAATTTTATGCGTTTTTTTTAAAAAAAGTTATCAAGCTCTTAAAAAATCACCCTGTACATTGATGTAAGCCACTGTTGAAATTATCTATCACAACGTCTAAAACCTTGGACGAGAGAATATCATTCCAATTGATAGTGGATAAAAGTGAGTTAAGTTTAGAGTAATCTGTTTTACAAAAACAGTATTCTTTCTTACTTCTAATACATTTTGAATTGTTAGTAAAAGATTTTGAAGGAATCATAATCTTTAAATCAATTGTAGGATGATAGCGATCTTCAGGATGTGTCACCGGATTAGACGAGTTCAGTGAAACTTCCGACGACTGGCTAACAAAAATTAGATCTAAAAGTTTACCAAATAAGTTATAAACGTTATTAACTTGAGACAGTCCGTAATCTATCAATGATTCAATGAATTTTAATACATTTTTGGAAATTTATTGCACCCCATTTGTTCTTGACACAACAAGCCACTTGTTAATTTTGTCATATTACGTTACATTAAATTTTAATACCCTTTAGCCTAATGTCAGTACAGCCATAGTAGTGGGTCAGTACTGCATTTTTATATCGAGCTGAAAACCCATGTCTACAGACAATGGTATTTGAAAGCTTTCGGGTTCTAAAGACATCCTTCAAACGCCTTGTGGTGAAGTTCGGATGTCACTCGATGCCAAGCAGTACGATTTAAACCTCACTAACTTGAATTGTTTCGAAAGTGTGTGTATGTACTCTTCGCATAAACATATTTTATAGGTATATGTAGAAAATTAAATTAAAATTTATTTTCACGAGTTATGACCAATTTAACAGTCTCGTACACAATTCAACGATATCATCAAATATGTTAACTACAGCTGAACGAAAACTGCGCTAAAACAAAATGAAAATTGTGGGAGTTTGCCGAAAAATGCTGGCAAGCTCAGACGAACACTTGCACAAAATCATATCGGGACAAGTTGAGTCCAACATATAACGTCCACGAAATTTATAGGTTGTGTTCACTACAATTCACAAATAAGAATACTGAAAAGATCACAATAATCACAAAATTTTAAATATAATTTTTAGACTTCCATTATTTTGTTGTAATTAATTTGTAAAGAGTGATTTTTTTGAGGTTAGGATTTTCATGCATTAGTATTTGACAGATCACGTGGGATTTCAGACATGGTGTCAAAGAGAAAGATGCTCAGTATGCTTTGACATTTCATCATGAATCGTCTTACAAACGAACAACGCTTGCAAATTATTGAATTTTATTATCAAAATGCGTGCTCTGTTAAGAAAGTTCATTGCGCGCTTCCATTTTATGGTCAGTTTAATCGACCCACTGAAGCGGCTATTCGGGCTATTGTGACTAAATTTCGCACCAAATTTACATTGTTGGACATTAAACCACCAACACGCTTACGTAGAGTGCGAACTGAAGAAAATATCGCAGCTGTATCGGCCAGTGTTAATGATGACCACCAATTTTCGATTCGTCGCCGTTCGCACCAATTGGGTCTCTGTTACTCAAAAACGTGAAAATGCCAAAATTGGACTAAGCGGATGGACCACCTAAGACGCAGCCGCGGTCAACATTTAAATGAAATTATCTTCAAAAAGTAAATGTCATGGACCAATCTAACGTTTCAAATAAAGAACCGATGAGATTTTGCAAATTTTATGCGTTTTTTTTTTAAAAAAGTTATCAAGCTCTTAAAAAATCACCCTTTAAAACTGCTTTAGAACCTAATTAATCCCACTTAAAGTACCACTCAGGCTTGTGGTGTTGCCCCCTAATTTTCTCCAGATAATATATGCAAATATGAATCGGCATAGGAAACCTTATGACTCTTACATTTTAAGGATGCGTTCAGCAATATTACTTAAAAACTACAACGAACATTTTTGTGGAATATTTCAACACTCCAGCTCCTCAATGCAGGGGTCTTTTTGGTCCTTTTTTAAACAAAGTGTAAAAAACACCCCCAAACAGCGGTTTACGGGTCAAAATGTTCTACAAAAATATTTGCCATAAAATTCTACTCTGAGTCTCTGAATACACCAAAACTCAACTTAAATGCCAGAAACAAGTAAAAACTTAAAATTAATTTCGGGGTTAATTTTCTACTCTTTCCGAAGTGGTTTTAAACTGTCCCACAAAACTGAATTTTGAGGGCTACGACCAAAAAATAAGAATGAGCGCTTATATTTTTACTTAAATGGATTTAACAGTTATCAAGAGCTTTCCGATGATACCTAATGTTTTATAATCCGATGATGCATGCGCACAATACTTCAACTTAAAATAGTGCAACTATTTCTAGAAACACCGTAAATTGCCACCTTTGACGAATCATAAAACACAAACTAAATTGAATAATGTAGAAATTTTATTTTTAAAGTCAAAATATTTGCAGCAACGAAGAGGACAAGCGTGCCAATTTTTACATAATTCAAAAAGGGTGGAGTCTAAAATGGCCGTTGTTTGTGTAGATTTATTTTAGAATCAGTCATATAAAGTAGTACAATGGCATTTAAGTTGATTTTGTTGTATTCATGGACAACTCATGACAAATGTTTGTGTTGAACATTTTTTACTTAAAATGCAAGGGTCCCACGATTTCCTATTAAATTTCCAATTCATCATAAGAGTGGACAGGGAGGGCCATTTAAAATTTTAAATTTGAACAACCGATTACTTTGACTTTGAAAGGTAGAATAACATGCATTTTTATTATACCCTACACCACTTCGTGGACTAGGGTATATAAGTTAGTTTCGCGCCAAATGTTTGTAACACTAAGACATAATTGAGCTAGACCCACCTTTAAGTATACGGATCGGCTTAGAATCACCAGCTGAATCGATTTACCGATGTCTGTCTGTCCAACCGTCCGTCTGTTGTCCATCTAAGCTTGTTCGCACTCTACAGGTCGCAATTGTAGTCCGATTGTCATGAAATTTGGCAGGAGTTACTTTTTTGGTCAAGGACAATTGGTATTGAATTTGGAGAAAATCGGTTCAGATTTAGATATTACTGCTCTAGAATACACATTTTACATGGGATCAAGACCGAATTTTCAGTATCGTATTATATTTGAACTAGAAACTGTTCACGGGAAAGTGAACCACATGGGTCTATGTTTTAATATAGCCCCCATACAAATGTACATCCGATCTACAATATTACTGCTCTAAAATGCACATTTTACATCGGATCTTGATCAAATTTTCCACACAATGTTACATTTGTACTAGAAACACGTATTATGAAAGCCAGCTATATAGGTCAATATTTTGGAGTAGCCCCCATAGACATCAACCCCCAGTTTACACTATTATCGCCCTAGAACCCACATCTTACATTGGATCTTGATAAAATTTTGAAGATCATGTCATATATTTTAATAAAGAATACCTACTCTGAAAGTGATGTATAAAGGCCCACTTTTTAATGTAGCGCCCTTAAAAGTGGGCCCCATTTCAATTATTACCTCTCTAGAACCCACATTTAATATCGGAAGTTTTTCAAATTTTGCAGATTATATTATATTCATATTTCATACTAAGAATACCTACTTTGAAAGTGATCTATATGGACCCACTTTTTAATGTAGCGCCCTTACAAGTGGCCCCCATTTTTATTATTGCCCCTCTAGGATCCACAATTTACATCGGGAGTTTATCAAATTTTTCATTTTGTATTATATTTCAACTAAGAAGACAGTCAAATATATGGGTCCATATTTTTTTGTATAACCCCCATACAAATTGGGCCCCCATTCTACTCTATTCCATCTCTAGAACCCACAACGTGCATTAGATCTCGATATAATTTTGCATATCATGTCATATTTCATGGAAATGGAAATGGAAGCACTTCTTAATGTAGAGCCCTTACAAATGGCCCCATTTTAATTTTTACCCCTCAAGAACGCAAATCCGATGTAAAAGGATTTTTTTCAAATTTTGCAGATTATATTATATTTCAACTAAGAATACAAAGTCAAATATATGTGTCCATACTTTGGATTAACCCAAATGGGGCCCCATTTTGCTCTAATACAGCTCTAGAAACTACGTCTTGCGTAGGATCATGATATATTTCAACTATGAATACCTACCGTGAATGAGAAATATATAGGTCCATGATTTGAACCAGTGTTGTTATAGGCCTCCTTTCAAATGTCGGTCCGATTCATCCTATTACTACATTTGCAAAATGGGACGCTATACGCTCGAACAAAATTGGGAAATATAAAAAACTTACTTCTAAAGTAAGTGAGTGAGTCTTTAAAGTAAACTGTAAGAAAATTACGTGGAAAATGTTCACGTTTTCAGATGAAGCTCATTTTCATCTCGGTGGCTATGTCAATAAGCTAAATTGCCTCATATGAGGTTCAGAGAACCCACACGTGACTATTGAGAAGCCAATGCATCCGCAAAGAGTCACTGTTTGGTGTGGATTTTGTGCTGTACTGAAAAATTTGGTTGATCGGATGAGGTACTGTCGACCCAGTCGAGGTAGTCATATTATTAAATGAAAAAGTTCAATCTTTCCAATAAAACCAGAAAATTGAAAAATAATGGGCACTTTCTAATTTAAAATTCCGGCCGATTCTAATTTAAAATTTTAAATGGTCCACCCTATATACATATATTTGGAACAATTGGTGCTGTTTAATGAGAAAAAAATTACTGTCGTTTGAATAAATAATTTCAAAACAATTCAAACTTACCAAATTTTGCGATTTTTTTAAAGAAATCAATATTTTTACTTTTTAAATATATTAATACATAGAAGAATGTACATTAGGGTGAATTTTCTTTACACTTGCTTAAAATGTACAGTCGACTCTAGCAAAATTCGTAGATGCAATGGAAAACCCATCAAAAACTGAACAGATTTTTTTCTGGCGTTCAATAAGTTTTCCCGGTGGAAGTTCTGAATAATTTCGTCATTTTAAAATATAAAAGAAAGAAGAAAACGTCCATATTCACTCACTTATAATGCATCCACGAGGCATATAATCACGTACTTTCCCAATTTTAGCTTTAGCGCATTAATCTTCGAAGATCTATGTTTGATTTTAAACATTTTTTGCGCTGCACCCTCTTCAGGCCGATGGGTTCGGAAGCTTTTAACTAATTCATTTGCACTACAGCCTCAGAAACTTCCGTTTTATTTCCAAAACAACCCATTGTGTGACTGAGAAATAAAAGTTACGTGAAAAATAAATTTTAATTTAAGTGCCCATTGTATTAATATTAATCTGGCCACAGTGGCTGGCGGTGGCTATGCGATGCGATCATCTCAGCTGTCGGTGTTTGTTGAGCAGATCTTTTATTTCGTTTCTGCACAAAACAACAACGTCCACAGCAACAACATTTTACCGCTAAATAAATGAGCGGTGCATGTGTGCGCGCTTGTGTGTGGCACGGTGCGGTTTTATGGATTCACGTGCTGTTTATTTTCATGGCGTTAAGCTTTCATCAGCTTCTCTTTGCTCACTGTAGTATAGATTGTGATACTCTCTTTGTTTTGCAAAGTCTCTCCTCAAAAAGCTTAAGTTAATTCACATGAATACTTCGTGGTGTGTGTGAATGAATATGTGTAATAGGGTGTACAGAAAATTAGTTTGCCATGCGATGGATATTGAAGAGATGATGATCATTCCGAGGTAAAGTTGAGAATTAATTATTTAAAATTTATTAACTTTAATGAATATATATATAAAATTAAAATTACATTGTGCTCGAGTCGGGGACTTCAAAAATCTAACAGCAGCACATTTTTGTCACTTCAATAAATGAGCGAATGAGTGATATTATCCTCAATAAATACAACGTATACGCCACCAGTTGCAGTTGTATACCACTTTCATTCCATTTAAAATAAAATATGTTGAATAATCACGATAATGGTTTATTCTATGGAAATTCAACAAAATACAAATATTGTTGGCGTTCTTCCTTCTATTTAAATTGGAAGTAATTCGAAAATGAGAGCTAACCTAGGGAAACTGATAATACCATTGAATGGCCAGGGTGTACTGAGCCATAAGTTATTTTGAACAGATTTGCTTGAACACTTTAATGTATGTTGCTGTTGATCAGGATAGGTTATGGGTGTGCCAAGTCGAGATGTTGCTGACCTTACGACAAATAAGTTGAAACTATCGTATAACATCGGATGGATTCGCTTGATAATATCACAGAATGATATTCATGCCTATGGCAAATCACCTGAAAATGTTGAAAAAAATGTGAAAACACTCTTAATTTGGTCATGACTCATAAAAAAAATTTAAAATTTTATGTATATAGGGTGGGCCATGACATATTAAATTAGAATCGGCTTTAAAAAAGTACTGATTAATTTTTCAAATTTCTGGTTTTATTGGCAAGGTTGAACTTTGTCATTTAATAATGGAATGCAATATCATTCGTATGACTACCACGACTGGCTCGGCAGTACTCATCCGATCAACCCAATTTTTCACTACATCAACCCAAAATCCACACTAAACAGTGACTCGTTGTGGATGCATTGGCTTTTCAATAGTCACGTGTGGGGGTTCTCTGAACCCCATATGGGCATCTCCCAGGATGCGATATTCGCACGCCCTAAATTGCGCAAAAAATCAAGAAAGAAACTGAAAAAGTCGATCAGCCTTTTTAGTGTTCTAAAGCGCTTAAAGAGTACCACATTTTGAAAATATATCGTCAGGATTTAGTACAAATTAGTACAAAATTATAAAAAATTTTACATCGGAACGGACGCGACAAAAAACAGAAGTACTTTTGAAGGTCTTACAGAAATATATAAAGTTCTGCGATTTTTGAGAACTTTGTTACATGTAAATGAAGGTCATGTTCATATGTTGTTCGTAGATTTATGAAATATGAGAATTATCTCTTGCATTTTTTAATTAGGTACAGCAAAAATACGGACGGGACACAAATTTCCACTCGTAGTAAAAAAATTTAGTAATTTTCGTTATAACACTTCAACTTTTAATAAAAATAAAAGAGAACAAGTTAACTTCAAGTTTCATAATAAACAAAGTTGTCGAAATAAGGAAAAAATAAAGTTAAAAGCTATTAGTGTGGTCTGATTTCATTTTTTTGGTAGACCTTTTTTGGGAGATGGCCATATGCGTCAATTTTTATTGACATAGCCACCGAGATGAAAATGATCTTCTGATTATAAAAACAAGGGCCGAACTTTATATATCCTCCACCATGGATTGCAGTCTGCAGAGGTTGTCGATTTTAGTAGAAGTGCAGTAACATTACAGGAAAATATTATTTTTTTCAATATAGCCAAAACAAATAATAATATTGAAATGATTATTTTATAAATAAATATAAAATTTAAAATTTTTAAATTACTTTTTTTTAGTTTTTTTCGCTTGTATTTTTTTTTGGTCTGTAATCAATATTTGATTTGAACTGGGATATTGTCCTGGCTCAAGACCATTTTGCATCTATATTTAATAGAATGCAAATTTATTTACATAATCACCATGAAAAATCAATTGAGTAATAACCCTAAATCTTTCTATAGGTTTGTAAATTCCAAACGCCGATCACGTAGTTTCCCTAACTCTTTAAAATTTGGTTCCATTTTAGCAGATGATGATTTATCAATTAGCAACTTATTTGCAGACTTTTTCTCATCGACCTACTCAAATAAAAAATTTGATCGTTCTATTCCTTATCCTTATAATATTGTTGAAGCTTCACCTATAAATGTTTCAATTATAAGCAGATTTACGGTTTTGGAAAATTTGAAGGAATTAAATATCACATTTAATCCTGGTCCAGACGGGATCCCTAATAACATACTTAAATACTGTGCTGATACTTTATCATACCCTCTTTCAATAATCTTTAAAAGATCAATAAGTTTTGGATATTTACCACCTTTATGGAAGGAATCATATATAATCCCCCTTTTTAAATCTGGTAGCAAAATTGAAGTATCAAATTACAGAGGCATTACAAAATTAAGTGCCATTCCGAAGCTATTAGAAAAAAATTATGACTGATATGTTATCGCACCAAGTTTTCTCATTGTTGTCTCCCTGCCAACATGGATTCCGTAAATATCGATCAACTATAACGAATGTTTTTGAACTCACTACAGTTATAAATGATGGTTTTAGAAAACGAATGCATACTGATTCCATTTATACAGACTTTTGCAAGGCTTTTGATAAAGTAAATCACAACCTTCTGCTAATGAAAATAGATATGATGGGCTTTAGTAAAGAATTGTTATCGTGGTTAAAATGTTATTTAGATGGTCGAATTCAAAGAGTAAAATTTGGAAAAGCTCTCTCACGAAATATAGTTGTATCATCTTGGTCCGATTCTGTTTATAATATTTATTAATGATCTTCCCTCTGTAGTTCGTCATTGTAATATTCTATTGTATGCTGACGATGTAAAAATATTTCGATCCTTTAAAGGATCTAAATATGTTGAAATGCAAACATATGTCATTTTCTAGAGCTAGAAATTTAGAAACTAATTATTTTTTTGGTGATCATAAACTCGAGTCTGTAGCTTCCTTTTTGGATCTTGGAATTCTATTGGATCAACGTTTGAACTTCAGGTCTCACATTTCTATGGTAGTAAACAAAGCTTATGGTGCTCTTGGCTTTATGAAACGTTGGAGTAAGGAGTTTTCCGATCCTTCTGTCACTAAACACTTATATACCTCTTTGGTTAGGTGCATTCTTGAATATGGTTCAGTGATATGGGACCCATCCTATACTATTCATAGCAATCTTTTGGAATCTGTCCAGAAACAATTCCTTTTATTTTGTCTGCGTGGGCGAGGATGGAACATCCGTACACTGCCTTCATATGAATTTTGGCTTGGCCTTATCAAGTTGCCTTCTTTGAAGAGTCGACGTACTATGTTGAACATTACTTTCCTTATGAATGTTATCCAGGGCAACATCCATTCCGAGCTTATTCTGAGTAGAATAATGATAAATATTCCGACAAGACCAACTAGATATTTTCAGTTGATCCACTATAATTATTTCCGTTCAAACTATGCCAATAATGATCCTTTGCGCCGCCTGTTTGTTCAATTTAATAAATTCTATCACATTATTGAATTATCAGAAAACAAAAACTCTATTAAAAGAAAAATTATCCTGTATTTAAATACTTAATTTGTAGTATCTAAGTGTATATATGTATATGTTTTTAGTCTGTAAGGATATTTGTATCTATAGACTTAATAATAATAATAAAAAAAATGACATGGTGACATTTATTACTTGGCTGCAGACTACCACGATCATGATTTCGATCATGTCAAAAGTCTTTTCAAGTGACTTCGCAGCGACTTTTCAACATCAAACCCAAATTACGATTATAAAGAAAGGCTACCAATATGTGTATACTATATATATCGAAATAATACTTCAAGTCAATTCAAAAAGTATATATAATGCAGCATTCTTCAAAAAAGCTTAAATATCCTAAATATTGGGGGTATTGGGTGCAATTTTAGCTGCAGCCGATTGGTTGGTTGTATTTCCATCCTATTTTAATTGCAAAAGTACAAATTTAGAAATCCATTTTTTCTCACGTACACATTGCAAGATAACCTAACTTCATGGTTCTACCCATTTTTGCTGTAAAAGTAAAAATCCTTTTATTTTTCGAGTCTATGCTGCCAGAGGAATGTATACACCGAATTTCATGATTTTAGCTGAGGCCATGTGGTTGGTACCATTCTTATCCTCTTTTCCCATTTTACCCCCTTAGACATTTCGAAAATATCTTTTTGTTTTACGTGTCTACGCAATTAGAGGAATCTATACTCCGAATTTCATGACTCTAGCTCCAACCATTTGGTTGTTACCATTTTTATCCCCTTTTTCCATTTTACCCCTTAAAAGTACGAATTTTGAAAAATCACTTTATTTTACGTGCGTACGCCATCAGAGGAATGTATACGCCGAATTTCGTTATTCTAGGAGCATCCGTTTGGTTGGTACCATTTTTATCCCTCTATTCCCATTTTAGCCCTTGATAGTACGAATTTGGAAAACATACTTTTATATTATGTATCTACTCAATTAGAGGAATGTACACACCGAATTTCTAGCTGTTGTCGTTCGATTGGTACCATTTTTATCCCTTTTTGCCCCATTTGACCCTCTACAAATAAAAATCAACTTATTGTTCACGTTTTTGCGCACACCAAATGTCAAACAAACATAAGCAAACATTATCAAAAAACATGATGAAATACCCTAAATATTATGGGGATTTTCAGTCCTTGTGAGGGAAAAATTTTTCCCTGTGGGCCGATTTCATACATTTCCAATCCCAACAAATCTACAACTGTAAGATGAATACGTTTTCGTTTAGATGCTAGCGTGCTTTCAACAGACGGACGGACATGGCTAGATTAGAATTTTATGACGATCAAGAATATATTTACTTTATAGGGTCTCAGGTCGATATTTCAAGGTGTTACAGACGGAATGACAAAGTTAGTCATCCTGGAGGTGGAGCGTATAAAACGACTGTTATTCTATCTTTCAAGTTAGAGTAATTGGTAGTTCAAATTTATACTTTTTAACGGCCCAGCCTACACATAATTTTTATAAGAAGAATACATACGCAAACTTGCAAAACAATCACCGCTATCGAGGTCAAAAATCGTATCACTTGACATGGAATGACTCATATATATTTCCCCTCAAGAAATCACCAAACAATTCATTCAACTCTCCAAAAAAATCTAAAACACCGTAAAGTGGTAACACTGGTTGATATTTTCAGACAAACAGGGTTGCTTTTACCCTCCCCTTACGTTTGTTTGCCATAATTTCGAAGTTGTCTCGTAACGACGTAAAGGGAAAAAAGAAATCATATGTCGGCTAAATACGAATGTGTATAGTATCCACCTAATAGAGAACGTCGACGGCGACGACAATGGTGAGAAGGACATCCTCTAATAGGTCACATCAATTATATGGGAGTCTCAACCCCTTATTACAAAGCGATACTGCTTAAAAACACATGCATTTGCAACAGCTGGCGCTTTGGCGTTATCTCCATCGTCGTCTCTCGTGTGTGCGTGGCACTCACAGTAAACGACGTAATGCGAATGTTGTGTAGAATAAACGTTACGTCGCGCAGACAAGGGTGTTTACGCGCCTGCGCGAAAATAATGATTTTCGGTGGTGGTGATTATAGCACCCGCACACACACGCACATACCCTGCTCGCTTTGGCCATAAGCGAAAGTAACGACAGAGGAAAAAACTATTTCGAGATATTCACATTTAACGTAAAACAACGCAGCGGAGTGTTAATCGAGCAAAAGACCAAAAAGTGAAGATAACCGACAAAAAAATTATAGATAGAGGCACAAAAATTGAGGAAATTTTTCCAAAACAATTTCAATAACTCTACTTTGAAGAAGATTCAAGTAAAATGTAAAACAAGTTGAAGAATTGCAAGGAAATTCTCTAAAGAAATTGTAAGGATAACTACTTTTTGCAAAGAAAAAGAAAATAACAAAATAGAAAAAAAACTAGGCAAAGAAGACCTACGACACGTATGTGCGAAATATAAAATTTGTCGAAAAACCAATGTAATAATAGTCGTGAAAAAAATAAAATAAAATAATATTGGTGACTCTGGCGTTTATAACAAATAGTTGGCTGTTATTTGCGTACGACTGCAAAAAATCTCAATGAACTTGAAATTGTGACGAAGTGGAAAAAATTTCCCAAGTGAAGTGAAAAAGGGAAAGAATTTTCGTATTAATCATCATTAGAAAACCCTCGAAGCCCACCCCAGAAGTGGGTAGTGGGGGGGAAACGGAAAGCATCAAAACGAATGATTCATACTTGTCGCACACGAAGGCGACAGGAAGGAGAGACGACGTGGAAAGAAGAACAAGAACAAACGTCGCACAAGTAGTCCTTTGGCAAAAAACACAAGAAGCCTTAAAGGAAAACTAATACAAACAAATTCTTATAAATACATACACTTATACACACACACACACAGGCATACAGTGATGGACAAAACAGACGCAATAAAATTCAAAAATAAATTATAGCTACTTATCTCTCCTGTTCTGAGTTTGATGACGATTTGGAAATTTGCTTTTCTCTGCTGCTCATGTTATTTGTAATGAAGAAAAAAACCAAAAACCTTGAAAACCTGAGAATCATCATGTTATCACATGCAAATAGCCACCAAACTCATAACAGGGGGGATGTAGGCATTAACTTTGATATTAGTCACTAAACATTCCATTCCACCAACCTTAGGTTGATGGAACCTACCCTACTTGAAAATCTAATCTGTCATTTATAATACTACAAACCATACACATACATATAATTCTAAAAATAGAAAATATTTTTGTATGATAATCCTGGTAATTTTTCAAAAACTTTTGCAAAAATACTTCTTCAAAATATTATTTTCTTCAACAAAGTTATCCTTGTGAAAAGGAATGTGGTCATAGGTCATTTTAAACACACAAAGTAGGTCTGTTTGATTGTACTTACTGGTTTAGAACTAAGAAACTTGACAAGGTGGCAACATTTTTATCCATTGGTTCTATTTAAATCAATCAAAGATACAAATCTGGAACCACCCTACACGGTAACTAAGAGTATTGTTTATTGTTAATTCCGTAGAAAAATTAAGCTAGTAAGCCCAATCGAGCAGGCCTAATATTTCCACAAAACGCGGCTATGCACAACATTTTGTATTTGCGTATTCGTATTATCTCGCATTTTAGAAGACATTATTGTGCAAAAAAATTATTTCTCTAAAAAGACCTCATGGTACATATGTAATAGGTCAGTTCGATAGGGCCTTTTGGCCAAATATTTGTATGGATTTACTCTCTTAACAGAAGAGTGGTTTGTTGCTCGCTCGTTTAGCTTGTTCTTCCAGATCGTTGTCAAGTCCTGTCAATATCTTGAAAGTAATAAATAGCAATTCTCACTAGACATTTTTTACCCAGAAAGTTCCAAATCGAAAGGACCGGCACCACCATGACTATGAGTGCAGTTGTTCGTTGGATGAATCATCAAATTGTGTGAATTTAATTTGTAATGATCGTTGAATGAATATGGGGTTTTACATTACCCACTGGCCCAGTTAAGGGATGTTTCGTAAAATTCCCTAAAAAAATAGCAAGCAAATTTAAAAATTTAATAAAGTCTGGAGCTCAGTGTAATATGAGTACAATTATTATATAGGGTGGGCCATGTAACATTTTAATTTAGAACCGGCTATAAAAAAAGTACTAATTTCTGGTTTTATTCGAAAGGTTTACGTTTGTCATTTATTAATGGAACACAATATCATTCATATGATTACCAAGACTGATTCGGCAGTGCCTCATCCGATCAGCCCAATTTTTCAGTACCGCCAAAAATCCACTCCAAATAGTGAAATCCACACCAAACAGTGTTTCGTTGTGGATGCGTTGCCTTCTCAATAGTCACGTGTGGGTTCTCTGAACCCCATTATGCAGCAATTTTGCTTATTGACCTAGCCACCGAGATGAAAATGAGCTCCATCTGAAAACATGCAAAATTTCCACGTGTACTTCTTACAGTTTGGGTTAAAGACGCACTTTTTTGGAAGTAAATTTTTAATTTTTCCCACTTTTGTTCGCGCTTATAGCATCCCATTTTGCAAATGTCAAACATAAACCTGAAAATAAAAATAAAAATTAATTTTATTCTACCTTTCATAGTCAAAGTAATCGGTAGATCAAATTTAAAGTTTTAAATGGCCCACCCTTTATTAGAACAGTTCGATTGGGCTTACTAGCTTACAATTAAGAGACTTGATATGTGCCAGTTATAATGATTGTGGTCTAAGTCACACTTTATCCGTTCTGAAGAACAACAATGGTTTATGTTTGCGTCAATTGAAAAATATTTTTCCACCGCAGCACCATTTTTCTTTTCTTAGAAAATCCTACTAAATTTTATAAAAAAAATCGACAACGTTCTCAAAATTGATAGTTGATAGTTTTTTCGTTTGTATTTTTGTCTTTTTGGTCTGTAATCAATATTTGATTTGAACTGGGATATTGTCCTGGCTCAAGACCATTTTGCATCTATATTTAATAGAATGCAAATTTATTTACAAATGGCATGGTGACATGTATTACTTGGCTGCAGACTACCACGATCATGATTTCGACCATGTCAATAGCCCGAATTCTATCAAATATAGATGCAAAATGGTCTCGAGCCAGGACAATATCCCAGTTCAAATCAAATATTGATTACAGACCTAAAAAATACAAACGAAAAAACTAAAAGAAATGAGCGTTGGCACGGCAGAAGTTTTGCTGGGTAACTATACCTGCATATACACATACTTACATGTGCAACTCAATGAGATGCTTGTAAGATGGCATGTGTACTTTAGTACTTGTTGCGATTTTTTTAACGAAAATTCGGCAAGTGAGTTGTGCTTCTCGTTCGTTTGTGAGAATCATCTCCTTATAGAGGCCGGGTTTGATGTTGAAAAGTCGCTGCGAAGCCACTTGAAAAGACTTTTGACATGGTCGAAATCATGATCGTGGTAGTCTGCAGCCAATAAATAAACGCTACCATGTCAATTGTAAATAAATTTGCATTCTATTAAATATAAATGCAAAATGGTCTTGAGCCAGGACAATATCCCAGTTCAAAGTTGAAAATCAAAGTTGCTCTTTTGGGAAAAGTTTCCGGACCGTGTTATCTCTCGAAGAGGTGATCACAATTGACCACCGAGATCTTGCGACTTCTTCCTTTGAGGCCACGTGAAAGATAAGGTCTACGCCAACAGCCCAGCGTCGATTCAATACCTCAAAGATAGAATCCGTGAGGCTATCGAGGACATAGGGCAGCCACTTTGCAAGTTGGTTATGGAAAATTTCATGAAAAGGATATGGTCCTGTAAGCGTGGTCGTGGTGGCCATTTGGCTGATGTTGTTTTTCAATATTAACGGCATACCTTCCTCTTTATTGTGAAATAAACATCCGATCATTTTTCTCAAAAAAAAAAATGGCATTTTTCTATGAATACCAAAATAACACCTCTTATTGGAAAACCCTGTATATATATTCTTGATCATCATACAATTCTAACACGATGTAGCCATGCCCGTCCGTCCATCTGTCCGTCTGTTGAAAGCACGCTAGCATCTAAACGAAAGGAGCTAGGACGTCCAAATTTTCCATAAATGCGTCTTATAGTCGTAGATCGGTTGGGATTGAAACTGGGTGAAATCGGCCCAAAGGGAAAATTTTTTCCCTCACAAGGACTAAAAATACCCATAATAAACCCTAATATTTTGGAGTACTTACTTGATATTGGGTATGCGCATTCCCCCTATAACAAAAACGTGCACCATAAAGTGATTTTTATTCGTAGGGGGTGAAATGGGAAAAAAGGGATAAAAATGGTACATATCAAACAACAACAGCTAGAAAGACTCATTCAACAAACATACATTCCTCTAATTGAGTAGATACAGAATACAAAAGTTTTTTTTCCTAATTCGTACTTTTAAGGGATAAAATGGGAATAGAGGGATAAAAATGGCGGAATAGGGATAGCTACAGCTAGAATGGTGAAATTCGGTGTGTACATCCTTTCAATTATGTAGACACGTAAAAAAAAGAGATTTTCGTAAGTCGTACTTTTAAGGGGATAAAAGGCTCTTTTACCTCTGGGTGAAAAGGGGAAAAAAGGATTAAAAATGGTACCATTTTTATCCCTATGTTCCCATATTATCTCTTGGAAGCATGGAATTTGGAAAAATCTTTTTATTTATATTTAACAGATATTCTCCTCTATATCTGTATAGTAGGGTGCGAATAAGTATAATTATTTGAATAATGTTGTCCTTTGAAACTTTGTAGTCCTTTTAAGGGGCAATAGGATGATGAAATGAAAAACTGAAAACGTCAATTAAATCCATTTTGCCTATAGTTTTATACGTATATCACACAGTTAAAGTGTAATGATTGTTTTAATCCCGATCGCGTCATTTTTGAGCGTGATAGAGCATATTTGGGCGATTGGGGATAGCTAATTTTTTACTTATTGTTCAAACATGCTATTTCCGAGAGGTCCAATTATCGATGGGTGAGACTGAGTAGCAGAGACCATACCTTTGACGTGGTTGTGATAAACATGGCCTGAAATCGAGCCGTTCTTCTAGATTTACATGTATTTCATCCAATATCGTTCAAAAGAAACTGATTTAAAAGAAAAATTAAATTTATTATTATCACCACATTTCGCATTAAAAACTATGGTTAACAAATTACTCACGAATTAAATATAAAATCATTTATCATTAGATTATTTCCCCTTTGAATGGCTATTGTTTTCAGGGGGTTTTCCATTGAGTTAAATACAAATATAATTAAAATAAGTGAGGAAAAGCTAAAGTCGGGTGGGCCGACTATATGATACACTCCCCTTTCAATCCGAATACAATTCAATTCGGTAAAAAAGTGAAAACGGGAAGGATTTTTGTATGTGACCTAATCATAGACTGATATGACCTGACCCATTTTGCCAAATCGAGAAGGATATTTGTATCGGGGCTATATCCAAACATGGAATGAAGTGACCCACTTACACAATAAGTTCTTCCAGTTCAAGTGGGGTAAAAACATGTAGTTTCTGGGGCGGAAAAATCTAGCCGAGAGCGCAATTTGTATGGGAGCTATATATAAATCTGAACCGATATGAACCAATTTCATCATGGATGTTTCTAGTTAAAATATAAGATATTTTGCAAGATTTGAAGAAGATAAATATTAAAATATGTGGTTTATAGAGTGAAAAAATTCAAATCGGGAGTGGCATTTGTGTGGGAGCTAGATATAAATCTCAACCGATCTGATCCATTTTCATCATGCGTATTTCTAGTGAAAATATAAGATATTTAAGAAGATGATCTGCTAAAATATGTTGCTTCTAGAGCGGAAAAAGTCAAATTGGGAGCGAATGGGAGCTATATATAAATCTGAACCGATCTGACCTATTTTCACCACGTTTCCTAATTATACCCTACACCACTTCGTGGTCTAGGGTATTATAAGTTAGTTTCGCGCCAAATGTTTGTAACACCAAGAAATAATCGAGCTAGACCCACCTTAAAGTATACCGATCGGCTTAGAATCACCAGCTGAGTCGATTTATCGAGGTCTGTCCGTCCGTCCGTCCGTCCGTCTGCTGTCCATCTAAGCATGTTCGCACTCTACAGGTCGCAATTGTAGTCCGATTATCATGAAACTTGGCAGAAGTTATTTTTTCTGGCCAAGGACCATCGGTATTGAATTTGGAGGAAATCGGTTCAGATTTATATATAGCCCCCATACAAATGTCGCTCCCGATTTGTCATTTTCCGCTCTAGAAACCACATCTTCTACCCGATTTTCTTTAAATTTTGCAGAACACCTTATAATCCAACTAGAAACACGTATGCAAAAATTGGGTAAGATCGGTTCAGATTTAGATATAGCCCCCATACAAATGTCGCTCCCGATTTCACATTTTCCGCTCTAGAAACCACATCTTGTACCCGATTTTCTTTAAATTTTGCAGAACATCTTATAATCCAACTAAAAACCATATTGTGAAAGTGGGTAAGATTGGTTCAGATTTAGATATAGCCCTCATACAAATGTTGCTCCCGAATGTTTAACCGATTTTGGCCAAATTTTACATATTTCACCAATTTCAATAACAATTTCACCAATTTCCAGGTTTCAATATACCCCCATACAAGTGTCCTTTCCGATTTAACATTTTTTGTCAAACACATACATTTACAGGATGCAAAAATCCTTCCCGATTTCACTTTATAGCATATAAATTATATTAATATAATTTATATAATTTGTATGAACTACATAAAATTGCTCCCTGGGTTTAGTAATCAAAGCGAGGTACACGCGCAGGGAGTGGTGTAGGGTATTATATAGTCGGCCCCGCCCGACTTTAGCCTTTCCTTACTTGTTTAAATATAAGATGTTTTGCCAAATTTGAAGATAATTTATTTATTTATGCATTCAAATGTCTTTGGAGTACAATCGTTACAGACAAGCCAAACTGAAAAGTAAATTAAATCTACAGTTTCCTTAAATAAATCAATAAAATATGTGGATTCTAGAGCGGAAAAAGGACCTAGATTTGTAGATTTGTAGTGATTCTAAATCGATCAGTATAATTAACAATGGGTATATCTAGTTGCCTTGTAGGTGTTACAAACAAATGCACAAAGACATAATACTCTCATGGAGTGTATAAAAATAAACAATTAGTTATTTTTTAAATTGTACATTAGCATTTGGTTGCTGCTGTTTTGCACAATACTATAGCCATGAAACTAAACACACACGCCCACACACACCCATCGTTTACGATAACAAAACAAAAACAAAATGTTAAAAGAAACGTAAAGAAACACAAGATAAAAGAAACGAGAAACGGAACAAAGCGAAATCATCCTTTCAAAGTCATTTATGTGTCGTGTGGTGTAAAACACACACGCACACACACACATATGCACTCTCTCACTTCATCGACGATTGGATGGTGAGAGAGTGCTGCTGAGAGTGAAGTACCACCACTGTGCTCGATTGTTAGAGACAGCAAGTGCGAGCAAAAGCTTTATTGCTGTTGTTCTTCTTGTTGTGCAAGTGTAACTGAATAAGCCGTAGCATACTTTCAGGCATTCTATTGATTTCGTGCGGAGTTCTTTTCGTTTTCATGACATGTCTGTTCGTTCTTCTATTCCCAAAGCTTTCCGACAAAACGACAACTTTATTTGGCCAATAGAGGAAACTCGATTTTTTCTACCACAAAAACAATATTTACACGCCAGTTTTTCATTGATTGATTTTCGGCTGTAACCAGAAACGATTTTGATATCGCAAAATAAACCGAAATGGGTGACGAATACTCCAATAATCCCGATATAAGCGCCATGACAACAAGTAAGTGAAATTTTCAAACAAATTTATGTTCCTTTCTTCCTTTCCTTCCAGTTATATTCGGTATTTTATGAATTTAATTGTGCAAAATAGTTTCTTTTTTTACTTAAATTAGTATCCTTCTTTTCTGAATTTTATTTACTGTTATTATTTCGTTTTGTTTTTCTTGTTAGAATTTTTAATTAATTTTACTTTTCCGAAATCGTTTCACCAGCGTATACATTATTTTCGTTGTTGGTGTTGTGTTGTTTCCCCGTTTTACACTCAACATCCTATTTCCGGGATGAGGGTTATGGTGACTGGTGTCGCAGTTCAGCTCTAGGTTGAGGTGGGGGTTGTTTTTGTTTCTGTTTTATTCTTCTTCTTCCTTGACGCCAGTGAGGAGAAGGCGTTTAAAATACGCTGGTTGTTTTCATCATTTGATATTTTGTTTGATATTCGTGTCCTCTGTGGAATATTCTCTTGAAACATTTCGAAAATGATTTCCTTGACTATGTCGCGTAACCTTTCCTTTCTTTATTGTGTTGATGGGTAATTGGTGTACGTAATTTTTGTGATAGTTGTGAGATTTTTACAAAAATCTCTTCCATATTGTGCAAATGCGTCACTCCTACCAAGTATTCTTAGGCCACAAAAAGAAACTTATGAAAGGGGTATCCAATATGGTAATAAAACAGAGATGGCACACAGTCGAAAAGGTAAATTTTCGATGACTCTGGCGACAGGGGCATTTACACTTATAGACTTATGGTACAAACATCAGTGACTTTCTGTGTATGAATTGCTAGGCGGTCTTTGGGATTGGTATCGTCCCAAATTTGCAAATTTAGTTTCTTGACATACCCGTTCGTTGAAATAATCATTTAACATTTTAAATTAGAATCGGCTATAAAAAGTACTGATTATTTTTTCATTTAATAATGGAACACATATCGTCCCAAATTTTCTAATTTTGTTTCTTGACATACCCGTTCGTTGAAATAATCATTTAACATTTTAAATTAGAATCGGCTATAAAAAGTACTGATTATTTTTTTCATTTAATAATGGAACACAATATCATTCATATGACTACCACGACTGGCTCGGTAGTACTCATCCGACCAACTCAATGTTTAAGTACAGCCCAAAATCCACACCAGACAATGACTCGTTGTGGATGCATTGATTTCTCAATAGTGGCTTCTCTGAACCCCATATGCGGCAACTTTGCTTATTGACATAGCCACCGAGATGAAAATGAATGTCGGTATATATCGATCACTGCGATCGAGAGCGTCGTTTTCTAGATTAGTAGTCATGACAAAGTTGGATGCGGATTCCTGTTGAGCAGCAGACCGACTCAGAAAAAAATATACCACGGAAAACTGTAAAACTGTACTTAAAGTAAGGAAAGTTATACTTCCTCATATCAAGTACTTACTATTCCCAGAATGTAGGACATGCTTTGAACACACTTTTTCTACTTAAATTTTTCCTCAATGCAAGTTTAAAGCAGAGCTGTTAAATTTCGATTACGATTAGTAATCAATTACATTACTTTTTAAAAAGAATCGTAATGATTATATAATCCACTATTCAACAATTTCTGATTACTAATTGATTACGATTACAAATAATCAAAAAATAATCAGGATTACTTGCGATTACTGAAAAATAATCAAAAGTAATCAAAAATGAGTTCGACTACTTAAAAAAGATTACTTTTGATTTTTGTGATTATCAAATGTAGTGTTGATTTCCGAAATCATCTGCGCAATATTTTCAGCGGTGTGTATTCCAAACATTCTTGTACATGCTAAAGCTGCCGATTTGCGTTCCAAATTGCCCGTAAGCCAATGACACGTATATCCAAGGAAACTTCTGTGGTTTCAAGTAATCCAGATTATTTTTTGATTACTTGTAATCGTAATCAATTACTAATCGTATAAAACTGAATGTAATCGTATTGTTCCTGCGGTTAACCAATGTTCGTCGGATGAGAACCCATCTACAACAACTCGTATAGTGCGATCTCTAAAGAAGCTCGATATAAATCCAGCGAAGTCACTACCAACTCCAAAGTCAATGAGCTTTGATATGAGTGCGCCGTGCCAAACTCTATCGAAGGCCTTGTAGATATCTAGAGCAACAACTTTACTGTCACCAAACTGGTGGATGGATCGACTCCACTTTTCGGGTAGCAGCATCGTCAGGTCATCCGTAGATCGGTTCCTACGGAATCCATTGGTCTCTCTACCTCACAATATACTCTCCATAATCTTGGAGAGCGCTGAGCAAATCGCAATCGGCCGGTAGTTTGCAGGGTTATTAGCCTCACCTTTTTTAGGGATGGACTGTATGTCCGAAATCTTCCAATGCGCTGGTATGCAAGGTTGAACAGGTTGCGAAGTGGACGGCTAGGGTCGAAGAGCACTTACGTAGGACAAGTGCGGAAATGCCATCCAGGCCTAGAGGTTAAAGACCACATATATAGTACCCATATAAAATCGTTCCCGATATCACTTTTTACGGAATTCAATTGTAATGTAGAAAGTGGACGGTATAATATAGTCGGCTCGGCCGACTATAGCTTTTCCTTACTTGTTATTACTCAATCTGAGTAACATTTTACTTTACTTTAAATTTATAACCCTTTTTTAAGAAAATTTTCTGCTTTTTTTACTCAATCTGAGTAAATTTGTACATTACTTTACTACAATTTTACAAGATCCACCAAAGGTACTGACAATGTCAGACACAAGCAGAAAATATTGAAATGGTCAGTGCCATTTCACATGCCCCGATGAGTAGGACTTGGAGGATGTTAACAGAGCCAAAGGGCTTCTTTGTCTCTGTCTTTATTTGAAGAAGAAGAAGCTTGTCTTGGCTTGAGAATCAAATATTTTGTGAGTCTCAAAGGTTGATTCAGCTGAGGGAATTGCAATTTTGTAGAAATTCCTCTTTCACAAAGAAAGCAGAATTCAGTGGCACAAACGTCTAATAGCCGTAGCGAGGCAGAAACAGAGAAGGTGTTCTACGAGATCTCAATCTCCTCGACTCGAGGCCCTGTCTCCGCGCATGTGTTCAGTCAATCATGAAATCATTTTTTCTACCATACTTTGGTTAGATTTTCTTCGCCATTCTTTACGTATCTAGGCCAGTACACATGCTTTTCGCCAGCACTAGTACCTTCTGTCTGAGTTGAAGCTGACATGTCGACAGGGGTGTACCTGTAGAAGCAAGTTTCGGTGGAAATTGTATCTGGCAAATTGTAGCTTGTCTGTCTTACAGTTCCCCGGAATATTCCTATGCCCTGGCATCCATATAAGGTGATGTCGAACTATATACTCATCTCCTGAAGAGATGCGCGGCAGTCTCGGGCTGTTCTTCGCCTTAGTATACACTGCATGATCCTTGCAGTGTAGCCCACACCCCAACCTACCATAAAGTTTGGAGGCGTCTGTAAAAAATAACGACTTATAACTACTTCTACCAGGAGTTCCACTCACCCAATCATCTCTAGCTTTGACTATAGTTGCTATAGTTCTTGTCAAACAGAGCCACTGGTATGGTGACGAGAAATTCTAATATTACCAGGTTCCTATTGTCGTATGTCTAAAACGAAAATATCGTGTGACTTAGAAAAATGCTCGTTGCTTTTTTATTTGATAATTTGTGACCTGTTCTATGTAGAACAAAAATTTAGGTTAGTTTTCTAGTATTTTATTTTTTCGGCGAATTTCTTGGTTCAATGTTCTATTGCGCAAATTTGTTTTAATTTATTTTGTTTCGCCTTAAATGGTATCTTCATCATCTCTTCGGAGTTTCATTGCCTTATTTTGTAAAACGCAACGCATTATTTTCTATATAAATTGTACAAAAGTAAAGCGTCGCGTTTTACAAATCGAAGTCCTCCTACATTCTCAATAATTATTGCCTATTTCTTTCGTAGTTTTGCATTTAACTTCATACTTCCGCTTGACTCTTTTCAGTACTTCCTGCTATCTTGGGTCTCGTATCGGCCGGTGCCCTCTGGGCCGTGGCTTGTATATGTGCCCGACAGATGAGAGCTCGCAATCGTAAACAGAATCAACATGATGCCACATTTCCATTTCAACCGACCCGGCGTCCGACAGCTGTTCGTTCGCCTAGTGGCCAACCACCACATTACCTAAAGAAGTCTCCGTCTCCCACGGGCACCAAGCAGTTGGGCATCTTGCAGCCGATGCCGGAACAAAATGCCACATCACCGATATCGCCACAGGCGGTCAAGTATATGGAGGAGGATGAGATCAAGCCGAAACAAACCAAATACAATGGCAGTGAGAAGTTATCACCCGTGGAGGCCAAGAGTCCCGCTGGCAGCGGTGGTGGTGGTGGAAGTGTTGCCACTAATGGCGGCAGAGTCAACCAAATGGCCATCATGCAGGATTCCATGATTAGCAATGCCAGCAGTGAAATACATGTGGAACAATACGGAAAATTGGGTTCGATATTCTTTAAGTTGCGTTATTTGGCCGAGCGCAATGCTCTCATGGTGTCGATTATACGTTGTCGTGGTTTGCCCTCCAAGAGCGGTGGCAGCAATGCTGTCAATGCCTCGACCAGCAGCAACTCCAATGATATTCCGGCTGGTATGAATGGTCGCACGCAATCGGCCACCGATCCCTACGTCAAGCTCCAGCTGTTGCCCGACAAACAGCACAAGGTCAAGACCCGTGTGGTCCGCAATACCCGTAATCCCGTCTACGATGAAGACTTCACATTCTATGGCTTGAACATCAACGACTTGCAAAATATGTCGCTGCACTTTGTCATCCTCAGCTTTGATCGTTATTCGCGCGATGATGTGATCGGAGAGGTCGTCTGTCCCCTGAGCACCATTGAAATCGGTGACATTTCCAAGGAGGCTTTGTCCATTAGCAAGGAAATTCAACCGCGCAGTTTGAAAATTCGCGCTCAAGGACGTGGTGAACTTTTGATTTCACTCTGCTGGCAACCGGCTGCTGGACGTTTGACCGTCGTCCTCCTGAAGGCTCGTAATTTGCCACGCATGGATGTTACCGGATTGGCTGATCCGTATGTCAAGATCTATTTGCTGTACAATGGCCAGCGCATCGCTAAGAAGAAGACACACGTTAAGAAACGTACACTGAGTCCAGTTTTCAATGAGAGTTTTGCTTTTGATATACCAGCCGCCGAGGTGAGAAAAGAAAGAGAAAAGGGCCTGTCGAAAATAGCTTTAACTAATTGTTGTTTTTTTTTTGGCTACGAATTCTAGGGTACTGGTGCCACTCTGGAGGGTGTGTCACTTGAATTGATGCTGCTGGACTGGGATCGTGTTACCAAAAATGAGGTAAGTTTGTAATGATAATAATAATGAGAGTGGAAGTGATGTTCAGCATGATCTGACTGGGGAGAATTGACGCGTGGGCGCAAGATGAATAAGAAGAGGAATAAATCATTAAGTTCTGATCCGCAGCAGTAACACAGTGCGAGCTGTGGGAACGAGGATAAGATTGAGAGTGTTGAACACCTTCTCTGTCTCTCTCCAGCTTCACATAGTGATACTGGCCTCTGTTCTCTTTGAGAGCTTGGGCAATACGAAATTTTGTGAGTAGTACAGGTTGGTTCCGCACAGGTTGAACCTCTTCTGGTCTAAGTGAGTCAGATGCTTACATTCTGACTGCCTCTGCAAACTTTTGGTAATTTATTTGAATTCTTTTGGGTCTGCAAATAGTACCAAAAGTGTTGCGTGGACGGGAGACTCTTCCACGGTAGGCGGCACGACCAAAGTTTTATCAGGCGGGCCCAAATGAGAGTGAAATCAGACGGCTGATGAGGTTGAGTAAAATCGAACTCAGCAGCTCGATGGACACAACTACGCCGCATGGGGCGATCGGAACACTTCCTTTGTCATTGTCTCACATTTTTGAGACTGAGAGCCAGTCACCTCATGTCGTTGATATTACCTAACCTGGAGCACCTCAGAGGCACAGGATGGTCAACGTTAAGGAAGTTGATGATCGATACAGAATTCTTAAAATAGGGAAAAGTGTAGCTCTTACTTTCCCCCTTCGGCTTTTAATTTAGAGCGCACGACAAACCGACTTGCAGGCACAGGAAATGATAGGATTTGTATTTCCAAATGAGAATGCAAATATTAAAGGTATCTTCTACGAAAATTGGAACTTTAGTAAAAAAACTTTGTGTTGATTTTATGAATCAGAATGAGAGAAACCGAAGAAATGCGCTCTCTTGAGTTTTGTCTACAGAGAGTAATAGAACTGTTGTGCCAGCAGGGTAGCTCACCCAGAGAGCTTGTACATGCTGAGAGTCGACATTTCTCCCTTGACACGACATTTCTCTCTTAGGAGCAACATTAGACTGGATTATTAAATAATCCAAAAACACAAAAAATACTACAAAGGTCCAATAATACGACCAATGAGTTATTCTAAGACAAGAATGAAAATTTTTATTTAAAGTGCATCCAAGTGTCTATTAATTCAGAAAAAAATTCGACAAAAATGCAACATAAAAAAATTACACGGGAAAAACATGATTTTTAGAGGTGTTTTCAAGAGCGTTTAGCTCACAGATGGCTTGACACAGTGACGAAATATTTTGCAGCTCATCGTTAAACAACCCAATCTTCATTTCTGGGGGTGACCGCTGTAATTTATTTTCGTGACCCATCCTAATGTACATATTTCCAAAATTATTGAATATCGGACTGCTGGAAATTGATTGTGAACCACTGTGCACCATTCTTGTTGGAGCTTTTCATTTTATACCTGCAGATTGGTCTTTTTTGGCAAGATTCATAATTAATACATTATTTCCATTATTTTTTCAGGTAATCGGACGACTTGAATTGGGCGGACCCAACTCAAATGGCACAGCCTTAAATCACTGGAACGAAGTGTGCAATTCACCACGAAGACAAATTGCCGAATGGCACAAATTGAACGAGTAAATAAAGAATAGCACGAGAGCAAGAGGCGACAGAGAACGAGAATGATTATAGAATTTCGAATACGAAACTGAAATAAAGAAGAGAACAAAACACAAAACAAAGAAATACTAGAGAAAATATACTTATAAATAAGTAAAATATTATATATACATAAATTTTTAGAAGGACAAACCAGCAAAGCATGAAACTGAACAAATCAGTCAAGTCAAAATTCAAAATTTCACAAAGTTTTACACAAGACACACACCCTATCCCCCAAAAAAGATAAAACAAAATGACAGGACATCTTGAATAATATTCATGAGAATTGTATGTAAAAATGACAGAAAGGCGATTAAAATATTTGAAAACAAAATATATATTAAAAAATATATATATCATGATATTATGAAAAACACACACAAAATGCTAAAAGAAAAGTTATTCCAAATTTAAGTTACTTATTTCGATATTATCATAAGTTTTGAAAAGGAGTCGAGCGACCGACCGACCCCGACCCCATGTTGCACAGAAAAACTCTCAAAACACCGATAACCTCAAAGAAGGCAAATGTTATTATGTGGAAGAGCTGATATTGATATTTTTGTAGAATGTTTATTTTTTGTTTCATTAGGTGATTATTAAGAAATATGAGTATTAATTATATAATTTTCGTTTAGGTGTTTTAACATAAGTTTCTTTTGAAAAATAATAACAAAAAACAAAATGAAAAAAAAAACATATTTGTATCATATAGAAAAACAAAAGAAATGCTTAAAGTATCCCTCCCCTCCCTTAACCACAACCACATAACACTCCAACAAATGATATTTATATCAAAGCGACAAAGTAAATGTATTATGTTACTCCCCTTCCCCTCCTTCGCCCATCCTCAAACAAAAAAAATATAAATGTTAGTAAAGGTAAAATTGTAACATCCTTCCTCCTCTCCCTGAGAAGCAAAAGAAGAAGACACTGTATTAGAATTACAAATATATATGCAATTAGATTAGTAAGATCCAAACTCCAAACCAAACACTAGACACAGGCAAAACACAAGAAGAAAATCTCCTCTTTTCACTCTCTCTCTCTCTCAACCATACCTATGGCTCCACTCCACTCCATATCCCTATATGCTAACCCCCAGACAGGACACCGAATACTCTACACACCCTATAAAGTATTGAGATCCATAACCATATATATATATGTACATGAAGACGGATCAGTTGGAATTGTGATGAAGCATCACATACGGATATAAGTTTTGAATCACACAAACGACACTTAACATAGCTGTATTGTATTAAAAAAGAAAAACATAATAATTTCGTGTAGAAATTTATTTCGAATAAAAACGATTAAAATTTTGTTTTGTTAAAAGTTATTTATTTTTTATTTTCACATTCGTCGTATCGGACTAAGTGAGTGAGTGTCTCAAGGGGGTCAAACATGGAAACATGGCATAGATGTTATCGTTTCGATTTTGCCGAGTTATAGTCTGATCGCTGCAAACTAGGCCATTTAGGGGAGTAATATCGTGTGGAAATCTTTCAAGGGATTTTCCATTGGTGTCTGCTCGGAAAGATTTACATTTTTTAAAATGTAAATCCTTACATTAACAGTTACTTACCCATTGTTTTGTCTTTTAAAGTCTCTGCTTCATATTGATCTCAGTGAAAACTGGCGCCCAATCAGGAATTCGACATCGAGAAACATCAAAACGCAATTGATGTTCCTGTTTATTGTAAAAAGGAAACTACTAAAAACCTAATGAGATTAGATTCAATATATATTCAGCCTTACGGCAAATAAAATGAAGAGTTCCTCTTCCATTCGTGATTTTTGAGATTCTTCTCAGTGAAAACTGGCGCCCGATCAGGAATTCTAAATCGAGAAACTTCACAACGGAATGTATGTTCTTGTTTATTGTAAAAAACGAAACTACTAAAAAAACCTAATGAGATTATATCCAAGAATATATATTCAGCCGAATAAAATTTACCTGGGTATATATTATTCCCATTCCGTTTCCAATCGTGACTAATGATATTTTTTCGAGTTTCCTCTGTTTTCTGACATCGATTTGATCCTCTTTGTAAGTGATCATTAAGCTCACAGCGGCGGAATTTACAAGGCCTTCCCAATTTTAGGCCCTCGGAAGGCCTTATATGGTAATGTCTCCCATTTATAAGGCCTGCGAAAGCCATCATCAGTCAGACATGTCAGAAGACCCTAGCAACCTTTCCAAAACTGGTTTTAAAAAAGTAATTCCATCAATCAAACAAGTTCTTTTCGATATGGTGAATAAAAATGCATTTTCCGATATTCAAAAATACACATTAGGATGGATCGAAAAAATTATTTTTTAATTTTTTTGGAATATCAACAAAATTACTTCTTTGATTTGATCCTTGCATACATTTTTGTAGGTGATCATAAAACACCCAGCGGCGGAATTTACAAGGCCTTCCCAATTTTAGGCATGCCGATGGCCTTATATGACCTGCGAAAGCCACGATAAATTATTCGTTGAAGGCCTTCTACAGTCTGACATGTCAGAAGCAGCCCTAGCAGCCCTTCAAAAAGTATAAGGGGAAACCTTGTTTTAAAAGAGTAACTCCATGTGAAGCGATCAATTATCAAGTAATTTTCTATATGGTGATTAAGAACACCTTTCCCGATGTTCGAAAATACACATTAGGATGGATGGAAAAAAATATTTTTTATTTTTTTTTGGTATTTTTGTAATTTCAACAAAATTTCTTCTAGTCTTACAGACATTTTTCATATCTTCTTATTTAGACCTTCTAAAACGCCACGCGAAACTGGAAAGAATTTGACAATGTGTCTGGAAGGCCTTATGGAATCTAAAGCAGGCCTGAAAAAGGCCTTCCAGGTCATGATTTCCGAGCCGAATAGGTTTGTTTCTGTTGCTTGGTTTCAGTGCACGGCGGAAAAGAAAATACAAGTTGAAATAAAATACAGTTGAAATTGGGAAAATACAAGTTGAAATTCTGAATTGTTAATTGAAATTGAGAAAATAAAATGAAATTGAGAAAATTAAATTAAAATTGAGCATATACAATTTGATATTGAGAAATGAACAATTGAAAATGAAAAAAAAAATGAATTGAAAATGAGAAAAAACGAATACGAAATACGAACATTTTAGGGGCAAAATGAGGAAATAGAGTTAAAAATAGTACCAACCAAACGCATAAGTGGCTATGAACAAAAACACAACGTTTCAGGAGAGCGAAAAAACTGATTTACTCCTTAATTTTAATAATGATAATTCTTCTACAGTTTAATCTAAAAAGGATTACTAATTGCTACGATTAAAAAGTTTTCGAAATTTCCTATTATTCGAGCACTATGAATTTTGACATAAACACATAGCCAGCCATTAATGCTCAAATATATAAATAAGAAGACTTATTGTAAACTCGATATCGTTTTTTTATGAAATGTTGGTAATGTTGTGTACAAAACGGAAGTACACAGCGAATTTAAAGATTCCAGCTTCATCCGTCCGATTGCTACCATTTTTATCCATTTTTCCAATTTTTTTACATAAATTGAATATTGCGGTAGGGCAGGGTAAACAAAACATACAAATTGAATATTTTTGGAAAATTTTAATTTTCGCGGAAAATATGGCAAATGATATTCAATCATGGCATTTTTGTTTTATGATTTTCTCGCGATCTAGCGAACGGATCCGACTGAATTTTTGTTTGTGTATTAAGAACCAATGTCGCTTGTAACATGTATGTAGCCAGTCGCGAACATCGCTGCAATTGTTGAAAAAACCAAAATTCTCGGTTGCAATTGCTTATATTTAAACCTTCTCTGTTCAGGATTCTGAAACTTTTCTGACACAAATATTCCGAATCCAGTCAGCAATCATATGCTATAAAAATATTTTGATATTTTCAATATGATAAAAAGTTAGGCGGGTTTTTCTAAAGATACTTTTCACAATTTTTTACTTTACAGCCACTATTTATCCTATTTTAGCCTGATAACTTAGGAACCAAAATGCTATTAACCGCGTAATGATGGAATTTGATAGTACGATATGCCCTAAATCTAGAAAAATGCTTTAAACAAAATCGTTGTAGCGAATTACAACCTACGGCTATATGCTGCACCATTTTTGAACTATATTATTTATATTATTTTTATATATACAATTTTGCAGTCACAAATTAACGATAGCCAAATCAGAAGAATTTGAAATAAATGGCTTTAGAAAAAAATTTCTTCGCCAAATTTATATGAAAGCTGACATCCAAATCTGAGAATAGTTTGGCATCAAAAACTCATTTTCGAGAAAATGGTTCATAGCCACTTATGAATATACATAAGCCCTCGATATGCAAAAACGCCTCGTCTACTTAGAAAGTATAGTAGACGAAGCTAAAACAATACAATGCTGCCGGTGACTGCACCAGAGCTTTTCAACATTCCACGAATTTCTGCCAAAAATCAATAGAATTTATATACAGGCATATATATAGGATATGCCTGTTGCAGAATAGCTTATATATATTCAAATTCCTTGTACCATTTTATTGTTATTTATAAGCTTGTAATAATTTATTCTCAATTTCAATGTTTCATTTTAATTACCCCTTATCAATTTGTTTTTTAATAATAATTTGTCTTTGTCCAATATTAATTTGTGTTTATTTAAATAATTATTTGTATTTTCTTAATAATAATTTGTATTTTGTTTTTCTTTTCAGTTTTAATTTTTCTTTTCTCAATATCAATTTGAT
Organism: Polietes domitor; assembly: GCA_947397865.1. Taxonomy (NCBI): domain Eukaryota; kingdom Metazoa; phylum Arthropoda; class Insecta; order Diptera; family Muscidae; genus Polietes; species Polietes domitor. The sequence goes on from OX377618.1 coordinate 59,679,434, forward strand.
TATTCTCAATTTCAATTTTAAATTGTATTTTCTGAATTTCAATTTCCATTTCTCAATTTTTAATTGTATTTTCTGAATTTCAATTTTCATTTTTCGTTTTCAATTTGTATTTTCTGAATTTCAATTTCCATTTCTCAATTTTAAATTGTATTTTCTGAATTTCAATTTAAATTTTAATTTTTCGTTTTCAATTTGTATTTTCTGAATTTCAATTTCAATGTTCTTTTCTGAATTTCAATTTTCATTTCTCAATTTTAAATTGTATTTTCTCAATTTCAATTGCGTTTCTGAATTTTGATTTGAATTTTCTCAATTTTAAATTGTATTTTCTAAATTTGCATTTCTGAATTTTAATTTCAAACTTCATTTCTCAATTTTAAACTGTTTTTTTTCAGAATTTCAATTTTCATGTCTCAATTTTAAATTGTTTTTTTTCTGAATTTCAATTTTCATTTCTCAATTTCAATTTGCATTTTTGAATTTTAATTTGTATTTTCTCAATTTAAATTTCAGAATTTCAACTTGTATTTCCTCAATTTCATCTGAAAATGGTGTAGAAGTAGCTCAATATAGTATGTAGACGGTAGAGACACGGGTTGATTTTTTCGCACAAAACGTCATGCAAAAACATAATCTACAGAAAATTATAAGAATATTTCTCCAAGAAGCCATGGGTCTGGTTCCTAGCCCGTGGAGACAGATACACGGAATTGGACATCATGTATTACCAATGGTAGAATTTAAATCTTACAATCTTACTGCAGAGAATAAATTCAGGACAATGTTCTCCTGCTTATGAGACTGATCACTGCAAAATATATATATATATATATATTCAAGTTATTTCAAGAAAGAAAAATATCTTTAAAACGACTTTAAACCATTTCAAACCATTATCTGATTTGCCTATAATTCCCATCTATGTATATCAGCACACTCTTTCCAGAGAAGCAAATTTTGATATGTATTCCTAATGGCGTTTCGTGTTCGGGCGCCACTTATTTCTCTTTCAGGTCTTTAGTATTCAATATAACATTTAAATGGGTATCAAAAAATCTGGAATCGATTATAATATAATAATCTGGAATATATAATAATAATATAATCGTCAACGGCAACATTTTGATGACTTTCGTAAAAAGAGCCAAAAAACGCCGCACGCTTTTGTAAGACATAATGGGAAAGCTTTCGTTACTATCTGTACATTTTTGCACTATTGTTGCAATAAAAATGTACGTATATAGAAATTAACGCAACGCTAGAGATCTAAAAGAAGAGGTTGCTGCTATAAAGCTAGACATTATGTAGAGCGACTTACCCCTTCAGTAAGCTTTCGGGGTTAAATTCCCTATTGTGATATAATTCCTCGGAAGTTCTTGCAAACGTTAGCTCGAACTCAGCCAAAAGCTTAAGTGATAATGTCGAGCTCTAGCCTGTGTTAGGGCATACTTCTTCTGTTTAAGAGGGACTTGGAACAATAAATAGTTGAGGTCCTCGCTTGGGACATTAACACCATCTTAACGATACCACGATGTTTCTTTTACAAATTTCTTTTTTATTTTCCTTCTTTTCAACCCTATAACAATTTACAGGACAAAAAAAAAAACACAAAAAGTACAAATTATTTTTAAACTTTTTACTAATTTATGTTATCAAATCATGTACACTTAATTTTTTTAATTAAATCCTAAGTAAAACCCCCAAAACACCAAATATCACCAACAAAATGTTAAGAACACCCAAATAAAAATTTTCTACAAATTTTTTCGAAAAAAAAAACAAATAAAAAAGAAACGTATATATAACACAAAATCCATAATTGATGCTTTAAAAGCTTAAGTGAAATTAAATAAATATGTATTCTCAAGAAACCCGGAAAACACAATTTAAACTATAAGTAATTGTAACGTATGCTCGAAACACGCTAAAACAAGATAACAACAAATAAATCTGAATAAAACCAATTGTAGCAACAGCACCATAATAATACAAATTAATATCCGCTCTCCTCGCCCCCACGGAAGAAATTTACACAAAAAAAGAATCACCGAAAATATTGAAAAACTTTAAGAAATTCCTAAATAGCTTTTTTATAAATATAATGCGAAAATAAATACATTTGTTGCTGTTAGCGCGTAGAATTAACACTGATCGACACGATAAAGCAGCTGAGGGATTTTTTTCGTACTCATTAAACTGAATCGCTGGTACTGAACGATTTTCGTTAGCGATATGAGCTTAAATCTTGAGATTTTCTTATACTTCTCCCTCATTTAGTAAAACGCCACACGAAAGCTCGCATTAATTTGTCCACATTTTATAAATTTTTATGCAGCAAATTACATAGAAAATAAGGCAACTTGAGTTTCATAAAATTTTGAGGCAACCCTAAATTCGCAGATGCAATTTTTATACTACTTCCCTCAGATAAAATATAGTTTGTGACAATTCTGATTTTGGGATGTGGTTTTTTAAAATATTTACCATAGGAAACAATAAATCAGATGATGTTTATTTGTTCAACTAAGGAAACTATTTTCTTTGTTCTGAATGAATTTTGTTTATAATATGAGCTTAAAGCTTGTGATTTTCTTAAGCTTTGCCCTTTCAAATGAACGATTTACTACAGAAAAGCTCAATTTGAAAATTGAGACTTTCGCAATTTTAATTCTGAATGATTTTTGTTTATGATATGAGCTTAAGCTTTCGATTTTATTAAACTTTGCCCAGTAAAAAGGGAAAAGCTCACTTTCAAATGAAGGATTTACTATAAAAAAAGTTCGATTTAAAAATTTAGACTTTCGCAACTTTAATTGTGAATGATTTTTGTTTATGATATGAGCTTAAAGCTTGTGATTTTCTTAAGCTTTGCCCAGTAAAAGGGGAGAGCTTCCTTTCAAATGTACGATCTACTATAGAAAAGCTCGATTTGGAAGTTGAGACTTTCGTAACTGTAATTCTGAATGATTTTTGTTTATGATATGAGCTTAAAGCTTGTGATTTTCTTAAGCTTTGCCAGTAAAAGGTACGATTTACTATAGAAAAGCTCGATTTGTAAATTGAGACTTTTTTTGATTTGAACTGGGATATTGTCTTGGCTCAAGACCATTTTGCCTCTATATTTAATAGAATGCAAATTTATTTACAAATGGCATGGTGACATTTATTACTTGGCTGCAGACTACCCCTATCATGATTTCGATCATGTCAAAAGTCTTTTCAAGTGGCTTCGCAGCGACTTTTCAACATCAAAGCCGGCCTCTTTAAGGAAATAATTCTCACAAACGAACGAAAAGCACAACTCAATTGCCGAACTTTCGCAACTTTAATTTATTTGGCCTTAATGAGATAGAGTATAGTGCATGGTGAAGCTAAACATCAATCATTAATGAAAAAATACAAGCATTTTTGTGGTTATGGCAGAATATTTGCTGTAATTGCAGAAGCTTGGTGGTTAATGTTTTGGGACAGAAAAAAATACTTCAACGAAATTTGGTACAAGGATATTTTAATTTTAACTGCCGACTTTATAACCTCATCCTCAGGGTCAAAATTCCGAGCATCTGCATGGAAGTTATTATGACTTCAATTATATTAAGGGTGTGTCTGGCTTACACTCTTTCTAAACAATTCTAAGACCATGGATTGCGATCATCCGCCTAGAAATTTTAAAAGGATTTTAATGTAATATAAATCCAGCCAGACAGACGGGCATGGCTGAAACACCTTGGAAAGTCTCACGATTAAGTGAGTGTTTCAATACTTGATAGAAAATTTGCTGTAATAGCAGAAACTAGTCTGCTGATTTTTTACTTAGTTTGTATTTTGAATATATTACTTTTTACTGGCGAAATTTTAACATCGATCCGAATACGTCTGTGAATGCAATAAAAATTTCATCATTTGGAGTTATCGTTTTGTTTAGTGTTAATGCCAACGGGAAGACAGAACAATGACTCAAAACCCAAACATACACCCAACAGCCCATATCTGAACTCATGTTCTATATGAAAAAAAAAAAAACAAAATTCACAAACTTTCAAACACACTTGCTTAAATACATAGACAAATCAAAAGCGAAAAGATTAGAAACTATATAGTTAGGGTAATCATGAGTTGGTGTCTGACATTATTGACCCATCTCAAGTCTCGCATCGCCTAAATGGGTTCGTTTCTACGCATTTGAAAATAATCATTTTCGGGGAAAATTTGTATTTGTATTTCCGAAACAATAAAACAAAGTATTAGTGAACAAAACAAATGAATTATAATAAAACGAAAAAAAAAACAAAAGAGAAGAAGAAAATATATTGATCCCTCCAATAACTACAAAAAATAATATATGTATGTAAATGTATTTCTGACAAACACTATTGAGAAGAAACAATTTTTGCAATAATTATTTATTTTTTCTTTTCTTTTCAAAAGCAAAAACATAATGTAATCGTGTGTAGATGTTCCAAATAATAATTTCAACAATACGTATAATTTTTCAATACAAAAACAACAAACAATATATGGTCAAAAATAATAACAAAATATAACGCGAAATTAGCAACACTTGTAATATAGATTTATATACTGAACTGAATGATAACTCAAAGATAAAAACCTAAACAAACACACTTACACTTGATCACCACAATTTCTCTGCATACAAACAATCTACTACAAATCACCGGAAATCGAACTAGTATTAGTACTTTACACACACACACATATTCGATACTAAATACGACTTGTTTAAGTATGAGTGGGTACTTCCATCGAAAGTGATCCGTTAAATATTGGGCGTTCTATTCGCACATACCTAGTTCTAAAATTCTGAATGTCTCCTTCAATGTCTTAGGAATGAGAGAAATAAAAGCTGATCATATTTGATTAAGAGGTATTTAGAACGTTAATAATGAAAATTTGAGGGATAATTTGTACGGGGCTACTTGAAAACATGGACCCATATGGTTCACATTCACACTAGGTACTCTGAGTTGAAATATAACATGATCGGGAAATTTTGATTAAGATCCGATTTAATTTGAGTGTTTTAAACCGACAATAATGAAAATTTGAGGTACATTTCTATGGGGACTATATGAACAAATAGACTCATATGGTTCACATGATCGGGAAATTTTTGATTAAGATCCGATCTAATTTGAGGGTTTTAAGGGTTAATAATGAAAATTTAAGGGACATTTCTATGGGAGCTATATGAAAACATGGACACATTGGTTCACTTTCATGCTAGGTGGACCCACGTGGTTCTTTTTCACGGTAGGTATTCCAAGGTGAAATATAACAATTATATGGGGGCTACATGAAAATATGGACCCACGTGGTTCACTTACACGTTAGGTATTCCGAGGTGAAATATAACATTATCGGGAAATTTTGATTAAGATCCGATCTAATTTGAGGGTTTTAAACCAATAATAATGAAAATTTAAGGGACATTTCTATGGGAGCTATGTGAAAACATGGACCCATTGGATCACTTTCATGCTAGGTGGACCCAGGTGGTTCTTTTTCACGGTAGGTATTCCGAGGTGAAATATAACATTATCGGGAAATTTTGATTAAGAACCGATTTAATTTGAGACCTTTAAAACGATAATATTGAAAATTTGAGCTGCAATTATATGGAGGCTATATGAAAACATGGACCCACGTGGTTCACTTTCACGGTAGGTATTCCGAGGTAAAATATAACATGATAGGGCAATTTTGATTAAGATCCGATTTAATTAGAGGGCTTTAAACCGATAATAATGAAAATTTGAGGGATATTTCTATGGGGGCTATATGAAAACATGTACCCATATGGTTCACATTTACGCTAGGTATTCCGAGGTGAAATATATCATGATCGGGAAATTTTTGGTTAAGATCCGATTTAATTTGAGGGTTTTAAACCGATAATAATGCAAATTTAATGTACATGTGGCTAGGAAAAACTGTATACAAACCCCTTTTTCTTCTTTTAAAAGTTGTACAGAACTCACAATATTTTGCGCATCATTTCAGATGGAAATTTGCTCTCTTTACTACATTCGTCCAAAATTTTATTTTGATTTATCTTTATCCATACAAAATTTAGTTCAATAATCCTCTAAAGGATCGTATTAGCCGTCAATTTTCAAGAAACTGAAACTGAAATGGAAAAAGGGGAGATTAATGAAATGTTTGTGTTTGTTCGATATTTATCTATCTATAAATATAAATATAAATATACATATACGTTCACGTTTATATACATACATATGCATTCATTCACATCAACATTCATCGCATTTATACAGACAACACAGCCACACTCAGATGGCACATTTGAGAATCACATTCAAACAGTCCTTATAAACCCAGACACCTTCTCCACTCCTGTGTAACCGCATGTCATTATTACAAAGATGAAAAATTAAAGAAAAAGTAAAAGAATATGTAATAATAAATAAAAGAAAAGAAATTATACTCTAAAACAGCAGCGTATATAATTTCAGAAAAAATAAAATAACAAATGAATATAACCAGAACAAGGATCCACATCCTGAACACTCACAAACATACATACATACATAGAAAGCATATAATTGGAATAATGTTAATTTCAATAAAAAGTATATTATAAAACAACAACAAAAACAAAAATCGTTTTATTTCAATATTATAAGGGCTATATATGGGGGTGGGCCATCGAGGATAATTCAATTTGTAAAATCAATTATTATACCCTACACCTCCAGGATGGGGGTATACAAACTTTGTCGTTCTGTGTGTAACAGCTTGAAATATCGACCTGAGACCCTATAAATATATATTCATAAAATTCTAGGGCGATCTAGCCAAGTCCGTCCGTCTGTTGAAAGCACGATAGCATCTAAACGAAAGGAGTTGGGACGTTCAAATTTTCCATAAATGCGAAAAGGGAAAAAATTTTCCCTCACAAGAACTAAAAATACCCATAGTATTTCAGAATGGTGAAATGGGACAGAAAGGGATAAAAATGGTACATATTAAACGACAACAGCTAGAAACACGAAATTCGATGTGTACATTACTCTAATTGAGTATATACCTAATATGAAATTATTTTTTCAAATTCGTACTTTTAAGGGGTAAAATGGGAATAGAGGGATAAAAATTGTACTAACCAAACGGCTGCACCTAGAATAATGAAATTCGATATATACATTTCTCTGATTGCGTAGACACGCAAAATAAACGGATTTTACAAAATTCGTAGTTTTTGGGGTTAAAATGGAAAAGGGGATAAAAATAGTACCAACCAATGATATACATTCCTCTGACACGAAAAATAAAAAGTTTTTTCCAAATTGGTACTTTGAAGGGATACAATGAGTACAGAGGGATAAAAATGGTACCAACTAAACGACAGCAGCTACAATGATGAAATTCGGTGTGTACATTTCTCTAATTGCGTAGACACGTAAAATAAAGAGATTTTAGAAAGTCATACTCTTTTAGGGGGGTAAACTAGGAAAAAGGGGATACAAATTGTACCGACCATAGACACAAAAAATAAAAATTAAATATAGATGCAAAATGGTCTTGAGCCAGGACAATATCCCAGTTCAAATCAAATATTGATTACAGACCAAAAATACAAACGAAAAAACTAAAACAAATGAGCGTTGGTACGGCAGAAGTTTTGCTGGGTAACTATACCTGCATATACACATACTTACATATGCAACTCAATGAGATGCTTGTAAGATAAACGCAAATTCGGCAAGTGAGTTGTGCTTCTCGTTCGTTTGTGACAATCATCTCCTTATAGAGGCCGGATTTGATGTTGAAAAGTCGCTGCTAAGCCACTTGAAAAGACTTTTGACATGGTCGAAATCATGATCGTGGTAGTCTGCAGCCAAGTAATAAATATCACCCTGCCATTTGTAAATAAATTTGCATTCTATTAAATATAGAAGCAAAATGGTGTTGAGCCAGGACAATATCCCAGTTCAAATCAAATATTATATTTATTTATAATTATGGAATTCTTCATCGTTTATATCTAAGACCCTGTTTATGTTACTGCACTTTTACGAAAATCGACAGCCTCTGTGAAATGCAATCCATGATGGAGGGTATATAAAGTTCGGCCTGGCCGAACTTAAAGCCTAGTCGTCAAAGTGTCTTTGGTGACCTCCACTTAAATTTTGCCGCACATGTTTTCGTAGAACATTTTAATCCTAAAATGTCCTTTTTGAAAGGACTTTTATTGATCTGGACTATAAGTTTAATCCGCAAAAATGGTCTATTCTGTCCCATTCAAAAAGTTTTAATTTGTTGGACAGTGTTATTATTCGGGGTGTAGACATCGGTAAAATAAACTATTTCAGATGCACCACAATATGAACCATGCTAATGTACGTATTAGAATAAATGAATCTTTGCTAATTTTAATTTTTTTCTATAAAATAATGAGTAACTATTGTAATAGAACAGCTTTAAGACAACTATTTATGAACAAGTTTCTATGCAAATAACATGGGGGTGTAACGTACTTGATTTGCAAAACGTAACCAGAAAGCTCACTTTTTCTTACACCGGAACATAAGTTCTCTCTATTTGCTGTGCAGGTTGTTGCTGTTACAACACAGAAAAAAACGAAAAGCGAAATCTTGCGTTTTAAAAATTATGTTTTTAAAGTAAAGCGAGCTTTCGAGTTGCATTGTACAAATGTACTGTGTAACCTTTATTATACCCTACATCACCGAGTAGAATATGGTATTATGTTGTTTGTAAAACATGTATACCGATTGGGATAGAATCACCAGTATAAACTTTGGGGCCATTTCTATGGGGGATATACCAGTTGACTTTCATAGTAGGTGTTTCTAGATGAAATATAATTTGATCAACTTCTGATGTAAAATGTGGGTTCTAGAGCGTTAAGCCGATCGGTATACTAACATGTGGGTCTAGCTCTATTATTTTTTGGTTTTACAAACAAGTTTTCTTATCTCTAGGCTTCACAAACATAGTGCCGTAGGGTATGAATAATATGCCCTTCTGACCGCAGGTTTGTTTTAATAAAAATATTCGCGATTAGGTTTTCTGTTCGCTGCTACTGCTTAACGACATCTTTCCAATATAAAGTCATTCTTTTTATTGAGATGACATTTTCTACTTACAGCCGCAGACGATCGATTCCAATCTCAGTGTGGCTGTGCTGCTTTAACGATTGCTTCGATTCAAATTGTTACGGTTAATCAACATTAGAAATAATTACAAATTACCTCAAGACGGAGAAAGTGGAAATCCCAAACATATAAAAATAAAATTGTACAAGTGATTCCACTGAAATGGCAAAATTCTATGAAAATGTTGGAATTATCAAACTGATTGTGATTTTATTGTGCTTAGCGAAGTTTCAATACGGTGAGTGGCAATTCAATTTATTCAGCCGAAAATTTATGAAATCGTAATTTACAATTTAGAGTGTTTTAGTTTGTTTTTTGTTGTTGAATTCAAGAGTATTTCATCGCTCATAAGTAGATATTCGTTGTGCAATAAAAACAATCGTCAAATTAATTTTCCAAAATTTAAATATATTTGATTTGATTTGATGTAAGTAATTTTATATCCTCCACTAGGGTATTATGTAGTTGGGGATTTGTTTCTGACACCCAAAAGGAGGCGAGATAGACCCATTGTTTAGTATACAGATCGGCTTAGAATCGCCTTCTGAGTCGATTTAGCAATTTCCATCTGTCTGTCTATCCATCTATTCTTGTAATCAGAGTATAAGTCGCGATTGTAGTCAGAACCAAGTGAAACTTTGCACAATGAAGGTTTTCAGGATAAAGACGAACGCTATTTAATTTGAAGGAAATCGGTTCAGATTTAGATATAGCCCCCTTACGAAATTCACTCCCGATTTGATTTTTTCACTCTAGATACACATATTTTTCTTCAAAATTGGCAAATCAGCTTATATTTCAACTAGAAACACCAGTGGTGAATATGTGTCAAATCGGTTCAGATTCAGATATAGTTCCCATACAAATTTCGCTCTCGATGTGAATTTTTTCCGCTCGAGATACCACATATTTTAACCAATATTCTTCAAATTTGGCACAGTACCTTATAATTCAACTAGAAAGATCTATGGCGAATGTGAGTCAGGTCGGAAACTACATATTTTACTAGATTCGCTACGAATTTGACATAATACCCTATAATTCAACTAGAAACATCTATGGCAAAAATGGGTCAGATCGGTTCAGATTCAGATATAGTTCCCATACAAATTTCGCTCTCGATGTGATTTTTTTCCGCTCGAGAAACCACATATTTTACTCAATTTTCTTTTCAAATTTGGCACAGTACTCTCTAATTCAATTAGAAACACTTGTGGTGAAAATGGGTCAGATCGATTCAGATTATATATAGATCCCATACAAATTTCGCTCTCGATTTGAGTTTTTCCCCATTTTCACCAATTTTCTTTAAATTTACCATAGCAACTTATATTTCAATTGGCAACATTGTGGTGAAAGTGGGTCAAATCGGTTCAGATTTATATATAAGCCTCATAAAAATGTCTCTACCGATTTGAAGTTCTTTTAAGCAACTTCCAAAAATGTTAGATATTGCATTTTACGAATAGCATTTTCACAAGTGAACGAATTTTTAGTATGGGGTCACATAGGTAAGGTGTCCGCTTTGAACCCAGAAGATATCGGGTTCGAATCGTGGTTCGGGAAAAAAACTTTTTTTATTTTTTTATTAACTTTATATGTAAACAATGTCTAATTTTGTACAATTTTAACAGTTTACATTTTTTGCTTAAAAATACAAATTTATTGCTTTATGTACTTCAAAAAGTTAATTTTTTGTAATTATTAATACTAGTCAAATTAGGTAGTGTTAATTTATTTAATACTAATTTAATATTACATATTTATTTATAATAATAATAATTAATTAATAGAATAAATAAATAATAAAATATTTATTTAAGTTTCCTTTTGTCAGTTCTAACGAACAAAATGGTTTGCTTTAGTTATACACCACTCACAACATATGATAGCTGAGATGGCTAGAGAGCCGTAGTAGCAACCAGAAGGTCTGTTGTTCTACCCCCTTTTTAGAACGGAAATGTAAACTATTGAAAAAGTGGTTCCTTTGCAATACTTTAAAATAACTTTTAAGACTTTCAAAATAAAGGAAAACTCCATGTTAAATTCGTTGGTGAAAAACCCAATTTTCACTACTTCCGAATCACTTCTGTGGGTGCTCTCCTTTGGCTGGGTTGTTATTCTTATTTTGTTAACTCTGAAATTACTCATTTGTATCTTCCTATCACAGCTGCGGCGTCATGTGACTCTACTCAGTGGAGCTGTGACGATGGTTCCTGCATAGCGGCCGTTCAGAGGTGTGACGGTAGCGTAGACTGTGCCGACCGTTCCGATGAAATCGCCGAGAACTGCATACATCTTTCCAAGGAATGTCCGTCGTTTGCCTTCACATGCAGCTACGGCGCATGCATAGGTGGCAGAAAACGGTGCAATGCCATCCAGGACTGTGCGGACAACTCTGATGAAATGGTGTGTTCGCATAAAGGATATCATCATTTACAGGGACAATGTGGGTAAGTTGTAGAAGTTGAAGAACGAACAATTTATTTAGGCGATATAATTTAGATACGATCAAATGCAATGTCGCCAGTCCAAAGAGTGCATAAGTTTGGAAAGCCTATGTGATGGCCCGAAGGACTGCTTGGATGGATCTGATGAGACTGTTGACGTCTGTGCTGCTTATCCATGTTTCCCATTAGGTTTCCAATGCGGTTACGGCGCTTGTCTGAATAGTAATGCCAAATGCAATGGCACTGCAGAATGTGCCGATGGTTCTGATGAAGCCTGGCAATTATGTGGTACTCCGAGGAAGACGCCCGCTAAACGAATGAAACGTTCAAATGAGAACGGCTGTCAGATACCAGAAAATCTCGAAGGCTTAATGTTTAAACTTCACCCCACCAGTGGCACGATAACGGCTGGATCATGGATTCAGGAATTTGATACTATCCACATTGAATGTGCAAATAGTGGGGTTCTAGTCGGTGCTTCCCACCTATTGTGTGAAAATGGGAAATTTAAGTCGGAATTTCCAACATGCTCCCGTAAGTTCTACTAGCCAATGACTCCAACATTCGTTCGTTAATTTTTCTAAACTTCGTAGCGGTCGTCGGGTTGAGTTGTGGTTTGAAGTACCAGTGCGGGCGATGAAATTTCGCAACCCGTATAATTGTACTGTACGCAAAGAAAAAAATGGTTGCGGTGATTATAATTGAAGGTTAACATGCATGATTGGAGTTATGATTGTAGCCAATCATAATATAGTTATCATGTTATATCATTCTCGCTAAAATCATAATATTGTCGGTAAATTATCATAATGTGATCAATTGGTAAACAAAATATAGTCATGATCATGAATCATATTATGATCCCAAGTAAATCATAATATGATCAAATTGTAAACTAAATATGGCCCCAGCAATCATGATCACCAAATAATCATAGTATGATCCACCATTAATCATATTATGATCCCAAGTAAATCATAATATGATCAACTTGTAAACAAAATATGATCCTCGAAATAATATCATGATCACTAGATTGTCATAGTACGATCCATCATCAATCATGTTATGATTCCAAGTGAATCATAGTATGACCCACCATCAATCATATTATGATTCTAAGTAAATCATAATATGATCTAATTGTAAACTAAATATGGCCCCAGCAATCATATCATGATCACAAAATAATCATAGTATGATTCACCATCAATCATATTATGATTCCAAGTGACTCATAGTATGATCCACCATCAATCATATTATGATTCCAAGTAAATCATAATATGATCAAATTGTAAACTAAATATGGCCCCAGCAATCATATCATGATCACCAAATAATCATAGTATGATCCACCATCAATCATATTATGATTCCAAGTGAATCATAGTATGATCCACCATCAATCATATTATGATTCCAAGTAAATCATAATATGATCGAATTGTAAACTAAATATGGCCCCAGCAATCATATCATGATCACCAAATAATCATAGTATGATCCACCATCAATCATATTATGATTTCAAGTGAATCATAGTATGATCCACCATCAATCATATTATGATTCAAAGTGAATCATAATATGATCTTCACCTAATCATATTATAATCATCATACACACATATTATGTTCAATAAATTGCTATGCTAGGAAATGCAAGGTAATGGGGCCAGAACCCATTACCTCGAAGTTCCTAGTCACAAATTTTAATGTTGTCGTTGATTGGCTCTTCGAAATATTCGCGACCCGTATTATTGTGTTTACTAACTGCTCGCAAAGAAAAAATATGTTTGCGGTGATCATAATGGAAGGGCATCATGTATAATTGGAGATTGTAGCCAATCATATTATAGTTATCATGTTATGATCCCAATAAGCATACAGTTATCATTATATGATCCTCGCTCAATAATAATATTGTCCTTAAATTATCATAATGTGACCAACTTGTAAACAAAATAATCATGATCCTCAGATGGTCATAGTATGATACACCATCAATAATATTATGATTCCAAGTAAATCATAATATAATCAACTTGTAAACAAAATATGGTCATGGCCATGATCATATCATGATCTCCATATGGTCATAGTATGATCCACCATCAATCATATTATGATTCCAAGTGAATCATAATATGATCTTCACGTAATCATATTATGATCATCATATACACATATTATGTTCAACAATTTCCTAGTAACAAACTGTAATGTTGTCGTTGATTGGCTCTTCGAAATATTCACTTAAAAAATGGCGGACGCTATGACCAAAACTTAGCGTAGTTCGCAGAGCTCTGTTTTTAAAAACTGCATGAAACGTAACGCCTTGAAGTGGAGCGTTGCGGTCTTGCCGTTAGTTCTTCTGTTCTGTTCTGTAATGATCTTTTCTTTTCAGACTACTGCAATAAAACGCTACTGGAGGGCATTTCAACTATTTATCAAACTTATATAAATGGTGGATATGTGGAGCCACGTCTGTTAACCAGTGGAATTCCATCCAATGCCCATGTTGAATTATCATGCGCGCCTGGTTTCAAGCGAAAGGATGACAGTACCCGCCAGATGCTGCGATGCCTTCCCAATGGAACATTTGATCACAAACGTGAACCATGTGTTCAGCACTGTGGTCGTTTACATGCAACTTCTTATTTGTCCTTAACAAAGTATAGAAGGGCGGTAAAGCCGAACAGTGCGCCGTGGCATGTGTTCATTCATGAGCTTGACGATGGGCAGTCCGCCCACATTTGTGCCGGCACCATAGTTTCGCCAAGCATTGTGATATCAGGTAAGGGAGTATCACCAAATCAATTTTATACCATCCAATTTTTATACCGATCACCGGATTTTGTCAATAGTTTGTGGCTTATAGGATAGGGCAAATTCATATACACTATGTCACTAACGAGTCTACGAACCAAGTTACATATTATCTTTTATGCAGTTTTATATTCTGAAGACTGGAGATTATTCTTCAGTTTCGATCTAAAGTTATATATACTGCAACGACTCCTTATCCACATACGAATAATGACTTGGACCTTTGTCTTATTCTATTCATAATTCACTATCGTTTGTAGACTTTATATTTATATTTAGTCTATATTCTACTATATAAGGTTCAGTACATTCCAGCTAAACAAATGATCCAATATTGGCAGATATCCGACATGCCTGCACATTCTCTGAACACTGCAGACATATGCGTAATGACTTCGTACAGAATTCTGTACGACTTGTCGAAGGGAACTTTTATTGTTTGATTCCGTCAGCTCTGAACGATTTCTGAACTCTCCGTTCTGAGGGATTTTTGTTTGTTTGTTTTTTTTTTTTGCTCAGGGATTATTTTTTGCGTAATTGTCATTTACTCCGATATGTCTGTACGAATTCCTAACGATTTCGGGCTGCTAGTCGGAGGTATTTTTTGATATTTTAGTTTCTGATTTTTCATGTGTGTCATTAGTTTCTGGTATTTTTATACCCTCCACATTCAGGATGGGGTTATACTGACTTTGTCATTCAGTTTGTAACACATTGAGCTGTTGACCTGAGACCCTATATATACTTTATACTTTATATATATTCATGATCGTCATAAAAATCTAATTCTGTCCGTATTCTAAATGAAACCAAACGGTTGCATTTAGAATAATGAAATTCGGTGTCTACATTTCTCTAACTGTGTAGACACGTAAAGTAAACGGATTTTTTGAATTTTTGGGGTTAAAATGTCCTTTGACTGCATAGACTCGCAAAATAAAAAGATTTTTCTAAATTCGTACTCATCAAGTTAGGTTAGTTAGCACTATGTACGTAAGATAAAGGATTTTCAAAATTTGCACTTTTGGAATTAAAATAGAATGGAAATACAACCAACTGTAGCACGAACTATCTACCAATATTTATGTATTTAAGCTTTTTTGAAGATTTTTGTCTTATATTTACTTTTTGAGTTGTCTTGAAGTATTATTTCGATATATATAGTACTATTAGTACCCGCTGCTGCGCACGCGAAAAAACGTGCATCCCTTACCTTCCCACATCCTCCTTATAAGAACAAATTTTGAAATATTCATTTATGTTCCGCGTTTACGTAATTGTAAGATAATAAAAAGTAAAAATTTCGACAAAACCAATTTGACTGCGCTTCTACATGGTCAGAGGAATTTACATATCAAATTTCACGATTCTAGTTGTAATACTTTAGTTGGTACCATTTTTATCCCTTTTGTGCCGTTCAGCCATTAAAAGTACAAAAATGCATTTATATTGCGCTTCTATATGGGAGAGGAACTTACGTACTAAATTTCACGATTCTAGCTGTAATAGTAAAGTTGCTACCATTTATATCCCGCTCGCCTCTTAAATGTAACAATTTCGAAAAATCCATTTATGTTGCAAGTCTACGTTGTCAGAGAAATTTACACACCAAATTTCACAACTGTAGCTGCAATATTTTAGTTGGTACTTTTTTTTATCCCGCTCACTCTTTATAACTACAAATTTCGAAACAATCATTTAGATTTGGGGAATTTAAACTCCAAATTTCACGACTATAGCTACGATGCTTAAATTGGTACTATTTTTATCCCTTTTTGTCCCGCTCAACCTCTATTTTTATCCCCTTCTGTTCCGATCACCCCTTCGAAATTTGTTTTGCCTTTTAAGCATTGTTTGAAATAATAAAAATATTATATTTATTTATAAAATTATTTTTTCAGTATTTGTTTTTTTTTTGTTTTGGCTATATTAAAAAATATATATGTTTCTGTGATATTAATGAACTTCTATGAAAATCGCAGCCTCTGTAGAATGCAATTCATGGTTGAGGGTAAATAGAGTTCAGTTTTTACTTGTTGTTATTTATTTTTCAGTTGTTGACGAAGAGTAGTTGGTTGGCCTCGTGGTTCCACCCGAATTTTGTTCAGAACTCGGCAAGAACATTAGATTTTCCTTAGTCCCGTCTTCGTAACAATGTGGGACCGACTACGGATTCGAAATCGGATGTTAATCATGGGGCACGTATCCTTCCACGCTAACGAACAGATACATGTCCCCATGATCTATATCGATTGCAATTCTTTGACGTTTGGTGTCTTGCGACTGCGATACTTTCACTGGGTGGTGTACATTCGATTCGGTCATCTGAAGCTGATTGAGAATCATAGCCATCACAAATATTACACAATATCTTTTTGTTCGATTTCAGCCGCCCATTGCTTTTGGGATCATCGCAACATTTTGAAGAAGCAACCTCAACAATTCAAAGTTATCGCTGGCAAATACAACAAGGAATTACAGTCCAATGCCGATGATCGGTCGCAAATGAGAGACGTTGAAGCTATTCATATACCACAGAAGTAAGTGAAATTTATTTTTCCAAACAATTATCTCTTACATCAAACTTTCCTTTCTATTGCAGATTTGAAGGTTTGCAAAATATGAACTTAGCCAATATTGCTGTCATCAAACTGAAATCTCCATTGATCTACAACGATGACATATCGGCCGTCTGTATGCCAGAAACTGCCGCAAATGGAGGTGATTATATTAACTCCGATTTGAAAGGTATTGTCGCGCGATATGGTCAAGGCAATGCTGTCGAAGAAGTTGCCATGATAACCCAGAACTTGCTGGAGTGCAGGAAAACCTCAGAGGGAATATCTCTAACTGATGACAAGTTCTGCCTGCACAGCGAACATGACGCGCATTTATGTCGGGGCGACTCCGGCGCCGGATTCGTCACGAAGACCAATGACGTCTACAAGTTGCTGGGGGTTGTAAGCCATGCATCAACCATGGTGAGTGGTGATTGTGCCCGCGGCGGATTCGTGGCTGCGACAAATGTCCAATACATGCCACGCGATCTACGTGCCATACTAAGTAATGAGATACTGGCTGATATTTCCCACTATTAGCACCAATAAAAGGGTGGCTCCTTATTTTCCAATATCTTTTCTCAAATTTGTTATTTTGGATGTTTTATATTGAAATGTAATTCTTAACAACTAGAATAATACTACTACTTTGAATTGCAAGTTAAAATAAATATGTAAATCAAATCAAATATACTATTCCAAGATAGAAGAAGCATTGTAGGAATTTTCCATAACTAAATTTGATTTAGAATTTGTTCTGTCATATTTGTATAAAGTTGGTTATATTTATATTTTTAGTAGCAGTGACCGCTAGTTCTCACGCGGAAAAGCCAGTTATTTGTTAGCATCTCTTATCCATCTCTGTATACTATCCAAAGTATATATTTATTTTCTTTTGGTGGATATAGACAAATCTAAAATAGTAATTTGGAAACCTCCTATTAGCTAGCACTCACACACAGTCAAGGGAATGTGCTTGTCGATATGCACTAGTTTAGTTGAACTACTTCGTATGTATAATTTTTATAATTTTCTTTTCTAATTTTATTTTCTTTAAGTTTATAACTTTTGGCACTTCTTTCCCAAAAAGTACTCATTTTGAAAAATCACTATAGGTAAAATGTGTTTTTGCTTCCCCTAAAAATATGTACTTTATTTGGTGATACCTTTAATCCTTGTTGTCCCGTATCCCCATTTTAAGTACACATTTTGAAATATCCATTTATGTTCCGCGCTTACGTAATAAAATGATTGTATAGCATTTTTATCCCTTTTCGTCCCGCGCAGCCCTTAGAAGTACCAATTTCGAAAAGTCCAATTTTACTGCGCTTCTACGTGGTCAGAGGAATTTACATACTAAATCAAGAAATCCATTTCTGTTGCAACTCTACGTTGTCAGAGGAATTTACACTCCAAACTCTCGACTATAGCTGCAATACTTTAGTTGGTACCATTTGTATCCCTTTTTTGTCCCGCTCACCTCCTATAAGTACACATTTCTTAAAAATGGATTAAGATTTCGCAACTGTAGCTGCAATATTTTAGTTGGTACTATTTTTATCCCGCTCACCGTTTTTAAGTACAAATTTCGAAAAATTCATTTAAATTAGCGCTTCTAAATTGTCAGAGGAACTTACACTCCACTTTTCACGACTATAGCTCCAATTCCTTAGTTGGTACTACTTTTATCCGTTGCCAGAGGAATTTACACTCCAAATTCCAAGATTGTAGCTACAAAACTTTAGTTGGTACAATTTGTATCCCACTCACCCCTAATAAGTAAAAAATTTCGAAAAATCCATTTAGATTTGCGCTACTACGTTGCCAGTGGAATTTATATACCAAATTTCACTACTATAGCTGCAATACTTAAATTAGTACAACTTGTATCCCTTTTTGCCCCGCACGCCCCTTAAAGGTACAATTTTCGAAAAATCCAATATTACATCGCTTTTATATGGTCAGAGGAATTTACATACCAAATTTCACGATACTAGGTGTAATATTTTAATTGGTACCATTTGTATTCCTTTTTGTCCCTCGCAACCCTTAAAAGTACTATTTTCGAAAAATCCAATTTTACTTCGCTTTTATATGGTCAGAGCAATTTACATACCAAATTTCACGATTCTAGCTACAACACTTTAGTCGGCACCATTTTTATCCCTTTTTGTCCCGCTCACCTTATAAGTACAAATTTCGAAAAATCAATTTATGTTGCAAGTCTACGTTGTCAGAGGAATTTAAATACCGATTTTCACGATTCTAGCTGCAATTCTTAAATTGGTACCATTTTTTATACCTTTTTGTCTCTTTCCTCCCTTAAAAGTACTAATTTCCCTAAATCCCTATTTGTAGCTCGTCTGCATGGTCATTGCAAGGAACTCGCCGAATTTCATGTTTATAGCTACTGCCGTTTAGTCAGGACGAAGATTCGATGTTTATCCCTTTTTGGGCCATTTTACCCCCTAAAAGTACGAATTTCGTAAAACCCTTTCTTAGTCGACGTCAACGTCATATTTTATTGGTTATGACATATATCATAATCTTTAAGAATTGTTTCTTTAACACTATGACATCCTTCTTTGATCTTATGAAACTAAGTTTCACTAATTTAACGATTTGTGTTTTATGAAATACGAAATGCTTGTGAAAAAATTGTAAGAAACATTTCATTTTATTTATGAATTTTTCATACATATTAAAAAAATTCACTAAATTTATGAAAAACCTTTAAGGAAATCGCTTCATAAATAGTAAGAAGGAAAATTCTTTCAGTGTACACTTTCTACTCCACTACATTTCAATTCGGTGAAAATGTGAACGACATTTGTATGGGAGCTATATACAAATCTGAACCGATCTCATCCACTTTTACCACAGATGTTTCTAGTGTAAATATAAGATGTCCTGCCGAATTTGAAGAAAATCGGTTAAGGTATGTGATTTCTATAGCTGCTAACCTCAAATCGGTAGCGAAATTTGTATGGAAGCTATATCTAAATCTGAACCGATTTGACACATTTTTACCATAGATGTTTTTAGTTAAAATATAAGGATATCGATTAAATTATGTGGTTTCTATAGCAACAAAAGTCATATCGGGTGCGACATTTGTATGTGAACTATATATAAATCTGTTAAGTCAAATGTGAACAAAATCTGTTAAAATTTACGGTTTCTAGCCCGGAAAATGTCAAATAGGGAGCGAAATTTGTATGGTGGCTATATCTAAATCTGAATCGATTTGACCACATTTTCACCACAGATGTTTCTAATTTAGATATGAGGTGTTGTGCAAAATTTGATTACAATCGCTTAAATTATGTGGCTTCTAGAGCAGAAAGAGTGAAATCGGGAGCAACATTTGTATGGGAGCTAAATCTAAATCTGAACCGATTTGCTTCAAACTAAATAGCGTCCGTCCTCGACTTGCAAAAATAGTTTGTGTCAAGTTTCGCTAGAATCGGACAATAATCGTACGGACATGGGTAAATCGATTCAAAAAGTGATTCTATGTCGATCGGTGTATCTCGCTTCCTTTTGGGTGTTACAAACAAATGCACAAAGACATTATACCTATAATTAGGTCGAGGAGGGTTAACACCTGCCACATTCTGACATGTCGGATGTATCGTCCTTAACTGAAAAGTAGTATAAGGTTTCTGTTGAAGCCTCCTGCAGCAACTCTGAAAGTAAAAACTAAATTCGACACTAGGGATCAGTATTGATTTATTATTTTTGGATGTGATGGCGCGAAATCCAATATTAGCATCTTGTTGGCATTTATCTGAAATTCTTTTACATTGGTTAAAACAAAAACAATAATCAAATACGACGTCTAGTTAATTTTGATTAACTTTTACTATTCCTAAACTAAAATTAAAGTTTTAACTAAGCAATTTTACAATATGTCCTTTTGAAGTTTTAGAAAAAAAAACAGGCGCTAAAACTAATTGATGTCCGGACTACAGAGGTAAAACTTCTAAACTGTCCGGAACATTGAGCTGTCGGGATTATTGGATAGTTCGGACTAGCGAGTTTATACTGTACTTTATTTAGTACCACATTTATCCCTTTTCGTTCCGCATCCTCCTTATGAGCACAAATTTTGAAATATCCATTTATGTTCCGCATTTACGTAATTAAAAGACTTTACCACATTTTTATACCTTTTTGTCTCCCGTACCCATTAAACGTACAAATTTCGAAAAATCTAATTTTATTGCACTTCTACGTGGTCAGAGGAATTTACATACCAAAACTCACGATTCTAGCTGCAATACTTTAGCTGGTACCATTTTTATCCCTTTTTGCATGCATTTATATTGCGCTTCTACGTTGTCAGAGGAATTTACTTACCAAATTTTATGATACTAGCTGTAATAACCATTTTAATCCTTTTTGCCCTCCTTAAAAGTACAAATTCGAAAAAAATCAATTTATGTTGCTCGCCAACGTGGTCGGAGGAATGTTCACGCCAAATTTCACGATTCTAGCTACAATACTTTAGTTGGTACCATTTTTACCCCTTTTTGTCTCACTCGCCCCTTATAAGTACAAATTTCGCTAAATCCATTTGGAGTGCGTTTCTATGTTGCCAGAGGAATTTACGTACCACATTTCACAACTATAACTACAATGCATAAATTGCATTATTGCTCCAGTATGTTCTTTTTTATTGAATAACCGACATCCCCATTTCTTTTACAAGATAAGGAGTTCGCTGTCCCGCAGCAAGTGCTTCGTAATTTGTTCTATAAAATATTCACACAACTTCCATCTTTCTTTCGAAATTTAATTATTTTTTTGTATGCGGTCGTTTGTTTAATGTTGTCCTCTCGTCATGTCATAGCTGGAATGGCTACATTCCGCTTATCATCTTCGGTGATGCGGTTTTTATTTAATTTCAGGCAACAACATAAAACTACCAGGTTCAGTGTATACTTCTGTTATAAAATAATTAACGTAGCCATTTTGTCTTTATATCCAGCGACGAATCTTTGGGATTAATCTATGTGTCCATCGTCAATCTTCTGCGTCATTCCATCAATTCTTTCATTCTTCTAAAATTATTTGTTGAGCGTTTGTTCTCGCCGTCATCGATATACTATATATAAGCTACGTCATCAACATAGCCTATTGGGTCGCTAATATCGCATTTAAAAGATCGATACACATAACATTCCATAACAAGTAAAAACGGCGTTAAGTTCGGCCGGGCCGAACTTTATATACCCTCCACCATGGATTGCATTCCATAGAGGCTGTATATTTTCATATAAGTGCTGTAAATATTACAGGAAAATATAATTTTTTAATAAAGCCAAACCAAAATAAATACAAATACTGAAAAAATAATTTTATAAATAAATACAATATTTTTATTATTTCAATATATAAGGCAAGGCTACCAATAC